>JALLLT010000010.1:600000-1132462 GCA_025266875.1 Fennellomyces sp. T-0311
GCAGTCGCAAAAAGATTTGTTGTGACTCTTAGTCATTTGTAATGCCTTGGTAACCCGGGTAGTACACAACTTTTTCCTATAATAACTCAGTTTATTGCTTTGAGCGACAATGATGGATAAATGTTAAGGCGCTATGCCATCTATATATTATCAACAGCGAATCGCGACACCCAGGAGTACATACTCGCTGTGGTACGATCAGGACCCTTAGTATTGTAAGAAAAGAGTAACCTTTGATCTGCTGCTCCTTATGTTTTGAAATAGACTATAGGCCTCAACGATTATTATGCGGACTAATTAGCAGTAAAAAAACGAAGATCCCTATGAAGTATAAAAAAGCCTTATTGTCGAGGTGTAAAGACGGCTTTGGACCGTGTTTTTCCGAGATTGAATCGTGCTTGTCAGATTTTTTTACCAAGCATTTTCTAAAAAAAAGTAGAATGATGTATCTAAGGGACCAGCCTTTTTTGAGAGTGCAGGAGTCTTCGTAGTACCTTGTCGACTACCATTTAAAGAAAAGGTTTGGGGAGGAGAATTTATTCCTTTCTTTACACCAAAACCCGAAAGCGCGATCGTGCCATGTCTAGCGAGAAAGATCAAGAAAAAACAAATGGACATGAGACGTCACCACGCATGGCGCCTCTTCAAGTGCCATGGCAACGTCGATTGCAAACGTTGGCAGGTAAGAATCGAGAGATTATGCTACTCGATCTTGGTTTGACGTTTTTGACAGTCCTTATATGGGGCATTGAGCCTGCACTTGCATTCTGCGCATTTCTGTTTTTCGCTGCAATGCCAGTATTCTGGCCATTAGCCATCGCGTACGTGATCTGGTTAATGACGGACAAAGCGCCACAGCAGGGTGGCCGACGCCTAGAATCGGTTCGAAACTGGGCGTACTGGCGTTACTTTGCAGAATATTTCCCGACGACGATAACCAAAGTAATCATGACGTTATCATTTTGTCAACAGCTCTAACGATAGACCCAACGCTAGGAAGCTGATTTAGACCCTAGTAAAAACTACGTGGTAAGTGAATTTCGTCTACCCCAATTTTTGACCCTCACTTATCTGATGATTGCGACAGTTTGGGTATATTTCTTTTTTAAGGACATGGTTGCACAGGAGCCCGTGCGTTCTCTGACAGCTGTAATAATTTAGTTACCATCCTCACGGGATCATTTCCGTCGGTGCCATCATCACATTTGCCAGCGAAGGCAATGGTTTTAGCAAGTTTTTCCCCGGGATCAAGCCTTCGCTCATGACGTTGACCGGTAACTTTAAAATCCCTTTGCATCGAGAGTACATTCTGGCCTTGGGCATGTGCGATGTTTCTCGCAAATCGTGCAAGAAGGTATTGTCGTCTGGTCCTGGTAGGTCGATTGCCATTGTCATCGGCGGTGCCTCTGAATCCTTGAACGCGCGACCGGGTATCATGGATTTGACTTTGAAGAAGCGGCTTGGTTTTGTCAAGATTGCGCTGGAGACCGGTGCTAGCTTGGTGCCCGTAATTAACTTTGGTGAAAACGATTTGTACGAGCAAGTCAAGAATGACGATGGGTCTTGGCTGCGTCGATTGCAGAGAAATACCCAGCGAGTGGCTGGATTCACGATCCCATTGTTCCACGGCCGTGGGATCTTCAACTGTAAGAGGCATTTATATTCAAAAGAGGTGTTTTGTGTAACTGACGATTGCTAGACGATATCGGGCTCTTGCCCCATCGACGACCGATGCATGTTGTTTGTAAGTGAGGGCTTGATGGCTTGCGTGGCTAGAATGTGCTTGCTCAATCGTTCATTAGTCGGTAAACCCATCGATCCTCCCACCGGTGTGTCTGACGAAGATAAGGATCAAGTCGTGCGAGAGTTGCATGACAAGTACATGCAGAGCATGAAGGAAATGTACGACAAGTATAAGGATGAATACGCGCCGGACAGAGTAAAAGAGATCGAGTTTGTCGAGTAACACGCTCGATGGGGGCCAGTAGTTTGTATTCGCCAAATGTATCAGTATAATATATGTATAGAAGTCTATTTATCTACGTAATGTGTAAGGTGTGGTTGCTACAGCGACGGCGTAACGGTTGTCTTGGTCAGTGATTCGACGATGACTGCGTGATCCTTCCAATAGGTCACCTGCGCCAACACTCGAGTAGCGAATTCGGGGTTGGCGGTCATTCTCCTGGCCAAGGCCTTGCCGTTGCGGACAAAGTACAGGTCGGTGTGCTTGAGACGCAGCCCAGGGCAATAGTCATTCTTTGAAAGGACCACGTATAGTGAATGATGTGGCCGTGTGACCCCGTATACAACTTACCATTCCGTCACCGACGTACATAATTCTGCGAAACGGTCCGTGGGTGGCGACGTAACGGTCTAGCTCCTGGCCTGCGTGGCGGTCACAAAAGGAATGTTTAAAATGACTCATCACGTACCTTTGCAAATATTGACGGTGCAGGTATTTGGGCAGTTGTGCGGGGGTGCGCTGGCAAGCAGCAGCCTGTTCACACGTACTCTGCCCTGGTCGTCGATGTATGCAGGATTCGTAATGATGTCAGATACAAGATCACGCACACCGTTAGCCTAAAATCCAGCGTCATTTTTTCTCTGCGAACACAAGGTTTGCATCCGTAAAAAAAAAGTCATACACGCAAGATAACGTCAATGAAAAAAGTGTTGGCATCTGACAGGATCAGAACACGTGTGTTGCTGGCACTGAGCGTCTTGAGCAATTCCAAGGCAGACGGCACCTAGCGCCTAGCATTAGATCGTACTCAGTCGCAGCTGCATGAATTTCTTACCAAGCGCACCGTCTGCAGCACCTTTTCGATATCGTCCTTGGTTTTGCCTTCCTCCTGCAGTTCAACCAAGGTCTGGTCACTATTGCATCCCCATTAGCTCCACAGCTACTCCTCCAGAAACTCCATTCCGTACATTAAATCCGTCCATTGCGTCTTTCGCGGCGTCGTCTTCCAGCTGGCCCACTTTTCGGGGCACAGGGTTTGCATTACTGTTTGGTCGCTGTCTGCTTCAATAAGCGACCTATGTAACGGCTATGTGAGTCTCGACTCAGGGCAGGCATGCAAGATGGAAGGCAAAGCCGCGATCTTACCAGTCGAAATCAAAAACTGCAAGATCTTGCACGGTCATGAGGAATGTAGAAAGGAGAAAGAAAAGCGGTTGCAAGTAGGGCTTCCACGCTTACATGCCCGATTTAAAGACCGTCCAGTTTGACGGAACACAGGGCGTGTGTCATCCCGGAGCGTCGCTGTTTTTTTTTTGCTGACCAAACCGCTCTCCACGTGTACTCGTTTCTACGCTACTGGCCTATCATGTCTCTTCGTCGCAGCGGTCGTCTTATCAAGTCTGTCAAAACAAACGATCAGCTGATTGAATCGCTACCCATCGTAAAGGAGGAACCTAAGCGCCGGCGCCGATCACCGAGCGAGTTAAAAACTAAAAAGTCACCGATCAAGCGATCCAAGATCAATGCTGAAACGTTTCCAGAGCCGGACAACTGGCGCACGGTCTATGAGCGGATACGCGCTTATCGCGAAACAGTAACAGCGCCTGTTGATACAATGGGCTGCGAACGACTGGCCGAGGACGATGTGCCAGAGAAGGTTACGCTCAAAAGCGCACGCTGAGGCACGTATCGATCTAATACGAAAGAAACAATAGACATCAAGGTTTCAAACGCTTGTGTCGCTGATGCTGTCGTCGCAAACAAAAGATACCGTGACAAGCGCAGCTGTGAAGAATTTGCAAAGTACGTTGCCAGGAGGGCTGACGCTGGAGAGCATTTTACAAGTGGATGAAGCTGTTTTGGATGGATACATCAAAAGCGTTGGATTTCACACACGCAAAGCAAAGTACGCAGTCTGAAACAGAGGAAGAGGCTGGCAGGGAGACTGATTGTCTGAAAGATACATCAAAGAAGCCGCAGTCATTCTGCGCGACAAATACGATGGCGACATTCCTGATACCATCGAGGGTTTGACAGGACTTCCTGGTGTCGGTCCGAAAATGGTAAGTCATTAACAAATGGTGTTTCAGTAAAACCGATTTTCTCATCTTGTCTCAAAAATAAGGGGTACTTGGCGCTGCAGGTCGCGTGGAAAATGTAATGGCATGGTGATCAACTGTCGATAGCCCTTTAATATGTTGTTTTTAGCAACGCTGGGATTGGTGTAGATGTGCATGTTCATCGCATCAGCAACCGTTTGGGTTGGTGCGACACAGCCCACGGCCTGCCGGATGATACCCGAAAGGTAAACATTGATCCAACTTGCGCGGCAATGGCAATAACTCTGGTAATGCAATGAAGCAATTGCAATCGTGGCTGCCCAAAGAGTGTTGGCGACCCATCAACCCCATCCTGGTCGGCTTTGGCCAAGTGATGTGTCTTCCCCGAGGCCCAAAGTGCATGGACTGCCCCGTAAGCGAATACTGCCCGTCCGCAGTAACAAGCGTAAAGAAGGTCAAGAAGATCAAGGAAGAGATAACCACGGATCCGGATAATCACATCAAGATCAAAGTGGAGGAGCAGCAAGAAGATGTTAAGGCGGCTGCGTTCGCAGGTGGGCACGAACCAACTCTGATCAAGACCGAGGATGGTCCACTCGACTGGTGATTGACACGGGGCATCGGTGGAGCGGGATCTGACGGAAATAGAAGTCGACATGCTCTTTTATAAATAAACAATAGTCATGTGTATAAAACGACACCGCCACTTTTGGAGTGCCAAGGGAGAGGTTACACTAAGAACCAAACCCTATCTGGTTTTTTTTTAGGTCTGGATGGAACAAGGGTCAACAATAATAATGATAATTTACAGATGGTACAATAAGTAGGGATAGCAGCAAAATAAAAATGAGTAACTTAAGACCGAGAGTGTGGTACGTCATTTTGAGGCTGATGGTCGTCTACCAAGTTGGGCACATGCCGATCTCCTCCATCACTTGAACCTTCTGGCCAGTATCCTTGTTGCTGCTGCGGGTAATTACCCGAATAGTCATCATGCATTCCTTGAGGGTAGTATGGCACGCCCGTTGATGGAGACGAGTGCCGAGCCGATTGCTGCGGAGAAGTATCTTCGTAGTACGCACCGATGGTTGCTGGATCTCGATACTGTCCGTAATCGTCGTCCGCCACTTTACTAGCGGGACGCAGTGGTGCAACCAAAGGTCTCGCGTTGCTTGATGGAGTACCGCTGCTGGTGCCGGGCGACATGGGACGAGCTGCAGCCATATCGGGATAATTGGCATACGGGTCATCCAAATCCTCGCCGTAAGGGCTTTTCTTTTGCTTTCGGCGTCTTCGAAGCATAAAGAAGAAGATACCAGCTGTATTTTTTGGGGGGAGAGATTACGTGATGGAACGTTAGTTCAAAAAAAAACTTTACCTAAAAAACTGGGCTTTACCTATTATGCCAACAAAGGCCACACCTCCCACCACGCCTCCAGCAATCGCACCTGTATTTGTCGAACTGGTACCTCCGTCACCTATTTCTCCAGATGTCGGAACAATTGAAAAAGATGTCGATGTAACGGTGTAAACATGAGTTCCAGAGGAAACCACACTAGTCACTTCAATAGGAGTCGATGATAGTCGCCAAGTGGTCGTCTCGTTATCAGGTGGCTGCTCGTCCGTTGGTGATGCAGTAGTTGTAATAGGATTGGTGGTAGGATTGGGAGTAGGATTGGGAGTAGAAGTGGTAGTGGGGGTATCGTCAGTAGGTTCAGGATTATCCGTCGTTGTTGTGACAGTGGGCACTTCATCACTAGTAGTTACCGTAGTAGTGGGCTGCTCGCCGCCCGTAGTAGTAGGATCCGGCGACGGTGTAGGCTCAGGCGTCGTAGTAGGTGCAGGGTCAGGTGTTGTAGTTGGCTATGTAAGGGGTAGTTTTTTTAAACTGTTAGAGATATTACGCGCGTAAATTCATGATTTGTACACTTACATCGGGATCTGGCTGTGAGGTGGTCGTCGGTGGTGGCTCCTCGGTAGTTGTCGGAGGTGGTTCATCCGATGTGGTGGGTGGTGGAGGCTCTGAAGTGGTTGGGTCAGGCTGCGGGTCGCTAGTGGGCGGTGGAGGTCCGCTGGTCGGTGGCGGAGGCTCGTTGGTGGTCTCTGGTGGAGGTGGTGGTGCGTCGCTCATGATTGTTGAAAGAAGGAGGAAGAGGAGTGGATTTGACATCGGAGGGCACATAAAAAGAAAAAGCGGACTTGTATCAACCGAATAGAGTAAGTAGGCCGCAGTCGCACAACATGCTTCCTTTAGGGCAAGTAAAGGTTTCTTTTTTTTTACTCAGCATTGTTCTCGAGGCAAATTTCTCAAAACGTGTCTCCATTCTCTATTCATGTTGCAAAAGGCTATATCACTGCGCTTTTTTTTTTAAAAAGTGCGAGTTACCGCGTGTTTTCCCCTTGTACATATCCCCTCCAAATATAGTTTTTTATGATCAAAAATAGACGTCGCCTATTGAACAAATGAGATCTTTTTACCTTCCAGTCTTCCCGATGCCCGATCTTTTTTTTCGAGTAACACGGTGCACACGCGTCTGTCTTCCTTGTACCGATACTTTTGTTACACGCAGAAACCTTCTTTTCCGCAAGGTTGAAAAATTTTCTACTACTTTGACCACCAAAGCAATTGCATTGCGAGCTACGGATATAACGATGCGCAATGCTAGTGATCGGAGCTATGACAATAAAAAAACTTTTGGCGACAGCCTTTGTCAGCACGGTTCACAAGGTTCCGATAGCTTCTTTTTCGAAGGATGCTAAAAATGAGACCAAATTCCAAGTTAAGCTAACGATTGTTTCCAGCGCGTTTGGCGCATGACGTCCTGCGCCTCAACAAAAGTCTTTGTAACCGTGTTCTTTTTGTGAATCATCGAACATCGTTTCCTTCTTTCGACTTGAAGAATTACCCACAGTTCTTTTTTTTTTCAGGAGATTTTAATTTTAAAATGATGAGCATGTACGACGTTCATGTCTTGATAAGCTTTTAATATTACCCACTTAAACCTTCAAGACAATAACCGGGCATCCCAATATCGTGCTAGGTCTACCAGTCGACGAAACAATATACTAAACTGAACAAGGACTCCCTGGAAAGAATTAACATGCAAGTTTTTTTTTTATCTCCCGGTCGGGATATTGCGTAAGTCTGTCTGCTTAGTTTCATTCTTTTGCTACACAACGCGTAAAAGATGCCCGCTGTTGTCGTCGTTTCAAGTGTTACTGGGCTGTGCATATCATGTCGAAGGCTGATGTGGCTCGTACATGCTCCATTTATTGAGTTACAATCATGGCTCATACTTACCTGTATAGTAAAAGTGCTTGGCGCAGCTTACTCTATAAGCAATTCGATATATATGCATAGGCGGACAAAGATATCCAATATGGGTACGTAACTCACTGTATGGTGCAATAGAGTACTTTAATCTGCACCAAGTTAAACTAAATATATACGTACGACTAATTGCTTAAACTGAATTATAATGATCCTTTATATATTGGACTATAATTGCATAAAGTTATCGTCTTTGTTGGAACATGATTTCTTTTTCTTTTGCGATACCAAAGAAAGCGAATTACATAATACCGCGAGAAAACCAATGAACAAAAATGTTCAAGCGTGTGGCTAAACGCAGTTTCTGTTTGCTTTTCACTTGCATCTGTACGAAGGTACCCATTTACTCCAGTCTGGATAAATGACAGAGTTCGATAGTCCAAAGCAGCATTCCTACGAATAACCATCTACTACATCAGAAACTTCACATACCCGTTTTGGCACGGACTATAAGTCAAGATTAATCGCATTATTACAAATAGTTCTATCTAAAAACCTCTTTAAGAAGTAAGCATCTTTATGAATCATTTAAAGCAAGTGCAAAAATCAGCAAATGTAAGAGGTACTGCCTTGAAAACATGAGAGTACACAACCCATTTAAATAGATGAAGGGCTGTCCACTGGACGACCTTCGTCTCTGCCACAAGCTTCTCGCCTTCCCCTCCGAAACACAATAACAACAATATTAGAAAATTACTCGCTACAAGCACAAGGCTGACATTAATAAACCCTAGTCCGACACCAACTGCTTGGATTAGAAGATACATAGAAATCGAAACAATTGCGCTAGTATGTAATAGAAGGTGTTCAATTGTCGCAATCAAAAATATAGATAGATAAATAGATTTTGAAAAGAAACTTACCCAAATCCATAATTGAATGTGTTTAATGCTGCACCTTCACGTGGTTGGAAATCCATAGCTAGCGTAGAAATCCCTTGGTCCAGTATGGGGAAATTGAGGCCCACTACCCCTCCCTATCATTAGCACTCTTGATTTGATATATAAAGACTTTACTTATCAAGAAACAGTAAAGTGAGCATGACAGGCAAGGGAGCAACCCAAGTACAATAGCATCCATATATATATATGTCTGTAACCGTTTGCACAATTGATGCACTTACCTGAACAGGCTTTAAACATGCAACACATGTTGGAAATCCACATGAAATTCGGCGTGATTTGCAAAGATCGTCAGTATTATTTTCTCCAGAGTCAACTTGTAATACCGCTGGGCAGCTTTTTAAGGTAATGACGAAGATAGATTCCTGCAGAAAGTCCTCCATTAAACCCGCCTATAGATTGCGCAAGATAGTAGAGTCCAGTATTCTACTCGCCCAAAGCAAAACAGTCTTTGAAAAGATACACTGTTGTGATGTTATAGAAACCTTGAGCGTCATTATACACGCCTTTAAGTGAAAGCATTGTTAAGAAATGTTTTCGTTTCAAGATTTGGAATGTCAAAGCAAGATTTCAGATTAGTTTTTTTTTTTAAAAAAAATTCTTTTTCCTATTTGGAGCTTAACCAGGGTGAGCTTCCATGATAATCAATGTTGCTACTACGAAAGAATGAGCATGATGCTGCGAATTGTCGGTGCCACCACTGAAATTGGGTCAAGTTGCGTCTTTTACTCGCTAGCGAAGGTAACGTCTCCGGTAGAAATAATTCAATGATTAAGGATGAGGTTCCTACGACACAGTGTAATATTTAGAAGCCATACCTATTTGGAGTTGCAATTCAGCTACCATTGAATGCACGTGTATTTTACGTAGAAAGACATATCTCCAAGAGAGATGATGTACAACAGCCCCGACGATAACTGGGCCAACAAGTGTAAATGTTCGGAAAGCTGTGTAGAAAATCGAGAGATATAACGACCGGGCGTGGTTAATACATGGTGTTAGTAGTTGTACTATATTTGTTTCAGATATATTTGATCGTGCTGGCTTCATATGCGCACTTTGCAGCGTCGGCAGTATCACTTGTTACGCCGAAGCCTGTAATCAATTCCATACTGTGTCAGTCGGTCTACGTATTATACGATTTGTTGTAGACAAATCTAGTGGGATATTAACTATTGAATTTAATGAACTTGTGCCAAGAGCTTGTAAAATTTGGAATCCAATAAGGCAACCAATCGTTGGTACAAGTGCTAAATCAGCACATACACTAGTCACGATCGGCGATAAAAGCATATAAACAGGCCGGCGGCCCCATACGTCCGACACTGCTGGAAAAAGTGCATGGGTAGTTGCCTGCGTTAATTTGTATAATGACACACTGGCGTTAACTGCGATAGCAGATGTATTCATATCTTTAATATATATAGCTAGTCCATTAGCTTGGTTCACTTGTTTCTTACTAGGAGGTGAGTATATACCTACCGCTTGCACCGTTGCAAGTGTAAGGTATTTATATGAGATGCGAAAGGTGGATTAACGCTTGTTGTGGAAATACGTGCCAGAATAAGTGTACTTTGTTTAAAGGCGAAAAATGGGGCATTGCTCTCTTTTTGGTGGTAGCGGTCTCTATATAGTAGAGCCCCACGTTTTACATTCTCGCTTTTTTCATACCCTCAGCATTTGCACTACACTTTCTAAAAAAACCGCCAGTGCAAAAAATGGAGCTCCACTGTAAAAATTAATACTTAAGTCATATTTCGGTCAAACCAGAGCTATTATGTAAACTCACCATTTAAGGAATTTTCCTGATCCACGTCTAAGCAGAAAAGGGAATGGAAAGAGTGCGAGTATATTTTAAAATCTGAATGTATTACAGTAATGAATAGTCATAAGGAAGGGATACTCTTCGAACAAACTTTAAATACTATTGCTTATAGGCCACACTTTCTTTCTACGTACGTACTACATACGTAAGAGGCCGAGTCGAGCTCTCAATTATATGGAATGGCAAAAAACCGAGCGATTCTCAATGGAGGAAATTAACAGCACGCAATCCACTCCACCAGGCGTATAACAAGATAAGAAACGGGCAGGACCCGCCGAGCAACCCAGTCGTGAACGCAATTGACAAGGAACGTGACGACGAATTCGCCTCTCGCTGCACCAAATACAAGTCAATCCGATGCTTCCGGTCATATCGCATCATCGACCCGATCTTGTATTTGGCAGCATCTTCATTGGATCGACACCGTTTGATCAAATGGCGCATGCACTGGCTGCCTTCATATCCACTGAAGGACTGCGAATGCGGTGCCACCGCTGCGCCAAGAGAACATTACGCCATATGTCCATTATTACAACCAATGCGACATGAATTACTCGAGACATTCGGTACGATCCCGGAACTACGGAAAGAGGAGCAAGATATAGACTATATCCTGAACAGATTACCGCGTTCTAATAGCGGCCTGACCCGAGGCAAATGGAAAACGACCTAACCAGCACTTCTCCATGTCCTTAGGAAGATCGACGGGCTGAGCCACCCGAACGAGGATTACGATGATGACGAGCCGGCGCCAGAAGATGCCCTCCAAGGCAGCACATCCGAACTCACAAGAAACCACACATAGTGTGGCTCTCTCTTGATTATCAAGCAACATCAACTCTCTGGCTGTAAGCCTCCATAGTTTCTTTTCTTTCTTGTTTTAATTCCTATCTTATCACTTCTACCACCCTGCCTGTCTTTTTCCCATTAGGGGTTTTCAGACATGGCATACGCACTATCCTCTATACCTAAGCATTCGTACCTCAAGGAAGCGACCATACACCTACAGGAGCAGGTCAAAAAGTCTTCCATAATAAAATCACTACTTTTCAACTACACAAGAGGCCATCGCTACGTTATATTTACATACAACTTATTGAAGGTTTGTTTCATTGGCATGTATATAAAGGATATAGCGCAAAACTTGAACGAATGAGTAGTATTGAGTATAAATTTTGAGCCAAATCCTTACTTTTATGACTAATATTATTATAAACCAAACATTTCTGTAGTTACTTAAGATCGTTACAACGCTACATGAGCCAATATCTGCGATGATTGAGGCTATGCATCAATGTGGATATAAGTTGAATTGAGATGCTTTAAAGCCAAAAAAAAAGTATTTTGGTGTATTTACGGCGAATCACTTACCAGTAGTTCCTTCAGATTGATCCTTACGCTCCAGAAATATAAGCTAAATCGCGATGAAATTGGTAGTGGAGTAAGTAATTGGTACTGATAGTACTATATAATTATAAGGTAATTTAAGAAGTAGAGTTGTTGAATTACTTGGGAAATTCATGATCTTCTACACATAAAATGGTGTGTTGTACATTAAACAAACGATCCAGGTTTGACTCCTTGATTTGTGATACCGAACTGGAATTACCTTGTATAGGCGATAATATATGAGCAGTAATCAAATATGAAAGTTCTCTTCGTCATCGTTACAAAGTACCTGTATTGCATATTTACATTGTCCCCTAAATACTCTCTGAAGAAGTGTGCACTCGGATTAAAATCTAAAGTTTCCCAACACCACGTCATTGCGCCAAAGATAATGTATTCACGGAGAAAAATTTGCTGTAAAGGGGATGTCGACTGAGGGAGAAAAGGGATGCTTTGATTCTTGTAGGGCATGGAAACTTCGTACTAATAATTTTAAGCTGCAGCGAGTAGCCTAAAGTGCATACGTACACATTTCGTAGTATTATGATAAATATTCCTTATCGTCCAGTTACTATGCTGAAAAGTATCCGTATCCTATTATCGCGGTGAGATGGCCCCTGCGCAAAATGCAATGGAATAGGGACATAGGTCTGCTGCATTAATACTCGGACCACCTGGCAAAAAAGCAACTTGACAAATTAGCGGATAAAGCAGAGAAATCTGTCAGAAAACACGGCAGAGAACGGTAAACGTGGACGGCTACTAAGCAACAAGAACGTGGTACTATGTACTTATGTAATCGCACCTCATTTAATCAATGTGTTGCTCGAACACACATTGACTCACCAACAGTCACTGCAGTCGACATAGAGTAAAATGCGGGATTTACCAGGGCGGTTTGCTATCTATTAATTCCACATAAACCATAGACTATGGCAGCCACCGAAGATCTCAGCAACAACTGGACTCCAACAAGTTGGAAATCCAAGCCAATTGTACAAGACGTTAACTATGAAGATCAAGAACATGTCGACCGTGTTCTTAACAAGCTGAATCGCTTACCACCTATGGTTTCGGCTCAGGAGGTATTTGAAATGAGCACGATCGCTTTTGACATGTGCTGATCATTAGAAACTATAGATTGAGACACTTCGAGAACAACTTAAGCAAGTTGCCCTGGGAAATTCGTTCTTGCTCCAAGGTGGTGATTGTGCGGAACTGTTTGATTATTGTTCCCAGGTAACGTATACGATATAGCAAAAAATTCTGTCATGTTGGTGTAACTTATATGAATGGCAGGACCCTATCGAAGCTAAACTTAAAGTTTTGCTGCAAATGTCATTGGTGCTGACATGGGGTGCCAGAACATCGGTGGTGCGCATTGGACGAATGGCAGGTCAGTACGGCAAGCCAAGAAGCAAGCCGACCGAAATGCACGAAGGAAAGGAGATTCTTTCGTACAGAGGTGACAATGTCAATGGGTTTGATCCCAGTGATCGACGAGCTGATCCTGAGCGACTCTTGGGGTAAGTTGGAAGCTATACAAGGAGAAGTGTAGGCGTGCTAAACCGGGGATTTAGCGCGTACTTCCATTCTGCTGCAACACTCAACTACGTGCGAACCCTCCTTGATTCGGGTTTTGCAGGTACGTTCCGATCCAGTCCAAGGAAAGTCATGTGCTAATGTTTTGTGGTAGATCTTCATGCACCATCAAAGTGGAATCTTAGCCACGTGCGATCAGACGCTGTCAGAGGCGAATACCAGTCAATCGTAACACAGCTGTCCGATGCACTCGACTTTATGAAGACTGTGGGTGCTGATAGCAACGGAAACAACAATGCTTTACGATCCGTCGACTTCTTCGTTTCGCATGAATCGTTGCTGTTGGATTACGAAGCCAGCTTGACACGTCTGCTGACATCTCCCTCGACAAAGACCAAGAAGTGGTACAACACCGGTGCTCACTTCTTGTGGATTGGCGACCGAACACGCCAGCCAGACGGCGCACACGTTGAATATATCCGCGGCCTCGAGAACCCTGTGGGCCTCAAAGTGGGTCCCACAACTGAACCAGCCAAGCTGGTCGAAATCCTCAACAGAGTCAACCCCAACAAAGAAATCGGCAAGGTGACGCTGATCACACGCTTTGGCGCCGACAATGTTGAAAAGTTCCTTCCACAACACATCGAAGCAGTCCGCGAATCGGGCCATATTCCCGTGTGGGTGTGCGATCCGATGCACGGCAATACCAAGAATGCCACCGGTGGCGTCAAAACCCGTCATTTCGTTGACATCATTCAAGAACTCTCGCAAACTTTCCGGGTGCACAAGTCATGTGGAAGCAAGTTGAACGGTGTTCACTTTGAATTGACTGGCGACTCCGTTACAGGTAGAGTGTTGCAGGTTTCTATTGGTGAGCGTGGATCGGCTAAGTATGCTTATTAGAATGTGTGGGTGGTTCGATGGATTTGACCGAAGAAGGCTTGTCAACCAACTACCAAACTTACTGTGATCCTCGACTCAATTACGAGCAGTCGCTTGATGTCGCGTTCTTGATTGCAAAATACTATCAGAATGAGCGAAACAATAAGGATTTCCCGAGCCTGTAGATGGAATGGTGGCTGGCCCTTCACTTAACTCGGCAGGTGCATAAATATCATTAAACTTTAGAAGCAATAAAAGTATCTTTATTTTGTTTAAGTTAACTCTAATTTAGTGATATCTATAATGGTGCTTCTTCTCTAGCAGACGTTTATGAGCTGTGGAGTAGTTGTTTGATTTTACCGGTGTCGATCAGCGTTTCCAGTAGACGTTCACTGTGCAAAAGTATTAGAAAGTACTCCTTACTAACATTTACTATAATAACTTACTGTGGCAGGTATGTACGGTCAGGATAGAACGCATAGTCGAGCGAGAAATTGGTCAGATTCGTTACATTCGACATGTATATGTCAGCAAACTACATCAACCAGTTAAACAAAAGTATCTTGGAGTATCCATATCGCGAATCGCTTACGGTTCTGATTTTGTTAGCAAAGTAGGTCGGATTTTGGTATGTTCTGAAAACACTGCCAAAGGACTTGTTGAACACGTTTCGTAACTCATGTCGAGCATTACGTCGCTCTTCAGCCCACTCAGTCACCAATGCTTGTATTTCACCATCGGTATCAGGTTCACCATAATGTTTTTGAGCCTCTACTAAAAGCCTTTCAATCCGCAGCAACCAAGCAAGTGTATGACGATAAGAAGATGTGTTGCGTATCTCTATCTCGGCCGCCAGTTCATGGATAATTGCGCCAGTACGCCATCCTTGCTCTACTGTTGGATCTATGAGATCAGAGAATATGTGATCACCAAAATACAACACTTTTTGTCTTTTGAAAAAAAAATTAATATGCCATCCGATATGGGTTTCTTCCAATTTTTACGTTACCCTGACCTAATGTAACATATTAATGACAAAATGATAATGAAGTAGGCAAGATGATATTACCATCCAGTGAGTCTTGTAAAGTCAATCAAGTTTCCACCTTGGTATACTTCGCCTTTCTCAAACTTATTTACCGAATCCCATGTAGGTTCTTGTGCCCGTCTAAAAGGTCGACGTGATCTGTAAAAGTCAGGTTTTCGTGCACTGACAATCACACAGTCGAACAGGTCGCGCCAGTCTGGGCTAGAAGTAATATACTGCATTCCTTTGTCGCTTTATGTATGTCATTATCAGAATCATTCGCTGTCATCTGAACATACGTACATAAACGGTAAGCTGCTGTTGGTAAGCAAAAACGTCTTCTTTCCACTCTTTTTCAACTTTTCGAGGAATCCGACGAGCTTTGGAGATTTCTCAAGATACTGTGATATATCCGCGAGAACTGCATGATGTAGTCGCCCACCAATGCCGTATGCCCCACTCATGTTTGCTCCGCTATGCAGAATACGTGCCGCCTGACTTACGTCGTCAGAGAGATAACGTGGATGAAAACTTGAAACCCTTGTAAGAATGCTGGAAATACTAGACTTTCCAATATAGCATTACCTTATGTTTTTCTCTTTGAAGAACTGAAGCACATCGCTGAGCAGGCAGGCCTAACAAATGACTATGCTTAAATTAACTGAAAAAGCACCTTCTTGTCGCGATTCATACCTGAGGTATCGAAAACAAATCATTCAGTTGAAACATGTTTGTGTTCAAATATCTCGGAGCGATATGTGTTCCGTTATAATGCCGGATCACCTCCTCTGGATCTGACACTCGGTCACGACCAGCTACAACCCCTTAATATTAACATCGCGACAACGGACCTATATTTTGACACAATTACCATGTACTGTGTTCAATTGAACATTGGCGAAGCTGTCAATCTTCATCAGCCATCCCTTGTTGATATCTACAGGCAAATACGTTTAGCATATGTTTATCGTGAGATAGGTTATCGGTTACCATAGTGAAGTCCTCTGACCGCAAATGATGGATCGAACTGAAGATCTAGAAGCACGCATGATGCACATTAATATATCGTCTAAAGGTTCTGCCAGGTTTACTCTACCTTTAATTTGCTTCGGATACCGGAGCATATCGACCAGAATGTCGCGGAGTATATCATAGATCGTTCGCGAGAGATTATCTGTGTAGTTTGCCAACGTATACTGTATTCAAGTCAACCCACGACCCCAGAAAAAAGAGCAACCAGCAGACTTACGTCATAATCAAATCCATAGACCTCAACATATTTGAGGTTTAACTCGTTATTAATAAAACTTGACAGCAAGTTAAGTCAGCGGTTGAACTTTTATGCACGATGTGGAAAAAGAAACTACTACATACACTTCGTGTGGGCTGGTGACTCCAAACCCATAGATATCTTCAGGCACTTTGTCGCTTTTTTGTAAGCCATAATTTCGGTGTGCTTGTAACTGATCCATCGCGCCATTGACCGAGAGGATCTTGGCGTGATCGCGTTCAGCTGCGGCCAAGTGCTGAAGCTTCTTATCGATGAATTCCTTCCTCAGTTGCTCGACAATGTCACTCTTTTGGCGACTTTGGGGCAATAAACGCGAAGTACAAGTTGGAAACGATTGGAATGCTCCTTTGCGGTATCTAAGTAATGTAAACATCAGCAACAAAGTAAAGAGAAGCTAAAACGCCCATGAAAAGCCCAGCAAGAAATTCATGCCTGGCAAAAAAATTACCCTTCGCTGAACTTGGGGTTGGTGTGTAACGAGTCAGGGCTCTTATCATTCATGCTACAGTATGCGTTCATGTCGTTTTGATTAATTAGAGGTTATTCTGTTATCATAGTAATGCTGAATACGTTGCTATGGAAACGTATTACGGTTGATAAGCACGGTTCATGCGTCTGGGTAATGCCGGAGCAATAAAGTAAACACGAAGCAGAATTTTTTTTGTGGAAACGCATTCGTCTCCTTTTTTACTTTTTATCCCATGAAAAGTATTTTGGTCGCTTATCTTTCAACTGTTTATCATGCCAACCCGATACTCTAAACGCCCCTCCCGCAAAGATCAGGACGACGAAACCGAAGAAGAGGATTTCGGAATTGCGTGGATCAACCGCCTGAACGAAGCAATCGACGATCTGCAAACAAATAGAACAAGGCGAGTGAAACGCCACCTCCCCCCTAATCGCGCAGCTCCTAAACAATGGTTATTGTGTAGTGTCCGAGAAGAGTCCCTTGCTTCAATCGTTAGCCTGCTTACAAAGCACTATGCTGCAGAACCCTTAGAACAACGTAACGAAGAGTTACTGTCGTTGCTGCGGCGGTCGTTGAGCAAATCAGGAAGTGCTAAAGAGTCTACGTTGGCTGCGCAGGCCATTGCATTATCGTTTGTCAATCATGGCGATGTCGATTTGGGCAGTCAGGACGAGCTGTATCAACAAATATTACCTGCATTAAAGACTACTGCAAAGAACGCAGCTGATGTTCACGTTAAATGCAACGTATGGCTTATCAGACGCATAATGACGAACGTTACTCAATGTGATTTCTTTATGTAGTGTTTGCATACTCTTGCGTTGACTACGCTTATTGCTGGATCGGATATCGACACCCAGCTTGCACGCGAATTTGTATTCGACTTGATCGAAACTGAAGGTCTAGATTTCAATGCAGAAGAACTTTCACCGCAGCAATTGGATCAACTGATATGCATGGGACTGCGTGCATATGGGATACTGTTCATTGGTATGTTCTATGAAGGTGTTGTTGATACAGATGTACTCTGGGAAGAAGTTGAGAAGTATGCATTCTTTTCTTTGGATTGTTCTGGTGGTTCGGATCTAATGTGGAATGATTTAGGGTAATGCCTATGCACGAACTTCTACTTGAATCTGGCGATAAAGACGTCCGTACAGCAACGGGCGAAAATATCGCAGTAATTTTCGAGATTTTGCGAGTTGCATCCAGTAGCGAGGTATGACCAAAGCATTACAGTTTAACATGACGTATATCTAAGATACATCTTCATTCAGGATGATGACGAAGAATATAGCGAAGAACTCAAGTACGACAACATGGATGAGCTGGTGCGGACTTTACGCGAGCTGTCTGTTGAGAGCAGCCGGCGGCAGAGCAAAAGTAGTCGTGCTGAGCAAAAATCCGTATTCCGTGACATTGTCAAGAGTGTAGAAGATGGTGTTTCACCTACTGAGGAACTCAAAATTGGTGGTAGAGTGATCCCATTCCGCGGTTGGGGTAAGTTTACATCTCAAGATGAGTCTAAAAGATACTAATCTTCTCGCGATTCCCTTTAGCCAAAATTTTGCTGCTGAACGCGTTTAGATATACAATGGGACAAGGCTTACACAATCATTTGAGAGTAAGTGCCAGGAGCAGAAAAGATGTCAGTTTACTCACATATGATCATACTTAGTCCAATGACCTACTACGTCGGATTTTCCGCTATCCAGCATCATATATTAGACCAGCAGATGCGGAATTAGACGATAGCGACGTTTCGAGTCGGATGATATCCAAACTTGACCGGCAGTTCATATATGACGAATCCAAAAAGTTGCGTTCCAAGCAGCTGCGTGATGCAAGGAGCCGCAAGAAGCATTAATACCCTTTCGAGCTTTCTGCATATCCGTTTATAATTATAATTATGTAATTATTCTCAATAGTCATCGTTATTACGTAAAGAACAGTAGACTTCCCATGGTTATGGTTGGTTCTACATATGTATATGACATATTAAACTTACCTTCTATCTTGAGGCAAGGATATACGTAGCTACATGTAAACTTGACCGAAAGTCAGTGCTACAGTACATAATGTGGGGTCCCAACATTCCATGTCGTCTAGAAGCAAATTCAAAAATAAGGCTCAATTTTTATCCTATGGCATCCGAAACTTAAAGGAACGCATTAGGCTCAGCTTGCATACTTATAAATACGTCACCTTATGTAACAGGAACCAAGGCATTCTGCGTTTGAAATTACCCAACATATTAAGCTTATGCTTTTAAACAAGCAGCGGATTGCATTGTACCGGTGCATTAGCTTATGTTGAGCTTTTTTTTAAGATATGAATGATATGACAGAATCGGTGGGAAGATTTGGGCTAGAAACAGTTTTTTTTCTTGTACCTCAATGAGTCAGAGGTAGTTTACGATGCTTTCCGACATCGGATACAATAAAATGATCAGCCCATCTGAACGTACCAGAACAAATACTGGGGTACTTACACAAAAGCACTACTTTGAGTGGTACGAATCTCGCTGTGCCCAGGAGAGGACCTAAAAAGTCAAGATGACTTTCTAAATAAAGAATCTTCTTTGAAGATCTCGCATGTTGTTCTGTGGAATTCGTTTCCTCCACACTTCTAATCTTACGTTTTGTTAGTCTAGCAAAGTCCTTTGAAAAGATCACGTTAACTGGTCTGATGATGAGGCTTCTAATATCGCCGTTCGCGGGTTAAAGATCGGATGGCGTTATAATGGCGTACAAATTTTTGGGGACATTCGATAGATGGCCTTTAACAAAAGTACTTACATGAAGAGCGAATACATATTATAATAGAACAACATAAAAGTTGCTGTAATTTTACAATGAAAAGGATTTCCGGACAATTACCTAAGCCGTATCGATATCTACTCAGAATTCCATAATGGCATATGTCGCTCGTTGCTAGCTACTAGAATAGGACTTACAGGTAGAAAAAGATACTAGTAAAGGACAGAGCTTGCAACGAGCTTTGGGAGTAGAGAAATCATTTCAGTACTCACCTCAATATAGACTGACATACGATTACATTGTCGTTGGTGCATTTCTCCTGTGGAAAGAATCCGGAGAATCGGTGATTCTGATTATTAGCATGCGGCCTGCTGCCGCAAAGTATGCTAGCCTCGTTTTGTATCACCTTCGCGCAAAGTTGCCCTGCAATCGTTTTGATAAAAACAGCACTGCAGCAAAATATGTGCTTACCCCCCGCGGGATTCTTTCCATGTGCAATATCTAATAGTATTGGAGCATTGAAACGTACAGTCCTTCACTGACCTTCTAAAGAAAGTATATTTATAGAACATTGCTGTATATGCTATTCACAAGCAGTACCGGGACTATGTTTGTCTTCCGTGCATCTCCTTCACTGCGGATGACATTGAAACCTTAACGTGTCATCGATTGGATCTGTGGCGGTTGGCAGTTTCACCTTGAGATCAATTTCTTCTTAAGGACTAGTCTCCGGAGTCGTTTTACCTTCCCCGAAAAATCTCCAATTGTCATTTTCAACCAAAAGGAACGCCAAGTACAACGTGATACATAAGGTGAGTATCAGTCAGCTCATTTACAGTCTTTGTGGATGTCGGCGCGGAAACATATAGCCTTGTGGTACATCGAGAAGAGGCTCCCTCTTCCGGACATGTGAATAAAATACCCCGTCCGGTTGTCCAGAACGAAGATTAATGTCACATTTGATCGAGATAGTTCAAAGCAAATATGGAAATAGTTTGATGTGTAATCTAGCCGAGCGTTTAACTTTTTATATGAGTTAATGAAAAAGATGTATGGGGGAATGTGCAAATGAGTGAAGTCTTTCTATCATATTGGGGGTGGGTGTTTACATAGACTCTAGAAAATCTAATCTTTCTGGTATATACTATCGAGAAAAGAATGCTGAGGGAATAAGTAATGTACATATAAGGTGTCTATGTTCTTGCCGAACTTTTGGATGTAGGAGTGCTAGGGGGGTCCCATGTCATGGAGGTGACCGATGGCAAACTGGAACGACGATACTTGTATCTTCTATTGCTTGTAGGTGCGCTTTGTGTACTGACATTATCATCATCCTCAACTTGCGTAGGTAAATTGTTACTACCATAGGTGAAATGATTGTGTAAAAAGTCGTTGAGAGAAGCCGTGGAGGATCCACTACTGCTGGTAACGCTGTGAGTGCTAATGGCAGAGGATGAACCCCATGTATTGAAATCGCGCTTGGCCTTGGCAGAGTGGTGTCCAGTATATGTGGCATATGAACGGCTTTGCTTTGGAAGAGGTGGTGGGCGGCGTCTTTCTGGTCTTGCTGGAGATGATGCGTTTAGGGATAATGATGATGTTTGTGATATCAATGATGCTGCATAGTTGGATGGAAGGGTGAGTCTGCGTGGCATGCGTCCAATGACGGTAGAGGAGTTTGCGGATTCGCCTTGAACCATTTTGAGGAATTGCTGTTCGTCAAAGTACTTGAGAGCGGCCCATGAAGGGTTAAGGAATGCAAATCGCTTTTTCAGCATGCCAAGTTTTTCTGTGAAAGATGGAATATATTAATAACATTGTGCTTAAGAAAACTAGTAAAGAATACTTACGTTTACCAATGCCTCCCTGCGCGCTAATACCGTGAAGAGGTTTATCTGGAGCCGGGAGAGTACCTTTAGTACCCTGGCGTAAAGGCTCTTTGCCTTTGACAATTCGACAAATGTTGCGAGCAATGCATACACCTGCCAACGTAGCAGCGTAGCCCGTTTTTTCTTCGATTACATTGGTTACATCGCCACCGGCAAAGATGTGCTTGTATTTCCAATGATCGACCTGGAGAGTGGGCTTGACTCGGACTCTACCCCAACTGTCTAAGCACAAGTCAAGTAGCGAGCTATTGAGCAAAAGCTGGTTGTTTGGACGTGTTCCGGTAGCCATAAAGACCTTGTCGTAGCCGCTGTACACGCGGCCACTGGAGCCAAGGTAAACTCCACCATTGTCAGATCCGTCTAGACCGATAATGCGTTCGTTACACACGACTTCAATGCCGAGATTCTCCAAGTATTCCATGGCTTTTTCCCGCTGCTGTGAATCGCTCCGACTAATGACTCTGGAGTGAGATTCAACTAGCGTCACATGCTTGTGGGGATATGGACCAGGGAATGTACGGAGTGCAATTTCTGAAGCAAGCTCACAGCCAACAAGCCCGCCGCCTTATTAACGAATATATTAGATTATTATACTACTTACAGGTTTTTTTTCAACTTACCGACAATGAGCACGCGCTTTGCATTTAATAGTTCTGAGTTTACTTCCTCTAGTCCCGTTGCACGGTAGAGGACTGAAACGTCTGTGGATTTGAGTTGAGATGCATAGGAACTACCGGTTGCAATCACCAGATAGTCGAAAAAGATCTATACAAAAAATAAGTGATCCGAGTTTTTTTACTGATAGAAAGTCAGGCACCCGTACCGTTTCACCATTGACCTGAAGCGAGGTAGCATCGTGGTCAATGTTGCTGGCGTAACCAATGATAACTTTGCCGTTCCGAACATAAGCATCGTGTCGTACACGCATTTCACTTGTTTCTTCGGGATTTACAATACGACGTACAATGCCAGGGGTATATTCGAAAGAATCTAATAAAAGTTAATATGAGGCGGGTACTAAACTTTATAAGGCATCCATACCTTTGGTATCGATCACTGTAACATGGAAAAGTGGCATCGGGTCTAAGATGGATGCAACTGTAAATCCCTATTGATTATTCTTGGTAAGTCAATGTTGTACAACGATGCTGTCAAGCCAGAAACTTACAGTGAATCCAGCTCCGACAATCACCACTCGTATCTGGTTTTTTACTGGTCGGTGGTCAAATGCCCTAGAGTGAACAATAAGTACATGAATCTACGCAGGGCATATATATATGCCAGTATTAGCTTACTCAATATGAATTTTTTTGGCACGAATGAATTCGTCTAATTTCGTTGTCTTAAAAAAGAAGTATGAGGATGTTGAATTTGATCGTGTGTGTTATTTTTGGTTCGTACCAAAGTGGCGAGGACTTGGTGTTCGGTTTCCTGAAGTACTTCTACCGCATCTTCGCGGGTCAGGATAGACCAGTGTAAAGAATCCAAATCTTCCTTGATTTGTTCTTTTGTTGTAATGTTTTTAAGCTCGAGGCCAGCTCCATCCTGAATAAATGTTTTGAAAATTCTGCATTAATTGAAGAAAAAACAATTAGTTTCAGAAAATGTTGCGATGGCTTGTTTGACTTGTACCTATGAAGAGCGACTTCGCGACTGGATGAATCATTTTCGTATCGAAGCTGTGCCATTGCTTCGATGAATAAAAGGTTTTCATGAGAGCTGGTGCGGCGCAAATATGATTCAAAGGAGCGTAAGAGCCTTGGGTCCGAAAGGACATCCTGTAGTAGGCTCGAGGGTGAAACCATGACAAAGTTAAAAGGGTTTTTTTCGTTACGAATGTAGCAGCCTAATATAAAGGTCTGATCGGAGACCCTGGAAGGCCACTTCAGGTGGCGTGTTGAAGCGCAAATCAGATGATTTTTTCAGCCAATAAAATTATTTCAAGTCCTGTCATGTTTGTTGCCATTTTGGTAATGACAGGATAAATTGCCTCCTGCGATTTACCCGCCAGCGTTACCGGAGTATTCAAGGGCTATACTCCGGTGGGCGTGCTTTCATTTTGGATCTATTTCACTTGACAAACCGTTGAATATAGCGAAATATCGATCGTATTGCAACCTTGTCATTCTGTGTGACAAGATGACGAAGCTCTCACAAAGCACAGACACGATCGGTGCACTACCTTCTATTTTTGGATCCACACATGCGAATCTTAATCATGTCACGCGATCCCTAGTTCAGCATGCACATGTTAAAACCCTTAAGGGAACACCCGAATGAGTAATTGGTTCCGCTGCAATGGGCTCCGTTGCTAACGTACTTTTAAAAAGCAGATTCATAGAACAAATTTGGGGAATTCTCCCCTCTCTTTACAAATCTGAGTATTTTTGAGTTGTCCAACGGCTGATCAATGCTCCGGTTCGGGTGGGGAGGAAGCCGGGAAGCTGTGTCCCCCGTTAGATATAGATCTTTCCCAGAATACCCATTTTCGCCATGCCGCCAGCAACATGCACCAAAATGAGTATACCGGCCATTTCTTGGCCTGTTGCTGCTTTTGGCATTGGCATCACCAGTATAGCTTAAATTGTCATTTGACGTTAAAACTTGAGCTACGCTATTCCAAGAAAATTTTTCACGAAAAGTACTGGGCTCGATCTACCATCTCGTGGTTTTCTGTACGGGCCCTCAACCAGTTCCAAGCTTGATTTGACGAGGATGCAGGTACTGTAAAGGACACGTCATTGCGGCACGAAGCTTCTGAGCTTAACTTTATTATTGGCCCTGCAAATCTGAGCCGTTTGCATTTTGATGGTGTCATAGTTCCTAAAAGGTACCATCCGAGCAACAGGAGATGTTTTGTTACTTCAATTCAGCACATCACTAGTAAACCAGTTATACAGTCCATACCATTCATGTTGCTAAACGCCCTGATCTGTACTATTTCGTATACTTGATGACTTTGAATATAAGTGCTCCGGGCTGTTTATCACGTATAACGTGGGCCCTTCATGGATCCAGTTAGCTTTATCTTGATTTGACATAACCGCATCCGGATTCTTTAGAAATTGTTGATAAGGCAATATATATTGTATTCCATTTTGTCGGGTTGTAAAGTTTCACCAGAGTAAACGTGGCAGTATGATCATGTACGATCAGCTTCCTACTGATTTTCATTAGATGTGACCAATGGAAGATCTCGGGCCGGTTACTACTTTTGTACAATGTTAATGGTAGCAGCTGCAGGTATGTTTCAAATCAATTCCCCGGTACTTTTCATAGGGCGATCTTCTATCGAGAAACAGGTCCAATAATAGAGATTAACAACGGTATAAGTGCTGATTTATTTTTTTAACAATTGCTCTTTCCGATTCAGAAGGTTTAAATAATGTAAAGACTCACAGCAAAGCGAATCTCTCGATATCTTATGACTCCTTCTACCATTGCGATACGATATTTTTACATTTCTATCTCGAGTATTGTGGCTATGATCTTACAGTGTAAGATAACATGCGTTAAAAAGCTGCTCACATGACCATTTAGTGCTTGGTTGCAGACGAAAATCATTACTCGTGTTCCCAGGTCAGTTGGTATATCCGAATTTTGGTGTATTCATCACCATGTGGCTCAAGCACTCTGATAGGTTACCATGCAAAAAAGTATTGTAATTACTGTTTCCATTGAATTGTTGAGCCCATGGTTTGGGTAGACTGTCCTGACGTATTAGGGACATGCCCTCGCGAACGACGAATTTGCAACGTGTATAGGCACTTTAGTATGGGTGTGCCCATATATATATATAGCAATTACCAAAGGATCAGCACCCCGAGAACTTGGTAGCTGATTCCGGCCCATATGCTTACTTGCTCAATTCAGCCATGTATGAATCAATTATAAAGGACCATCATGTGGTCGTACGGTTATAAAAGATAAGGCGGATGACCGTCTTGCATTACCTGCTTGTGTAAAGTTTTTTGAGCACTGGCCATTGAAAAGCTGCAGAATGTTCATATTCCGACCATTGATGTACCACCATAATCCTAATTACAGTTTTTCGACGCATGCTGCGTCGCTTTTATGCTACCCCACCGGAGACTAAATGCTGAACAGTGTATGGCCCCACTTTTCAAACCGGGATCGTTAGCACACGTTTAATAAACTTTTGACTCTATAAACTAGGAGAAACCTTGTATGATTATGTACGACTTTATTCTCAGCATCGCATTGTACAAAAAGTCCTATATTTTTATCTTTCAGCCTGCACGATATATAGCTTTGCGTAACTACGTGGTCTCTTGGCGCGATTGTCTCATATGTCACAAAAAGAGCGGAAACGATTTTTTTTTGCTGACCTAATACAAGCATTTGGGGTATATAATTTAAGCGCAAAAGTTGCACAGGTTTAATAGTGGTGCGAAAGGTCTTTTGAATGATTAACGGCTGAGCTTTTTCAATTTACAAGCCATGATCTCCTTTTTCTACCTCAACACCATCTCCATTTGAAGAATAAAAAGCCCAAATTGTAGTAAAAGAGAGTTCATGGCTTTCAGCTTCTACGGACTAGAAGTTTAGATATTGTAAAGTGATCTAAACTTACTACGCACGTCTTCTATTTCTATCTGTTGATTGATTATATATATATATATTTACATCTAAGATATTGATGGAGCCAACTGGGTTACACTCGTGTGAGCACAGATATTCTAGTCTGTGATGGTGGATCGTTTTGACATTTTTATACTTAAAGCACTTGTTATTCAAATCGGTTTCTTAATAGCAGGGCGACTGTTTCGATCTTGGTATACTCATAAGGTTTTGTAATTCGTGCACAAAGAAATGAGCGTGCTAGCCATAAAAGTTTGGACTACATACATTTTTTCGGACCCTTTACTTTTCAATTGGTACTGCATGCTATCTTAATGATACCTGGCTAAACTAGTGGACGTGTGTTTATGTATTAGAAAGTACACGTTACATACTTCAAACTCTTTTTCTGCGAACTTTTTAACGACATTTTCTTATTTGAGCTACGGAGGTATACTGGGCTTTTATTGCTTATAATTGCTTCCGGCTCACTTTTTAATTTTCTAAGCTATAATATTCGGAGAAGTCGATATGCACTCCGTTTACATTGTTAGATAACACAATGATTCATTCAAGATATCATATATATGCATCTACTGGAGGCAGCATTATGTTATAATATTGTGAAAAAAACTTGCGAAAATATATAGCTATTGCTAGTTAACAAAAGAAATCACTTCTAGATTAATAATTCATTCGATTATGACTTGTATGTATGCTATACGTACGTACCTGACAAAGTCAGAACGAGGGTTATAGATATCATCATCAGGTAGTGTATAGATAATAGTAAGAAATACTTACCGCGTACAAACTTACCATAATTCTAATACCCTTGCCACAGGAAGGGTGCGCTTTTCTAGCATGTGAAAGTTTTCAACTACTTACAACTTATCTGTAAAATCATATACGACATCTATTGAAGAGGTGCAGAGCCTCTTGAATATTGAAAACACGTGCGCTTATCTACGAAAAAATTCCTCGATGAAATGGCTTTGTAATCATATGAATTTGTAATTAATTTTATATACCAAACCTACGTCGTTTATTGACGGAAAAAGTGTGCTGCAATGCTTATAATTCACGCGATATCACTGGAGTAAACATTAACCTAAATTTTCATGCCACGTAGTGGAATAGCAACTGATAACTTTAATTATCGAGGCAACCTATTTTTCAGGATTATCTAAGTGTTCTCCGACTACAAATGATTGTAGTACCTGTGCGATGCACGGAAAGAATCACATGCATGTCCTTCATGGTTACTCAGAAGTGAAAGGTTTCACATAAAGCCAACAAGTTCCTCTTGCTTTACTGATACGTAGGCGCACTTTACTGGTCTTGGTAACTTGCAAAACTTCTATTAACACATATGAATTCATAGGGAACTTAATTGCCACCATTATAAATTCAGTAGGGGATAAGCATGTGTTTAATCGCTCTTGGCTTTCTTTGTGAGGCAATCGAGCACTGCTGGATGAGTAAAAAAAAACGTTGCAAATATCACCTCCGCTTTAACGCTTTGGGCAATAGATATTCATAGAACGCTATGGAATGGCGATGATCACAACGGAGCGGAAAAAGTACCCGTTTTGCGAATAACTCGTACGAGTATGTGCGTGATTTGCGGCGACAAAATGTTCACAAACGGCGATACAATGAACTAGGGTTACACAAACTATGTGAAGAGAACAATCGATTGAAGACCGAGAATGGTTTACCCGATTAACGCATACCGGTCCTATGGTTAAGCGAAGCACCGCAACACCTATGATGACATTCTCTGGGCTCTCGGGCATTCTCGCTTGATTAGATAGATTAGCAATGATTTATTCATTTTTTGACATAATCACTTATGCCGGCAGACTATTTTCTTACACGATTATACTTTTCAATTATAGTGGCTTCCGTATTGTACTCCTTGCTTTAGTCCGCGTTACCAACCTTCTATTGATCAGATCTATAGAGGTACAAGGCAAGATTGTAGGATTTTGGAAAGGCAGACAATGACTGAATTTCCTAGCCATGCTGACCAGATGGATGCAGAAGTCCGACTTTTCCAAAATACAGGCGAGAGGCACAGTGGCATAAACAATTCGAGAGCACATATCTTAATCGAAATTTAAGAAAGGAGTCCATAACCTAATTGACCACACACGCATGGGAAGTCTCGGTAGCTGGGGGCGACACGCCAGTTTGAATCTGTGTATTTTGAATTGCGGTATGTATAAAGTTGATGCTTGGGTATAAGATTGATATTCAAACCTCAAAGCGGAGGTCTCGTTAGGGTAGGTAAATATACTGGCCACTCGTCAAACGATTTATTGCAGTTTCCAAGCTTTACTTACTCAAACACTGCATTGTCGGTTGAATACACGTTGTTCAAGACACCCTTCTCAGGCGGTGGAAGTTTCTGATATGGATGCGAAGTGCTCTGGTCGAATTTGCAAAGCTTTGCAGAGGAATGTAGTTATGGTTGGGACTCTTTGAGATGCAGTAAGCACAAGTTTATAGATCGATCTATCTAAGCAGCTCCGTTTGTAAAATCAGCACAGTTCATATACTGCGCTCAGGCAATAGCGCTTACACACTTTCAATGTACTTTCATGTCTCAGAGTTAATTTATTCGTTACCATCTTTTCGTGTACAAAACGAACGATAACTTTGTCAAGAAAGAATATCTTCTACGCGCACCTTTCTCTCAGCGATAATATAATTCCAAGTTCATTCCATTGTGGATCTCGTCTAACACATAGCAATTAGTCAGTTGTTCATGACATGTGTACCAAAGCCAAATAACTTACAATCATCCAGCGTAATATGTTCCTTGAATTCCTTGTACCATTTCTTCAGCACAATCTTGTTTGGATCCGTGCCAATCTGCGCGGCAACCAACTTTTTAAAGTCCCCAACAGTATCCTGTGGGCTGCATTTGACGCGCACCTTCTTGCCAAGACGATCGTTCACCTCAACTTCAATCAAGTTATATTGCGGAGCCACCTTCTTGGGCTGATATATCCAGTTAGAACACAAATGACCACGAGGAATACAAATTATATTGCCTTTACCTTCTCAGCCTTTGGCTTTGCCGACCCTGGTGACCGACTGCGTCTACGGCGACGTCTTTCAGGCGATCGCGAGCTTCTTCGTCGTGGGGATCGATCACGACGAGGAGAACGATCACGACGGGGAGACCGATCACGACGCCGAGGTGATCTATCTCGCGGGGATCTATCACGACGGCGCCGTTCGGGAGAGCGGGATCGTGACCGATGGCGTCGTGATCGACGATCGTCGTTGTCGTCATGCCGTTTTGATGACGGGGACGACTCTTTATCTACAATTCGTACCTTTTTTCAGAAAAGAACCATCTCGTTTGCAAATGAACATTGGCATCTATTACCTTTGTTTTCGTGCTTTTTAAATTTCAGCATTTTACAACTTGCTTCGCAGAGGTTGAAAGAGTCACTAAAGCGTTACCGCTTTTCGCATTCCTATGGAAATGTTGTTTCCTTCCTGCCTGCCTTATAACCAATGATATCCTACCATAGGCCAAGATCCTATTTCACAGCATCTATTGACAGAGAAACTTCTGTTGTTTGCGGGGACCCAGAGCATCGTGGACGCAAGACTATATGCAAGACCGTGCAATGGACAACTACTGTCATGTATCCTCAATAATGCCATTCCTATGATCACGTATGCCTCGTTCCTGGCCTTGCCTATCTTCGACTTCCAAGTGTGCAGTATATGCATATGAGTTCGAAGCTTCTTTGACTGCGATGTCTATAACTGTGAATCAAGTCTGTATACGAGTGTCTGGCGAATACATGGCATATCGTTGTGAAATAAGCAATGTCGACTGGACCTTCGTGACACTATTCGCATCACTTGCCATGTTATCCAGAGATTCTGGCGCTTCCCAGTCCTAGGAAGCACTTATAGGCTTGTTTTTTATGTATCTTGGCTCTATCAGTATTCAAGTACTTAACATAAGTGCATATATAGGGCAGTATTCGAACAAAAACACAGAAGGCAAATTTGACTGAAGATGCGTACTGCAAGGGCAGGGATAGCTACTTGGCGTGATTCAATCCTATGATGGCGACTCAGCTAATACCTAAATCTTCCATGGATACATTCACCTCTTTCAGTCATGTTATAATGCATTAACATATAGCTATCTGAAAAACAATTACTGGTAACAGAAGGTAATTATAGACGATTTAATTACATTGAAGTCTTCCAGTGTGTCATGTTGACATATAAATTTCAATATGCTGTATTTACTACATAGTGTTACATTCGGCTGCATACGTTCGATAGCTATCGAGTCTTTCGCTTTTGCATCGCCCCAACTAGCTTTACAGCACATGCAGTATTTGCTAGGACATATAAAATAATGTAGTTGTAAATGCGTCTTTGTACATTTCACTTTATCGAAACTATCTATTGTTACGACATTTCTGGTGTTCCCTGGTATAATGGTAACACTAAATTCTATTGGTTCAGCCTCCATATAAAATTATTGTACGGAAGAAAAAAATCCTATCGTCAAGCATTTTTAACTAATGATATTTTGCTACGGATAAGTAAATCAGTTGGAAAATAATATTCTCTTAGCTAAAGGTATAAATAGAGCGGTAGAATGATCGTTAGAGCGAAAGTTCTTCCCAACATTAAATTTTTATCTACATAAAGTCCTTTCTATCATAAATATTTTAGTTCTTGTTAGTCTAATCGACCAAGAGCTTTCCTCTGATACGAAATCGGTTTACCTTCCTATCTCTTAAGGATCGACAACTTGATAACTTCTTTTTAGGATACACCGCAGATTGGCAACGAATATAAGACCAATTTTGAAGAACTCCTGCGATATATTAAAACTAACCTTTTTGTAGATTACTAACTTTTATTCAGATTTGATAAAGAAAATCTTGAACAAGTAAACTTCGTCAATAACCGTTGTGTCATTCCAATACAATAACAGACATAACACTATATACAAAAGTTATCTACACCATGTTGAGTATGAATGACCAACTTAAAAAAAAAGCACTCAGGGACCAGAAGGTGAGCTTGCAACACTGACCTACCGACAAGTTGACCGGATTACCGAAACTCTGGCACATAGGTGGGAACCTCCAGTGGCATATACCCAAACTAGTGCGTTACTTGGTGATGGTCACATACCAAATCATTTTGGTGTTTCTTGCAATTCTCAAGCTTCATTGAACCTTTTTCCCCATTTTAACACGAAACTCAAGCGATGGTATCATCCACTTCCTCAATGAAACATGTTCTGGACTTTTGATTGCAGCTGACAAGTTTGCTAAGGTTGCTCAAGACTGTGTGTCCAACATCAAATTGCGTATCTGGCAGTTGAATGATACCCTCCAAACTCAGAAGCTTGGCATATTGTTGGTCGAAGCGGTTATGTCTCGGTCATGTAAGCTAAAAGAAAGACGTGGGTATTCAGAGCTGGTTTCTTAAAGACAGTGTTCCATGAAGGTAAAACGATGAAGAAACCAATTCTGTACCAATGAAGAGAGAAATAGCCAACGAGAAAATTATTCAAAGATACGTCGTCGCCAGCGAAAATAGATCCTGTACTGCTGTATTGATCGGGCTTGAAGCTGTGCAAGCAATCAAGCTAAAGTCATTCCAAATGATTTCAAAAAGTAACATATTAAGCAGGATTGTGCGTTCGAATCTGAAAAATTGGTGGTGCTGTCAGCCGATCTCAACGATACCCATTTTGGTTTAGACAAGGCCACTTTCGACACACTCAAGGAGGAGGTGACGATGATTCAATGCTGTGGTTGGCTCGTTGACTTCAACCAACCAGTCCAGCACTTTGAGCGCGAATGCATACGCAATCTGTACAACATGATTCGATTTGCCTATCGCGAAAATAACCCGATGCACGTGCACGTTGTGTCAAGTATCAGTACGACTGCGAATTATCCAGAAGCAATTGTACCGGAATCGGCTCCGCCGCATGATCCTCATGTTGCGCTTCCGATGGGGTATGCTCAATCCAAGTATATTGTTGAGCATATATTTGCTTATCTGGCCGAAAATAAGGGAATACCATGCTTTGTCGAGCGCGTCGGCCAGCTTTGTGGTGATACCATGTACGGATCATGGAATGCCAGCGAGCAGTATCCACTGATGATGATCGGTGGTGCAATCATGAAAATGATGCCTGATCTTCCGTTCAAAGTGGACTGGTTGCCAACCGATACGGCTGCATCGGCCATTTATGATATTATGATACATTCGGCGGACAATTATCATGATGAGAACTTCTTTAACGTGGTCAACCCACGGTTGATTCCATGGTCAAAGGTGCTGGGTGCCATGAAGAAATGTGGGATGAAATTTGATATTGTGTCACCGCAGCGATGGGTGGACGAATTACGCAAAGATCAATCGAATCCGGCATATCGTTTGTTATGGTTTTACGAAAGCAACTGGCTATCGACGAAGAAGGGGCCTGTGTGGACGACAGAAAATGCCGTGACTGTATCCGACTCTCTGGAAGAAGCGGCCACGTTCAATTCTAAATTACTGAGCACGTGTGTTTCGGTATGGCGTGGATCTGGCTTCCTGAAAGAATAAAACAAGATAATGCTATATGATGTAATTGCACAAATAGTTTAAACCGTATTATTCAGGTTGCCAATTTAAATCGATATTGACGTATCATATAGTAGCACTTGACTTTTACATTATTTGATAAAGCACTTCCAAAATAGAGTTGTATATTGTTATTCCTAGCTTTTTTTCAAAGGCTCTGCAAAGGGATGTATTACACAATTTTGTCGTAGATAGGTAATATCCATTGCAAATTATATATACCATCTATACCATGCGCTCCATAGTGAGTCGACCTTATCGGCATTTAGGTTGATGCAAAGTAAGCACTGTTTTAGTTTTGTACTCGCATGGGAATGGTAATATTGCATGGCTGGTGGACGTCCCTTCGTTATATGCAATATATACATAATGACATTACGTTGCAAGTTACAAGTACGTACCTTTTGCACAGGACAAGATGGAGAATCTGTAAACAATGTTACAAGTGTCAAGTTGTAAGTATTACTGAGACGCTTATGTGTGGTACAAGAATTTATACAACAAGCATAGATATTGCGAAAACTAGGATTGCGAAAAGCTGGAACTGATAATACTTGCATATCGTTCACCTTGTAACATATATATGGAAAAACTTGCGATCTAAAGATCATAATTAGTAATCATGTCTTAATGACGTTCTGGTTATAGCAAATTGACCTAGTTATTTTAGATTAAAAGAAGACCATGATCAAAAGTCGCCATATCAGACTAGTCATCCAATATCTGCTAAAGATGGCTATATAAGGGTAGTAATATCTTGGAAGGAACATGAGCTGTCATCCATCTATTTACTTTCCTTATATATCAAACCTAGAAATACTGTGGAATACTGATCCTCGCACTTATCAAGCCAATCCTCTTTTGAAACACTCTATATACAGAAGCAATCTATACCATGCCAAGTATCTATGGTCAACCACAACATAGTTATGGTACAATTATCAAGGTGTTTGAGAAGCAAGTGGCTCTTCATCCAAGCAAAGCCTGCCTACTCTCTCAGGGACCGCAAGGCAAGCTTGTAACACTGACCTATCAGCAAGTTGACCGAATTACCGAAACTCTGGCACATCAATGGGGGCCTCTAGTTGTAAATACCCAAACTATCGCATTCCTTGGTGATAGTCAGCTACAGACCATTTTGGCGTTCCTTGCAATTCTTAAGCTTCATCGAACCTTTTTCCCCATTTCAACACGAAACTCAAGCGACGGTATCATCCACCTTCTCAATGAAACATGTTGTGGACTTTTGATTGCTACCGACAAGTTTGCCAAGGTTGCTCAAGACTGTGCTTCCAATATCAAATTGCAGATCTGGCAGTCAATTGATCTGACTCAGCTTGGCGAGGCTCCAATTCCTCAAGACCAGTTGCCATATCAATACAAACCATTGGCAAATGATGATGTTGTGTTGATAACCCACAGTTCGGGAAGCACATCTTTTCCAAAACCGTATACATGGACAAACCAGTCTTTCCTGTATTCAACTGTTGAAGTAGTACCCAACTACATTCAACGAACTTCTCCAGAACTAGCAATGGGAGCAAATGATGTAGTTCTAGTGTCCCTTCCGTTTTTCCATATGTTTGGTTGCGGCATGTCAATGATGCCATTACTGATTGGCGCAAGTCTTATCACTCTACGTCGCCTTCCGCCATCCACGAACGAGCTTTTGATAACACTCGAGGAATTAAAGGTTACCACCTTTTTTACCACACCGTTTATTCTAGAGCACATCAAAGAAATTTTGGAAGAGGATCCCAGTAAGGCCAAAGCCTTTCAAACTATCAAGTATTGTCTTACTGGTGGTGCGTCTATTGACCCAGTTATTGGTGACTTCTTGCGTAGCCAAGGGCTTAACTTGCGATCGGCGATAGGATCGACAGGTATATAAAAAAAATACGTAGCGTTAAGTAATTATATTAACTAGATCGGCTTGTATGCTTCCATTAGAGGCTGGAAACATATATGTTCCTAATGTTTCTAAAAGTAACAACGAATGGTATCAAATTCGTTTGTCCGCAGAAACAAATCGTCATTTCTTCTTGGAGCCGTTCGACTCAAACGCTCGTACGAGACAGATTATTATACGTGGAGATAACCCAAGTTTATCTGCATCAGCCAAAAGACGGCCTAATGGGGATTTTGAAACTCGGGACCTGGTCAAAGAAGACCCTCCAAATTCAGGTGCTTGGCGCATTGTTGGTCGAATTGATGATACATTGGTCATGTAAGTTGAGAAAAAAATGATGTGAGGATGCAGAACTGGATTCTAAACGACAGTACGTCGATATAGGAAAAACGGCGAAAAAACCAATCCTGTACCAATGGAGAGAGAAATAACCAGCGAGAGGATCATCCAAAGATGCGCTGTTATCGGTGAAAGCAAGAGTTGTACTGCTGTATTGGTCGAACTTGAAGCTGATCAAGCAAGATTTCTGAATCCACTCCAAACGATTGCAAGAGGTAAGTGGCATGTCAAGCACAAATTTGTGGGAGGAAAGCTAAGATAATATACAGTTTACGATGCTGTTGAGCGTGCCAATAAAGCAGCACCAAGTCATAGTACTATTGTTGTACCTCACATGGTATACATCTTACCACTCAGCAAGCAATTACCAATCACTCCAAAAGGCACAGTGATGCGCAAGAAGGCTGTTCAAATATTCGAAAACGAGATCGAGAAAATGTATAGCGACTTTCTTCGCGACACCTCTTCCATCGGTACCTCAAAGGCACTTGATACCAAAGAGATTCTTGCACGAGCGGCAGCACAAGTGCTCCTTCGTCAGCCGGAAGAATTTGATCCCAATATTTCGTTGTTCGATTATGGTCTTGATTCATTGCGTGCTACGCAGTTACGCAATCATATCATTGATCACTTCCACAACGTTCCAAACAACTTTCTGTACGAATATCCGACTCTGAACTCGATTGTCAAAGCACTCGAAGGTGATTGTGACAACGGAACACTGACAGAAAAAAAAAGCGCACAAGAAGAAAAGCGGTATCAAGAAACCCAAATGATCCTCGACAACTACCTTGCTCGAATCGAACAAGACTTTCCGACACGTGCCACGACTTCACCAGAAAGATTCAAGCGACATACCGTCCTATTAACCGGAGCAACCGGATCCCTTGGTGCCTTTCTTCTCATGGATATGCTTCAAGAGTCACGCATCGAAAAAGTGTATTGTCTGGTACGAGGCAACCGGAATCGTTTGCAACAATCGCTCAAGGGCAAACGCATTGATGAAGATTGGATCTTTGAATCTGAAAAATTGGTGGTGCTGTCAGCCGATCTCAACGATACCCATTTTGGTTTAGACAAGGCCACTTTCGACACACTCAAGGAAGAGGTGACGATGATTCAATGCTGTGGTTGGCTCGTTGACTTCAACCAACCAGTCCAGCACTTTGAGCGCGAATGCATACGCAATCTATACAACATGATTCGATTTGCCTATCGCGAAAATAACCCGATGCACGTGCACGTTGTGTCAAGTATCAGTACGACTGCGAATTATCCAGAAGCAATTGTACCGGAATCGGCACCGCCGCATGATCCTCATGTTGCGCTTCCGATGGGGTATGCTCAATCCAAGTATATTGTTGAGCATATATTTGCTTATCTGGCCGAAAATAAGGGAATGCCATGCTTTGTCGAGCGCGTCGGCCAGCTTTGTGGTGATACCATGTACGGATCATGGAATGCGAGCGAGCAGTATCCACTGATGATGATCGGTGGTGCAATCATGAAAATGATGCCTGATCTTCCGTTCAAAGTGGACTGGTTGCCAACCGATACGGCTGCATCGGCCATTTATGATATTATGATACATTCGGCGGACAATTATCATGATGAGAACTTCTTTAACGTGGTCAACCCACGGTTGATTCCATGGTCAAAGGTGCTGAGTGCCATGAAGAAATGTGGGATGAAATTTGATATTGTGTCACCGCAGCGATGGGTGGACGAATTACGCAAAGATCAATCGAATCCGGCATATCGTTTGTTATGGTTTTACGAAAGCAACTGGCTATCGACGAAGAAGGGGCCTGTGTGGACGACAGAAAATGCCGTGACTGTATCCGACTCTCTGGAAGAAGCGGCCACGTTCAATTCTAAATTACTGAGCACGTGTGTTTCGGTATGGCGTGAATCTGGCTTCTTGAAAGAGTAAGGCAACGATATAATCGTATTTACATTTGATAAATAAACATATGCACATCCAAGCAATCAATTCTAAACAGTACCAACGTGCGAATGAGGCCATTTAATTTTTTGCATCAACTTATCAAGATAATCTAATTGTGCAGCTAGAAAAATGCATGGCAGTATGTTGCACACATCGGGTTGTCGGAAGTTGGTGCGGGTCTGTTGTGTGGGCCACTTATTATGATGCCATCAAAGTGATCGGTAAAAATAACACGAGGAAAACCCTAGCGACAAAATGTCGATATGCACGAGGCAGACCAATAATCAGCCGATGATAGCTTGTGCCTGACGATCTATCACGTAGCAACCTCTTTGGTTGCTCAGGGACTAACTGACAAGTGAAGCCGTACCAACAAATTGAGGAAGCGGAGCCAGGATCAGCTTGACTTTTTTCGAAAACAAACATTTTTTTGTGCTTTGCTTAGTTTGTACTTCCACAATGGTCATGACTGCAGTACGTGAATCCACTCTATGCACACATACACACACGCACACAACGTCAAACTGAAATCACCTGTTCCTTAGTTACGGAAATTGCCCCTTCGTGCTGGCGGCAATTCGTACACATTGACACGGTCGCTTGTGTAAGTCAGCTTTTGAATGTTGAATGGCGAAACATGGATAGTAACAACAGGGAAAATGCAGTTCAAAGGCGCAACCCAGCCGTGCCGAAGTTAGTGATCGCAAGACGATTGAGTTGGAAGTTCCGTCGTCAGGCAAAAACGAGAATTCATTTGAAGTGTTTGAAGGTTTATAGGACGAGTACAAAGGGATTTCGTTGTAACTAAACAGGTGGAAAAAAACGATATAGAAGCCAAACGTTTAAAGCCAACGCACGACATTCCAGTGTGCAACTTGCAGATGCGCGGTTACCTTCCTCAACAACTGGACTTTTACGCTGACTTTGCGCAACGTGCGGCATATCATCTGGGCATGCCATGCACGGGAACCATCCGGCTGCCAACACAGACATCCCGCTGGACGGTCATCCGGTCACCGTTCGTGCACAAAAAGTCGCAAGAGAACTTTGAGCGCAAGACACACAAGCGGCTGCTGCAAATCAAGGACGCGCATCCGGAGGTTGTCCAGCGATGGCTGCGCTACTTGACGATGAATGCGCCGGCTGGCATCGGTCTGCGTGCGACGACGTGGGAATTCGAGAAGCTATAGAGATGAGGAATAAAGTTTTTATTGTATAACCCATGAAGGAGCGAGGGGTTTATGGGTGTGATGTGGAGGGGTGCCACGTGGTGGAAGCCATCATATATTGTACTGCATGATTTTCTTCACAAGTGCACATTTCCGAATACAGTCTGTTTCTCACACCCACACTCGCAACAACAACAACACAACAATACCACGCAATCACCCAACCTTTAGCGCATGTCCTCTTTTGCTTCTTTGAGTCCGGCCATTGCTCCCCAGGCCGGCCCGTCGTCTTACTCCACCGCGTTTCCTCCGCTCCAGTCAAGCCCATGGAGCTTTCCGCATTACAACCACAACCATCACAAGAAACATGCGCAGCATCACAACCAGCACCCTGCATTGTATCAGTCATTAGCACCGCCAAAATACCCGTCTTACTTGAAACACACGCTGTATGCTGACCTCGCGCTGGAGCAGTACAACTATTACCAAAACCGCCGCTCTTTTTTTCCTTCCGATCACTACAAGCATCACTATGAGCCGATGCCGACCCTTGCCGAGTCGTGCAAGAGTCAAGGCGCGCCACCCGAAGAGATGGACTTGCGATTACCTACCTGCTGGAACCAAAAAGACAAGTCGCGCCATATTGAAATTGGGCGGAACGGTCTCGACTTGTCGTACATTGGTGCGTTATACAAAGCCAGATAAATAGAACAATGCTAAATAACTGCAACTGTGTAGGCCCAGGCAAAAATGAATCCCATGCCGCGTCCATACGAGCTAATTTCCCGATGCGTCGTCAGTGTGGCATCTACTATTACGAGATGCACGTCATTTCAAAGGGGGATGACGGATTTATCGGGGTTGGCTTCTGTAGTGGAGACAATGAGCTGGAGCGCTTACCAGGTACACATATACATATATCCAGACGCACATGTGTACTTAGCCGCTACTAGGTTGGGATTCTAATTCCTACGGCTACCATGGCGATGACGGCCATTCGTTCGCCGGCTCAGGCACGGGCAAGACGTACGGCCCATGCTTTAGCACCGGCGACGTTGTGGGCTGCGGTGTGAATTTTGCTGAGGGTACCGCATTCTATACCAAGAACGGGTCCTTTCTTGGAAATGCTTTCGAAGGCCTTTTCACATCCGACACCACCGACTATTACCCTTGCATTGGGCTTCGTACGCCCGGTGAGCATGTCACCGTCAACTTTGGCAACGAGCCCTTCGTGTTCGACATCATACAATACATCAAGGTAGGCTGTTCTCTCCCAAGAGAAAAAAAAGTCGCGATAATTTCCCATACACACACACACACACTGACTAAACCTTCTTATTTCAGGACTGCAAAACAAGGTGCTGGAAAGATATTACTGGCAAAAAGGTCCCTTCGCGTGAGAAATTTGCAGTTCCCCGTCCAAACAAAAAAGTACACGATACTTCCGAGAAGCTTGACCAGCTGGTTCTTTCATACCTCATTCACCATGGCTATACTGGCGCTGCAAAGGCAGTCATCCGCGATTCAAAGCATGTATCCGGCAAGACCCTCGGCTTGACTAATAGCTCCTACACAAACGATCAAGATCTCGAGCAGCGACATAGTAATATGCACATACCAGCGTCAAGCAACAATCCGAGTAACCGTTGTTTTCATTAGGCATTCGCGCAGCAATACTTGCTGGCAACATCGACTTTGCCATAGAACTCACGCACAAATACTACCCTGGGGTGCTGAAACAAGACGGCAAGAACCAAGATATCCTATTCGAGCTGAAATGCCGGAAATTTGTCGAGATGATGCGAGAACACAGCGAAGATGACGATCGTACTAGTGTTATAAGCAACAACAGCTGCAGTTTGTCCAACAGTATCCCTGAAGATGAAGTGGATGTCGAAGAATATGCTCGCGATAGACGTCGTTCGGTGAGTGGAAGTAGCTTCACAAGTCATGCGACTACACCTTCCATGCGTGTTCCTGGACGTCGACGGTTGAGTTACGCTGCCATTGCTGCATCGGCATCACCGACAAATACAAATGGAAATGGGTTTTTGCCGTTGGTTTCATCACCTACAGACCATGATGACGATGACCATGGAATCGGACGTCGTCACCGACGACTTTCCACTCGACGAAGCAGCACGGGTAGCAGTATCATGAGCATGAATAGCAACTTGTTGATGGAGTCGGAACTGGAGACCGAAGATGACGATGACGACCATTCGCCTATAACCATGAAGCGTATCATGAAGTATGGTCAGCAATTGCAGGATGAATATCGCCACGATGATCGTCCAAAAATACGGGAAAGGCTTGTGGTAAGAAGAAAACTTTTTGCATGAAAACTGCTTTGCTCAGCGGATTGTACAGGAGATATTCTCCTTGTTAGCCTATCCTGACGTGGGCTCCAGTCCAGTGGCTCACTTGATGAATAAATCTGGACGCGATGAATTGGCAACAGATCTCAATGCTGCCATTCTCTGTAAGTGCTTTTGTTTTTCTTTTTAAATGGATATTCAAGGTATTGATGATGTGTATATGCAGACCACCAGAATAGACCTGATATGCCACCATTGGAGCGTATTTATCGACAAGCGATGGTGGTAAACAAGGAACTGGTGTATGCGAAATTCGGTAAAGCTGTCATTCTCAACGTCGAAGAGCATTGTTCCAGCAGCGGCAACGTATCGACTGCGACTGAAAGCTAAGCAGAGCAAAGAAAGGAAAATCAAATTACAAGTAGTTATCACGTTTTAATACATCATTTTGCTGCTTTCATCCATTAACCCCATGTCGTCATTTCTTCCCTACTCCCAAATATACTGTTTGAAATATATACGCATACTTTCACAACCAAAAGCCACCAGCATCGGTATTGACGGGTGCTTCCATCCCTGCAGGCCAGGTGCCGTCTCGCTTCCATCCCTCAACAATCACCGAAACCTATCCAATTCGAGTTATACACATGTATCCATGGAAGCACGCAAGTAATCACGGCAGCGACTTACAGCAAACTTTAACGGAATGGGTTGATTGCTTTCCTTACGACGCACGATCAAATGATCGTAGCATCCAAGCAAGTGTTTCTGGTCATTTATGCGTTGGTTGAACCATGAGTTTGCTTTGAGCGCACGGTTATTTTGCATTGCTACAGTTTCCTCGGAAGCACTTGTCCATGCTTTTCTTCGAGCATGCCATGCTAGCTCTCCAGTTGCTGGATTGTCATTCTCAATGGCCATGGGCAAACGGAAAGGGCAGGTGGAGCGGAGATAGATATAAGCCACTTTATTGCTTTGACATCACACAAGGAAGTGGGTTGCCTGGGATATAATAGGCTTCGGATTATATATATATTTACCGTTCTTGCAGCCAACTTATGATAGCAACTGTGAAATGTCCATTCAGCTGAGCGAGTCATGCGTCCGCTCAATATACAACACCACTCGAATACGCAGTTATGCCGCCTTTCGCTTATCACGATTGTATCATTTACGACGACGCCCTGAAGCGGTTCAGTACAACAAGAAATCCCTCTTGACCTGTCCAGGCGATCGTCACCCGATCTATTATACCACGCTTGCACTTCAGTCATCGCCACTGTTGCCAGACGATGCTCTTGTGGATAGCAAGACGCGATTCAATACTATTCTGCAGGATCCCAAATCGATACTGGAATTATGGAACGTCTATCTTGCCATCCGCTCAAAAGCCCCCATTACCACCAACGAGTACGAACAACTGATGACGCTTCTGCATTCGCGTGCTCAAGAGACGCGTCGATCGGTCAATTGGCAACGCATTATTCGAGTGTATCAGGACGCAACGGAGCATACCAAGAGTATGATGCTGATGGGTATCGCAGCGTATGGACGGACAGGACAATTCGAAAAGGCGCGCGAGACATTCAATCAGGTGAAGGACAAAGGATGGGCAGATGAAGTGGCGTATTGGCATATGCTCGAGGCTTCGTTGAATACCAGTCAGGACAAGGATGCGCGGCAAGTGATGCGAGACGGAAAGGACGTGATGGGCGATGAAATGGTGAATCGGTGTCTGGATCGATATGTCGACGTCTGCATCAAGAAGAAGAATGTTGCAAGAGCCATGGACATTGTCCAGGAATGGATGCCGACGCACCCCACGGATCGATTGGCGACCAGCTTGTATACCGGTTACGCCCAACTGATGAAGCGCAACGGCGGTCTCTTGCACGAAGTCGAAGGAGACTTGGAAACGTTCGTGGGAGAGTTCGGTCGACGTTCATCGATTTCATTGCCGCACAGCGTGCGAGTCTTATTCACCACCACACATTTGGCAACGCTGGTGGATATCTGGACCAAAAGCAGTGCGGACCGGATACCGTCGCAGAAAACATACGAGAGGCTTTTGGCTATATATGCGGCACAAGAGGATTTGCCAAGGGTGAAGGATGTGATGGCGGTTATGCAACAACGAGACATTGAGCCGACGCAACAGACACTCAATGCGCTACTCAAAACATCGATTGCAACGCCATCGTACACGAAGGCTCTGTATAAGGCATTCAATCTGTCTAACAAGTTGTGTAAGGAGAGTTATGCAGCCTTCATCCAGGCATTCGCAAACGCAGGTGATCTGGAATCTGCACAGCGTGTTGCAATGCACATGCAAAGGCGTCCCTTTACCATCGGCACGAGCTCTCACATGGTGATAGTACAAGGCTGGGTCCGTCAAGGTCAGGTGGAGAAAGCAGAGGCGTGGTTGAAGCGAGTCAAGTATGCTGCAGCGGTCAAAGACAGGTGTCAGGCGGCGCTCGATCCATATGCGGTGGTCATGGAAGGTTATCTGCAGCACGGCGAATGGAACAAGTGTGTGAAGCTGCTGGATTCGGTTCAAAAGAAGGCACCCATGGCACACCAGAACAGACGCATTGTCAAGGCGGCACTGGCAGCACGTTTGGCGCGTGGCGATTTTGATGGCGGTGAACGCATGCTTTTGCACAAGCAGATCGAGTTCTCGGCAGTGACGGTGATACGGATCATTCAGACGCTGCTGGACCTCAAGGTCAAATCCATGTACTCCGTTTCGGGGCGCTCGGCTGTCAGGGGCTTGGAGATGATGGAACAAAAGCTGAAGATCCAGATCAGTGCGACGGGGGTGAGTCGGTTGATCGATAAGCTGGGTGAACGAGGAGATATCCGGGCTGCGTATGATTTGTACAAGCGCACACGGAACCACTCGCAGCCAATCTTCCGGTCCATGATGGAAGCAGCCATCAATAACAACAATGTGGCCATGGCGGAAAAGGTTGCCTATCACATGAATCGAACTGGGCGCGAGCACAAGCATCAAGCATGTCCCACGCTTTCGTCCTACAATATGCTACTGAACGCGTATGCTTCCCGGAAACCGGAACCCCATCTTGTGCGGATGACACGGACGTTCCGCCGCATGCTGGCGGATGGATACAAGCCCGACGTCACAACATACAACACGCTGATCAAGGCGTTTGTGCAGATGGATAACCAGGGCGCGGCGCACAGCGTGTTTCAGGAAATGGTGGCGGCGGGTCATCGGCCGGATAGCTGGACAGTCAACACATTGATCCAGGGCTGGATATCGCAACTGGACTGGAACAGTGTCGAGCAGTTTATTGGGGAGGTCAAGCAGTCCGGCCATGTGCTGGATGTCGTCACGTTCAATCTCATGGTGGAAGGGCTATTGCGGCTTGACAGACACCAAATACAGGCAATCCAACTGTTGAAGCGTCAGAGTTGCTGGTCAAAGCTGAAGCAACAGGAAGCGCCAAAGAACCCTCTGCCAAGCGAGACGGTGTGGGAGATATTCGAGTCGACGGTTGGATTAAGCTGGACGACGACGACGACGACTACCGGGTGGAGCAAGGCTGACGTTGATTCGACAAAGCAAGCATGCAGACAGCTCCTACAACAACAGCAGGGCCAGCCGCTGCAGGTGTCCAAAAATGGCGTGTTTTACAGCCTGTTTGGACTGACAAAACCCGACGAGGTTACGTTCAAGCTGTTTATGAAGGCGTTCCAAAACGCCAACGATCCCGAATCAGCGGCCAAAATCCACCAGTACTGGATGGCGTGTCGCTGATGATACCATATACCTTTTTCTCTCTCTTCATGTATAAAGACTGCATTTTTTTCCTGTTAATACACTTCTCTAATACAAAAAAACAGTTGCATGCGGGAGGTTGGGGGGTAGGCACTGCATCGAAAATTGTATTAAACTGCTGCGATCTCCGCCGGTGATTGGTTGACTTTTGCCACCCAAGAAGAAAAACACATACGCGCCAGTGCCAGTGCAGATTATGGAATACAATGACAGCTCCACTTCCCGCGAATGGGATGTCAATCTGGAATTGACTCTGTTAAATGCCGTGGCACGCTGCAAACCAGTGGGTGTGTATGTCATGGTGCCTTGAATAGCGCAATGACAATACCAACATGTTTTACTTTAGGCATTCACAAGCACTTTCGGATAATCAGCATCCAACGGCAATTCAATGAAAAGAGCCCAACGCAATACTCGCTCCAGGACATACGCGACCGCCTGAGCGACTATTACAACATGAGCGCGCTGGAGGAACTAGTGAGTGTGTTCTTGCGTAACGTTGCAGAAACAGGGGGGGTGCGGCAGTGGTTCTAATTAACGGTCGATCGCAAAGGACAAGGAGGATGAAGAGCAGGACGAAGAGGAGGACGACGAGGCATCGCTGCACGAGTTCAGCCTCCCACTGGACGAGTACGAGCAACTGATATCGGAGCACCGACAGGACCAAGAGTCGTCGCCGTCATCGTCGCCCTCACCTGCAAAAAAGGCCCGGACGATAAAAAGGGAGACGTCGCCCATCTCGTCGCTGAGCCCAACCCCGACGCCGGAGCCGGAAGAAGGTAAATAAAATGTCGGTTGATCGTTTGCATGGCCGGCGCAACGCTAAATCACTCTGCCATCCAGGCAAGCCCAGTTCACGACGGTCAGCCAGGGGCGCCAAGAAGGACAGCCGCAAGAAGCCGTCCAAGGCCAGTGCATCGTCCAGTCGACGGCGGAAACGATAAGCTTGTCCTGACACATGTGAAAGAGAAACGCTTGTTTCGACGGTTACCGCCACTTGTTGGGGAACCAATCGTGCTTCCTTGGCGCAGTTTCAAATTTTTTTCTTTGGAGTGGCATCATTCCTCCTTTTCAAAATAAAGCAGAAGGCATCTTGCCCTTTCTTCTCCTCTTTTCACCTTTTTCTTGACATGGCGGCGGACGACAAGACGGCACAACCGGTCATTGATGAGGCCATCGAGCGCGGCTGGGAGATCCCTGACTTCACTATCAAGGAGATCCGAGATGCTATCCCAGCCCACTGTTTCCGTCGAGACACCTTCCGTTCGTTCACCTACGTATTCCACGACATCTTCCTCATCGCCGTCTTGGCCTATGCTGCCTCCTACATCGACGACATCCCCTCGCAGGCCGCCCGCGTGGTGCTCTGGCCGCTCTACTGGATTGCCCAGGGCATCGTCGGCACCGGCGTGTGGGTTATCGGCCACGAATGCGGCCACCAGGCATTCAGCCCTTCCAAGGTAAGATATATACATAGCAGATCGAGCACTGGATGGCCACTAACCAGCCCTTGCAAACAGGCCATCAACAATGGCGTCGGCATGGTGCTGCACTCTGCCTTGCTTGTGCCCTATCACTCGTGGAAACTGTCGCATTCGCGCCACCACAAGGCCACCGGCCATATGAGCAAAGATCAGGTAAACGCTAATATTTTTATATGAATCGTTGGGCTGGCCTTAACCCTTTCGTATTGCAAAAGGTCTTCCTCCCATCCACTCGATCCAAGGTCGGCTTGCCTGCACGTGACCAGGACCCCGAAGGCGATGGACCTCACAGCGCCTTTGATGAGAGCCCTCTTGCCACGCTGTGGGGCATGTTTTTGATGTTTGGTTTCGGCTGGCCCTTGTATCTGCTGACCAACGTTGCCGGCCAGGACTATCCCGGCTGGGCCTCGCACTTCAACCCTTACTGTGCCATCTTTGAGGAGCATCATTTCTGGGAGGTGATGCAGTCGACTGCTGGTGTTTCGGTGACCATCGGTATCTTGACCTACCTCGGCCAGACCTTCGGTACACTTGCTGTGATCAAGTACTACCTGATTCCTTACCTTGGCGTCAACTTTTGGCTCGTGCTGATCACCTATTTGCAACACACCCACCCTCAACTGCCCCATTACCGTGAAAACGTCTGGAACTTCCAGCGTGGTGCTGCTTTGACCATCGATCGATCGTTCGGCATCCTTAACTATTTCCACCACCACATCTCCGACACCCACGTAGCCCATCACTTCTTCTCGACCATGCCCCATTACCATGCCGAGGAGGCCACGCATTACATCAAGAAGGCCCTGGGCAAGCATTACATGTCCGATATGACCCCCATCGCCGTCGCCTTGTGGCAGTCGTGGAAGGAGTGCCGTTTTGTTGAAGATGAAGGCGATGTCGTCTTTTACAAGAACTAGAACCATTAAACAAAAAAAAAGCGACATTAATTACCCCTCTCACTTGCTGTTTTCTTTTCATCATCCCGCTGTATATCTTCATTAATAGTAGTTTGTGTTTTTCCTTTTTTTTCCCTCTCAAATATAACGTATCATGTGCTTGACGCGCACAGACACTTTGCACGTGGAATATGGGATGACGCGTTCCTCTTTCTATTTTATTTGACAACCGACCCATGCCATTGACAGTCGGCGATCGCATTCAGGTCAAAGAAGACTTTGCTACCGTTCGTTTCGTCGGCACAGTCGACGGTAGCAAGGGCGAATGGCTAGGAGTGGAATGGGACGATCCTGCCCGAGGCAAACACGATGGTTCACACAATGGAAAACGTTACTTTGCATCGTCAAGGTTTGATTGGATTTTAACAAATAACAATGAAAATAAAAGAAGAAGTTAATCGAGTTTCAGCGGACAACCGACAGCGTGTTCGTTTATACGACCTCACCCCACCAAAGTATTAACTGCCCGACCGTTTGCACCAGTACTGGTGGAAAAGTACCTCGATCCATCGACAGGTACCGATGCATATGTGGCCGAAAAAGATCTGGGCGAGGTTTACTTTGGTGGAAGGAAGGATTTGGTGGTGGAAACCGTCGGATTCGAAAAGGTGCAACGCAAACAGAGCCAGTTGAGTCGATTGACCGTGGTTGGCCTGGCTGATCTGCAAGTGGGGTTGGCTGGTCCTCCAGGTGATATTGCTAAGCACAACTTTCGTAAGTATATCACATACCTCTTTTGGAGTTCCTAAAATCCTAACAACCAGATAGAAATCCGTGATCTCGATCTGTCAAAAAATCTGGTGCGTTCTTGGGATACTTTGGCTGATATCGTCATTCAACTTGAAAAGCTGACTATTTTGCGTCTAAAGTAAGTGACTGTGTGTATACGTGTGTGCTTAATAGATCCTGATACTTTATAGCCACTGTCGCATCGAATCACCCCCGGATGACCCTTCTGTTCTGATGCGAAATGGTGTCTCGCCGTTTGCACAGCTGACAACACTTGGTCTTAGCAACACACAGATACCATGGAAACAGGTAGAACGCCTGGAACCACTTTTGCCCAACTTGGAAGAATTGCAACTCGGAAGGAATCAAATCGATGCTATCGAGAATGTCACTCCCAACCAGTTTCAACGACTAAAGTGGATTAATTTGGAAGACAATACCATCCACCAATGGAAAGCGATCGAGAGTCTCGGAAATTTGAAAAGGTAAAGAGGTTCTTGATTCAGAAGAAAAACGGAGGTTATTGACAAATTCAACAAGTCTCGAAATCTTGTACCTCAACGGCAACCAAATTCCTTCGATCGATCCGATTTCGGACGGCATGTTTGCCAGTTTAGTCTATTTGAGAGTGGATAACAATGCTCTGAATCATTGGAGTAGCTGGGACCATTTGAATACGCTACCTTCTCTGGCCAAATTACGCTCCAAAGGAAATCCTATTTTTAAAGGTACAAGAGTTTTGCTCTCTAAACGCAACGGCGCGAATTGTTAAGTCTGTCTCTAGAAACGAGTCCAGAACATGCCGCAGTGCATATCATAGGGCGGATAAAGCGACTCACTGTAGTCGATGGAAACACAGTATGAAGATTCATGCGTCAAAATATGATTAAATTTACTTACTTTTTTTTTCAAAAGTTAATGGGAAGAGAAAGAGATGATTCTGAACGCTACTACCTCAAGTTATGTACACGCGATGCACCGACCCATGAAGAAATTGCACGGATACATCCTCGCTACAAGGAATTATGTGATGGTATGTCTCTTTATCATTGCTAAAGTATTGGTGTCGACTAACCAATCCATCTAGTTCATGGAGAACCAAACTTGGGAGAAAAGACTGAGAAGGCAGCCACTTTGAACGATCGATTGATCGGTGTTATCATCACTCACCGACCAGCACTACCATTGAATGCAAAGAGCAAAGCTGAACTTGGAGAGCCAATCAAGTCAGTAGAAAAGCGACTTTTGGCCACAATGCTTATCCGCAACTTGCGCAACATTGTTCAAAAGCTGTTTCGCATTCCAGCTTCGCGTCAGCGTTTATATCTTTTGCAACATGCACCGTCAGGTGAACTGATGGCTATGGACCTGAATGATGAGTTACGCGACCTTCGATTTTATGGTGTTGTGCAGGGCGACGAAATTGTTGCCACAGAAGTTTAGTTGAGTGCGTTTATTATTAAAAAAGTTATCAAATCAAATAATGAGCGGGCATGGGAGTATACTCTTCTTCCAGATACTTGACTTCTTCGTCGGTAAGCTGAATGCTCAGTGCAGCCACAGCTTCATGCAAATGAGACTCTTTGCCGATTCCGATAATAGGCGATGTAACGTTCGGCTTGCTGAAAAGCCAAGCTAATGCAATCTACAAGTATTGTTAGTTTTTTCATTCCTTTATATAGTAAGAATTGCACTTACTTGGGATGGACTAAAGTTCTTTTTTTGGGCAAGTTCTTCCACGCGATCAATAATGGCATCGTTGCGTAGCAATCCAAAAGCAGCAGCAGTTTGCTCGCTTCGCGATGTACTGCGGCTGCGACCAGATAACTGACCCATTGCCAAAGGCGACCACGGAATCATTGCCATACCTTGGTCCTGCAGCACTGGAATCATCTCGTGCTCCTCCTCACGATAAAGCAGATTGTACAAGTTTTGCATACTGACAAACTTGGTCCAACCATGTTTTTCAGCAATCATATTCGCCTTTTGAAGTTGCCACGCAGGCATCGAACATGCTCCGATATAATGCACTTTGCCACGCTTAACAAGATCGTGCAATGCTTCCATGGTTTCTTCCATTGTTGTGTTCTATTTTTTTTTAAAAAAAAAAGTAAATATGTGTAGCGGCAATGAGTGCAAAAAAAAACAACTTACCGGATCAAGTCTGTGAATCTGTAAAATATCCACATAATCTAACTGCAACCGTTCAAGAGACCCTTCTAATGCCTCCATGATATGCTTTCGAGATAAACCCCATTGATTTATCAATGTAGTATCTTGTTCAATCATTTTGGATGATACTATTGGATGTGACATGACGGGAAAAAACACTTTGGTGGCAACGACAATACGAGATCGTACCATATTGTGTTCCTTGATGGCCTTGCCTAGCACACGTTCGCTTTCACCGCCTGAATAAGTGTCGGCAGTGTCGAAAAAGTTGATGCCAGCTTCGTATGCCTTTCCAATCAACTTGATGGACTCCTCTTCATCCTTGACCCAGTCCATCCAGCTGGATGAGCCATAGGACATGCAGCCTAAACAGATTCGCGAGACCTGTATATCACGGAAAAGTTCAATTTTACATTGCGGTTTATCACAGTAGCAACTCGACCTTGATTCCAGTGTTTCCAAAGCGAACGTATTGCATTGCGTGTTTTATTGACGTTGTGTGCGATATGCGAGAAAAAGAGAGAGAGAGAGAGGGATGCTTTGCAGAAATGAGTTTGTTATTGGAAAAGAGAGAATAATGAAATGTAAAAAAGATTTAGGGGGGGAATGCATCACCAATCACGACTAAGGTGTCGCTCTAGTGCCTGTACATCTGCTGTGGATGGGCCAATCAATCGACGACGATATTCTACCCGTATACTATCATCGCTGTCCATCAACTTGAAATCATCCTCATCCATATCTTCTGGCTCTCCAACAAACAGGTCCGATGCAACGATCATTCCTTCTGTTTGTACCGTGTCCTGCACAGCGATATCACGACCTTCTTGAACGGCTGCCACAGCATTCATATGTGCCTCTGCAGCAGATTGCGATATTGGCGTTGCAATCGAGCTTCCAGTGTACCGCCGTCGAGGATGAGGATAACCGTACTGACTGTCATAATCGGACATGCTGCTGTCTGTGCTGGCAGGTACACGTAAACTGGACTGCCGGAAAGCTTCGCCCTTTGATTGCATTACTTCGCGCAGAATCAATTGACGCAGCTCATGCTCCTCGTGGATATACTCGAAGCTTTCAAAGTCGAATGTTTCCAAACAATCGATTTCTTCGGCTGGATCCCGCATTTGTTCCACAAATGGATGTTCTAAGCCTTGGTCAGCTGTGATCCGTCGAGCTGGATCAAGATGTAACAGCTGTTTTAAGAGATCGATGCCTTCAGGAGAGCATGTGGGGAATAGTGCTTGGAAATCGATGGGCTCTTTGGGTGGTGGCTGGCCATCGCCATCCCGGAGATTCTTGATGTATTCGATGACGGACTGGGATGCGGTTTGATCCCAGAATGAAGTATCCTCTGGAAGACCGAGAATACCCACGATTTTGTGCAACTGATCGACATAGTCCGTGCCCTTGAACAGCACTTTGCGACCCAACAGCTCAGCGAAAATGCACCCAACAGACCAGATGTCGACTGTAACCGATGAGTCAGTCCCACCTCCCTTGCATCCCCGCCCATCACTTACTCGACTTGTCGTAACTGTTGTGACTCATCATGATCTCGGGCGCACGGTACCAGCGTGTCACCACATAATGCGTCATGTGCATGCCTTCCAGCTGCGAGGATGGCTTGGAGTATCCACGAGCCATGCCAAAGTCGCAGATGCGCAAATCACAGTTTTGATTCACGAGGATGTTGGCTACGTTGAGTTTAAGCTTTCCCGTGTCGAAATAAACGAGGTCATTTTGTTACCTGGTTTGAGATCGCGATGTAACACCTTGCAACAACAAAAAAATCATGCCCTTTAGATTACTGAGATCATGACACTTGGATTATAAGCTTACATTGGCGCTGTGGATGTACTTTAGCCCGGAGAACAGCTGGTACATGAACCATTGATAATGGACCGGCTCCAGCTGCAAACGGGAATGGATGATATCCGCCATGGTGGTATCGCAACAGTCCTGAATCAGATAAACCTCGTTAAAGAAGTTATAGTCCACGATATCCATGGCCCTCAGGTTGATGATGCGCGGATGCCCGTTGAAATGTTGCAACAGCTTGATTTCACGCAAGCAGCGTTTGGTGATGAGCTTCTTGTCAAAAATACGGAAACACTTCTTGATGGCAACCACTGCAAGACACAATGAGGGAATACGCTACGAAAAGGCTCGCTCTCGCTTTCTTTACCGTCATTCGACCCGAGTTCGATAGCGCTGCATACGGTCCCGTACGATCCGGATCCGACTTTGCGAATGATCTTGTAATTTCGCTCAATTGTGAAAACTTCACGACCACCTTCCAGCGCTACGGCATAGTGAGTATCGTCAATGGTCATTGGCAAAAGGAATCACAACGAAAGGAGACTATCGGAGTGAAGTGAAACCTGTTTTTTGTGGAACGAGCACCTCATGCCGTTCTCGTAACGTCTTTATTCAGAGTTACCCGGGTTTATATAAGCTATATATTTACTAGCATCACCTCGCAACAATATGAATAAAAAATAAAGAGGGGATTTGGAGCGTTATATAAATATGTAGGAGAAAGAGATAAGAAGAGCATGGATTACGTGTAGAATCTGTAAAAAGACCGGTGAGCTTGCGTTCCTGCATGATCTGACGTCAACTTACTTTTTGTTAATAAGGTATATCAGCAGGTTCACGTTCACTTTGACCATGCCGTCTAATAGATCCATCGTCTGCGCGCCCTCGAACTGTGTCTGTAGCAGGTTCTCGTACGGCATGTTGACTTGCGCCGGCTGAATGGCCCATCGCGAGTAGCCCCCTTCGATCGTTATGACGCCCACCTGATCCATCGACAGGATGATCGATATCTTGTCGTAATGCCTTGGATTAATGCCAGCCACTTCCACCAGAATGCCGCGCTCGTAAAGTTGCTTGCCGCTGTACTTGAACGACCCAAACTTGGGCTCGCGGTCTTCCCGCCTTAACTTGCGGACGTGGAAGTATTGGCGAGTGAACGGTAGGCCAAATCGAGAGCGTTTCTCCCGTCTCTCGGTTCGTTTTATGCAGGTGTTGAGGTAATTTTCGTAATCATTTCGCTGATCGGTCAGGTAATTCTGCTTCTTTTTGACGTGCATCAACGTTTGTCGGATCCGACTCAATTCTCCGTCCCGTTGAACCCGCCTTAAATTCTTGCCAGTAATATCCCGTGCAATTAGATTAATCACCTGTTGATATCCTTGTTCGGCCGAAATCGCACCACTTTTTGTCAAGTAAGACAAGAATCCACCGGTGACCTGCTTAAGCTGATAGAAACCAAGGCTAAGAAAGAACATTGTTAGCATATCAAAATTAAGGTTATTCGTTTTTTTCTGTTTTTTAATTTACCTTTGCAGATCCAAAGGAGGACCCAATTGGCTTAATTTGACGTATCGCCGTTTTGCCGCTATCGGATCCTGTTGATCAGCGAATTCCGTTGTCTTGAACGAATTCCACGCTTCTTCATGCTCTGGGCCGACCGGCGCTTCGAGGATGGCTTCGAGCGACTCGCCGCTTTGGATCTTGATTGTGTATATCACCAGGCGCTTTGTATCAACCAAAAGTTGTTGTTGCCGTGCAGCTGGATCCATGGGAATGTTGTCAGATGGGTGGCTCAGCGTGAGACACAAGATCGAATCGGGAAGATCGAGCGACGGGCTGAATGGCGAAGGTCCAAGATCTTGAATAATGGATCGCAATGGACCGTTCTTAAGTGGATCAATGTCATCCATGTTATTTTCAATCGCGTAGTGAAGGTGGAAAAGCTCGTAAGGCGAGATGTAGACATTTGGCTTGTGTGTGCTGATTTGATCGTTCATTTCATGAATATCGAAATAAGTTTCAGGTTCTTCAACGTTCGTCACTATATAATAATAAAAAGTAGGTTAGATAATCCGTTGCTTCTTGTCTGAGCATCATCAACTCACATTCCAGGAACCAATTTGCAAAGTCGCGCGATGATTTCTTTACAAAGCCATTCAAGGGTGCAAGGAATATGTCATTGCTATCAAATTCCTGGCCACTGGAGATTTGTTGCAACATCTTTGCAACCTATTCTTATGGATTAGATTCTGACCCTAAACCATTCTTTAAAAATACTTTTTACCTCAGCCAAGTTCTTTCGTTGGACAGGTAATACAATGGCATCGATGACTTCATACTGCTCTGGTGCACTAAAAAAAGAAATATGCGTTACTATGGTGCGATCCTTTCTAAAGACACCATATGACTTACACAATGGCAGGATTAAGATATCGGTAGTAGATAAAATTACCGATGATGCGAACAATGCTTTCCTGAGGCTCGTTTGGGAACGCCTCTTCCATGGCAAGGCGCAGTTTGCGAGCAATAATGCGAATACCATAAGGAACATCATCGACAGTGGCTGTGATTGCTTGCAAAAAATTGGTGGTAATCTCACGCAAGTGCTGCAGATGCATTACAAAAGTATCGCGGACTTCTTCATCCTGTAAAGCATCTTGGACAGTGGCAGAATGCTTGCGCATCGATGGACGACCGGTTTGAGATTCTTCTTCATTGATAGCCTTGTGGTAAATGGCAATCGGATCGGTTTCCAAATCGAGATACTCGTTCTGCACAATTTGGCCAACAAGCGGGCTGAGTAACTTGCGAAAGAACATGCGTTCCTTGGCACCACTATCAAAAAATTTGAGTGGGTTGCTCTTATGCCAATTGATAAACATACATACCGATTGGTTTGAACAACAAGTTTCATAAAGGTGTAGTTGCTACGCATAAATTCCTGCGTACTCTCAACGATGCCCAATTCCTCATCGATGCAACACTATATTTTTTTTGCATCAGTTAGGCTAACCAGAATACAATAAAATGGAAGTCCCACTCACCTTGCAAAGGTTAATCAACAAGTACTCCTCTCGAGCATTGGTCGCATAACCAAACAATGTGAGTACAGTGGATTCAATCAATCTGGCACTGACACCATCGGCAAGATCGCCTCTTCCTGTCATTGATAAGAGCCGTGCAAGGTAACAAGGTTCAGTTTGAAGCACATAGACGAGTTGCTGGTATAGATCCAATCGTTTGCGGCTTTCCTTGTCGATGCCACGGAGTGAATAAGGATTGCTGTTTAAGCTGTTGGCAGCAAGTTCCGACATGCGTCGATGTTGTTGCTTCTTTTTGAATGCACCGCTGCTTTTGACCACTTCATCAATAGTAATCACGTTGCGAAGGAATAAACCAATTTGGATATCGAGTGAATTGACGTGGGCATCCATTTGGCTGTTTTCGCGAATGGTTTGGATCAACGTTTGACGCATCTCCTCAAGAGCTATTAGTTTTTTCCCACTACTGTCAATATAACCTGCGTCTGTTTATGCACTACTACTTTACCAAGCTCTCGGTCAAAGTCAAGATCACTGTCATCAAGTAAGTGGATAAAGTTTTTAACTGTGCCGATTGACGGGTTGCTATCTGTAGCTGTAGCAATAGTTTAGTTAGTACACAATCGCCTTTTGCTCTTGTTCTGCTTAAAAGATAAAGCTTACTCAATCTTCGATAAGCATCACCGACAAGCTTATTTTTGACATAGTTCTGAATTTGAACAATCTTGTCCAAATTGGATTTGTAATGCGCCAAAGTGCGCTGATACTTCATCCGTGCCAGATATCCACGAGCGCCTGTTTGTAACTACGCGCGAAAAAAAAAGATTAAGCTTTTTTTTGTTTACGGTCAAGATTGCGCCCCTTACTTTAACCACCCAATCCTCCGAGCTTTCGAAAGAGATTTTCTTTTCTTCCAAATCCCTACGCAATAGCATACCGCGTGCCTGGGCTTGAACACGGGACAAGTTTGAAACAAACAAGGTAGATTGATGAACTTGCTGCATTTTCTTAAAGTTGTGGCGCGCCAACCATGTTCGTGCGACCGATTGACAGATTTTAAGTTTCGCCAGGTTTTCCGGCTGATTGAAATGCGCCTCAAGTCCTATTTTGCCGGTGTGAATACATGGCGTAAAACAGTTATCTCTCTTTTACTTTGTTCACGAGTCATCTCACGCGTAATGTTTTGTTGCTCGTATTCTTGATCACTGTATTCGTCCTCTTCGATAATGAGTTCAGGTGTTCTGGGGACGCGATAGCTGCCATAGCCACTATCCTCGTCTGCAGTGCCAAACGTTGTTCTGATGCCTCCAAAGTCAGGCATACCCGATGTGTCAAGTGCACGTTGGGTCGCATTCAATTCCTCGACTATTCGGAAGAGGTCAGTCTATTTCCATAGAATAGATCCCTCACTCTCACCTGTGAAGTCCAAAGTACCCCAGAGATTTTTGATACTGGGAGCAATGTTCCTTCTTGCCAGCAAATGACTATGTACAGTCATTTAGCCAAAAACAGTAGCATAAAGGACCGGATAGAACAATTACCTGAGTGCATGGATACAATAAATCACTCTGGGAATATTTTTTTTGTCGTAAAGATCGGTAAGTTCAAACCAAAACGTTCTAGGAAGGCGTACAACTTCCAAGGCGTCCAAAAAGTAATTGATGTTATCGGAATGACGAAATTGCAGTTTTTTGCCCTAAGAAGTAAAGCAGTCAGTTTTCCAAGAATCGTATTTTTTTCTCACACAATTTACGTTATCGAAGATCTTGCGCACAACGCCATCGGTGAACCAAGCAGCAAGTTTGGCAAGAATGACACCGTTGCGCATACTTTCTTCCAATACAGTGATTGGATCGATTTCTACTTGAAGACAGTCCTCGATCCAGCTTGTGGAGGATTGTTAGTGAATGATCAAAAGCATAAGACAGTAATTTGACTTACTCTTTGGCTTCACCGATGTGACATAGGTACTCGTACGCTTGCATACGACCACGCATTTTATCCATCCATTGATAGTTTGTTATTCTGTCATCTTTCTGCAAACGAATGCGCCCTAAACAAAAAGAAGTTCATTCAATTGCCCCTGCGAATGATGCTTGTTTTTATACCTTGCAAGCCTATAAAACAAGTGAAGGTCAATATATTTTATCTGCGATTTTTTTCCGATGCAACGTACCAGCAACATCCTCGGCGCCTTCGGTGATGGTGGGTATATGGAGGTTGGACAGACCATCTCTGCCGGCTATATTTGTAAGCTCCCTCAGCGGCGTATTGTTCGTCATAATTCAGGGACACATAAAAAAGGGAAAGAAGAAAGGGAAGAAGAATGGAGAAGCTGCGCGCGCGCAATGCACAGACTTGATAACTTGTAAAGCAATACCAGATATGGATGGGCCGTAAACAAAAACTAAAGAAATTGGAAATGTATTTTCATGTCGTCTAACTGCATTCCTCATACCAACTTGCTGAATTCACCTGTGTCACCGAAGATCATCAGAGCTGTATTCTGCCCACTTTGCTCTTTTATTGTTCGTTAAAATGGCTATGAATGGTTTCCATGGTTTGGGTTTCCATGGCTTTTAATTGCGTTGTTTACACTTGCTTTTGCATTTGTTTTTCCATGTTCCATATCCGTTATGTCAGGTGGTTGCAGATCATGCGCTGAAAGAGCCGCGAATTATTTTTTCAATAAAAAGTATGACCTATGATTTCTAAAGTGACTCTACACAATGCCTGGAGAGAGTTGACCTTCGGTGCGGTCATGGATAACAATGTTGAATAGTTCAGCCGCGTCATCCACTACCATAGTCCCGGCCTCGGGATATGACTGTTGGTCGTATCATTGGCCATTGGTATCGGTTGCTTAAGAGATAACCATCTGGAGGTTGCGAATTAGCTGATCATTGAATCGCTCGTATGCCATCGAGAATTGCTGGGCAAACGGATTGTGGCTAGCCATCACTCGTTGGATCAATTCAATGATCCACGGATCCAATCCCGAAAATAAAGTGTTATGACACGCCCGCTGCTCATTCGTATCGGAGGAAGGGGTTTGAGTATGCTTGGCCTCCTCCAGTGAGCCAATGTTGTACATTATACCATTTACCTGTGAGGTTGGAATGCCATTTGCGCCATTTGCCCATCATAGATCACAGTTGGCTCGGAAGGATGCAAAAGCAAATATACTGTTATAAGCACCGATATTGGTATCGAGGTTAGTTGGGATCAGATGTGCCGTGATTGTGAGTAGGATGAGAAATTCTGCCCGTGGTGCGCAAGGTCTGGGTATTTCCATGATTGCAACTCCTGCCAAAGCGAGGATGTGACGGATACCAAGCCATCACACGTTCATGGATCCACGTCTGGGTACTACAATGTGTACAAGTGCAGTTCATTCGAGCCAGCACATGTCGATGATAAAATTCGCCGAGAGTAAAAGAGATAAAGGCTTACAAAAAAAATCTCAGGAACAAAAGACCGTTCCGATTCTAGATTGAGTGTATTACGGGCAACCTGCAAAGTTGCAACTGGTGTTGCAGGAACTTATATTATGACGAAAATAATTCTCACATCCATTGGTGCGCTAAAGAACGCCATGTATGACTGGATAAAAGGGATGAGAGTTCCAACCGCACAGCTGTTTCAAATTATCCGCTATCTTCTGGTGATAAGCACTCGCAGCCTGTACGATCTTGGCAAGGTACGTACCTAACTTTGATTTATCTTTTGCCAAGCCCTTTACATGATCATAATCTTTCTTTTACATGCGGAGAGAGGTATACACGATCTCAGTCTGCTTTTGCAACACTCGAAAATGTCCCCACTTATCTCAATGTACATGGACAACGCCGAACGTATTTGCGCAATGAGAACGAAGCAAGTTTACGCTACGTACCTAATTAAGAACTGCATGAAGCTGTCATGTCATTCACTTGTATAGTTAGGGTTCTTCTATATTTGGGTCAATCGCCCTGCTTCATTACGCGGCTGCCTTGGTAAGGATGTTGTGTGCATCAATTTCCTCGCAGATCTATCCAATGGTTTTATGTTTGTCCTTGATCTATACATTGTGTAACTTTTCCACGGGTACTGTTGGATAGATTACTCAAAATAACAGCTTAATTATGCTGTCCGAGTCATAATTGCTACGGTATCATCATGGCAATCGATAAATCTTGATGACAACTTGCATGAAAAGAATATGTGATGCCACAAGATTTCCTGACAAGCGGAATGTATATGTAATACGTGTAACACGGTCCCAAGTTTTCGCTCGCTACAACAATCGAGCGAATCGTATGTATCCCTTCATCTATTTCGTAATAAGATCTTACATTCTGTAGCGTTAGCAAATTCGGGCCACCCTGGCAGCAAAGATATATCCATATTGACCTTCGCTTGTTTCAATATAAACTCGTTCTTTTTGTAGAAGGCTTAGAAAGGGAAGAAAATGTTGCACATCACTCTTTACTCTGGTATAAAAGGCGATCCTAACTGGCGGTCCTGCGTCGACTGCACTTAATTCCAAACGCGACGATTGCATGCCATTTGAACGAACACTTGACGTTCGATACACGAACATGCACGATGCACGGAATATTAACGTGTATATATGGTACATAGACTGGGGAGACTGGATACGGTGTTGGATTGAATTAGAGGAGCGAGAAGCAAGAATCCGTCAACACTACTCCCACGAGCTAAGGGATACCCATTTGGACACCACTCCATAAATGTATAGTAAGCATATCGAAAAACTTTCCATGGTAATAAATGAACAAGGTCACAGTTCTCATATAGTTTAGAAGTTATTAGACGGTTCCCGTATATATCACAAATCCCCAACAAAACTCGATGATGTCACACTGGTGCGCTTCAGTTTATGCGTCAATTCGGTACAAGTTCATACGTATGCAGCAGTAAGGACACGATTGATCATCACTGTATAGACGCCACGTAGCCTGTTTGGCAGTTGCAAGATGTGGTTTGTACTGTAGGTGTTTCACTAGCTGGGCGCGCGTGAGGATTGACTATGTAGCCATGTGTAAATAGTAGTTTACCGACTTGGCATTGTAGTCGCTACGTAGAAAAAAACCGGGATGCTAGTTAGCTGTGTTATAGCTGCTGAAAAACATTACATAAATTTCAACAATTGTGATATATCAACATCTAATCAACATCTAAAGAAGTCATTCCTTCTTATTTGTTGAATGATATCGATTCGGTTCATGTGGATCAACAAAATGGCTGCGTATATATGAGGATCAAACAAGCAAATGCAAAAGAAAGGTTTATAGTGGATGTAAAACATGGGGAAATAATACAATGCTAAACGGAATATTATGAAAGAAATGGATTGATTACGCGTCGACAGTTTTGGCTCTCTGTTTTCTTGTTTGATAGCCTTTTTCATAGCTTTTATGAGAATAATTTTTCTGGATCTGTGTCCTGCTTACCACGCCTACGATGAGGTTTAGTAACGTGCTCTCGTCTCAGAAATCCCACCTGCCTACCTTTTTGGCACCCTTGGCGTTTTTAAAGTTGGAGTTTTTCTTGTTGAAATTTCCATCCTTCTTGAAGTCCTTGCCCTTGGAAAACTTGGGTTCTCTCTTTTGAATCTTGTTTGAACCACGAGGCCCAGCATAATCGATACGCAGAGGGCGAGAAGAGACGTGAGCGTTCTCCAACTCTTTGATCGCCTTGGCAGCAGATTCTTTGTCGGTGTACTCGACATAGGCCAGACCCTTTGACTTTCTGTCCGGTCCGAATGTGAGAAGTGTGCACGAGACAACTTCGCCGTATTGCGAGAAAGTGCCCTCGATTTCTTCTTCAGTAGACTGGAATGGCAAGTTGGCGACGAAGAGGATGTTTGACGGAGTGGACAAGGGTTCCTTCTTGAGAGGTTCAGCATGGTCCACACGCATGGGACGACCTTTCAGTTCGGTTCCATTGAGCTTCAATGCGGCATCATGACCAGCCTTATCCTCAAAATCGATATAGCAAGTGCCCTTGTTCCTGGTAGGATCGACGGCAGCCTTGGACAGACGGATGGCGGCAATTTTACCACACTTCCCAAACACTTCACTGATCTCGGCTTCCGTTGCGGTGAAATCGATAGAGCCAATAAAGATAGTAAATCCAGAGGATCCGTGTGGAGCGGTTACATCAATCTTGAGTGTCTTTTTGGGCTTGGCTTCCTCCAATTCATCTTCGGCTTTGCGCTTCTCGCCGCGCTCAGATGATTCACTCTCGGATGATTCGTCCTGCTCTTCTTTCTCGGATTCGTCGGCAGATTCATCCTTGGCTTCTACTTCTTCGCTGCCAGACTCCTCGTCAGCGGATTCTTCGCTGGCCTCGGAATCCTCACTCTCCTCGGCATCTTCGGCAGGGACAGCAACTTCTTGTTCTTTGGCCTTTACCGGCTTTTCTTCCTTTGCCTTGAGCGAGTTGGCACCTTTGCGAGCAGCGACCTTTCTTTTGTTGACGGGCATGGCTAAATGAGGGAGATCGAGGTCAAAGTGGTTGAGCAAAAAAAAAAAAATTACCTGCCAAAATGCGGCGTTTCTCGTCCTGTCGACAAACAGTCACTTACCCATTTTTGCCACTCAATGGGCTCAGTTGATTCGCTTAATTCCTTTGCTTGCTATATGTTTTATGCAAGCCTAGATTCGGGATAATAGTTTAAGAAAGTGGTCATACGTGCTGCTCGCCTGGGCTTACTAAATAGACCTATTTATTGGCAACAGAAAAAAAATGGAGAGCAAGAGGCAAAAGAGCAACGGTCTTTGGGATTTTATATGCTTACTCATACAACCGTTGCTATTGGAAACACGCATACAGTTGACGAGTAGCTGCTATAGTAATTGATATCCATGACAACAGGCTTCCATGGTAATACCTTAATGATCTGCGTTTTGCAACAATAATTCTGTGTTACGAAATGAGTTTCTATTGTAAGTAAGATATAGCTCCAAGCACAGCACTTTTAGTACTTTTCGCACTTACGTGTTACGGGTCGACAACCTGTCTTGGTAACACACTATAATGGACTCTGATACCCACAATACCCTTGTTAATCTGGTTTATTTGCACATGAGGGAGGCGATTTTCAAGGAAATTGGTGGTGACACGAACATTTTTATTTTTTGAAGACCAGGCACCCAGACCGTCTATCTTTCTCTTCTCTTTTCCCTTTTCGCTCCTTTTTACTCAATAACGATGCCCAACGTTGCATTCTTAAAGACCAAATTAAAGTCACTGCACTATATTCAACTAATTCACATATGGAACGCAACAATGGGTATTATATTATTCGGTCTCTTAGTAGGCGTCGCCACCACGATCCGTTCGTTTATATCCAATGGCTCGGAGCTTGCAGGTTTTGGTAAAAAAAAGTTTAATTTGGTTTATAAAGAAGAAAATAGGCTCATATGTGTCATTAGGCAATTATAATACATTCGCATATCCAGCAACTTATGTCTATATGCTTATTCCATCCATTTGCTCGCTCGTCTACAGCGTAATTTTAGCATTCGATCCCAGCCCGTCTTATCCAGCCTGGCGACCATCCAAAACATTCATTAGCAGCGTTGCATTGTTTGCTGGTGCTTTATTCTTCGCCTCGCTTTTCCCGGTGTTGCCCAGTGCCGATATGATTACTCGTCCAGAATCGGCTCTATCATGTAGTTGGGCTGACTTTATGGAATGGCGCACGATTTATAATAACGTTGACATTTATCCGTGGGTCAATAACATGGATATCGCGTGCGGCACCTTGCAAGCGGCCGATGCGTTCTGCTGGGTCATCACGATCGGATGGCTCGCCCTTGTCGCTCTTTACGTACGACGAGCAAGACAATGGAAACCAATCGAAAAGCAACAGTCTTCCACTAGCTGGCCTATGGAGCAAATCAAAAAGACAGAAACCAAAACTGAAATTGAAGAGTAATATAGTTTTCCCCCTCCTTTGTATGTGACAAGTAATAATTAAAGGCCGTAAAGCGCTCAATAACATCACTCTTTCACTCTCCCCTTTCACGAAAAGGAGGGATGTGCTCCTATACCGCATTCTCTAGACATATCTAACGAACCATAGTCTCATCTTCTCCCGGCAACATACAATTCCAAAACACCAGAAATACTTCAGCAATGGATTGAGGCAATGTAAAAATTGCTATTTTTCTATATATCGTACACAGGCTTAGATGATCATGGTTGCGCCTCCGGACTACATACGAACAACATGGTTTAGACACAAAGTCCTACTGATGATTCCGTAATGTTTTCTAAATACCTCAATAGCCTCCATTTCCAATTCAGAGATTGGGGTACGGAAATAACGGGCAGGACGCTGGCTGAATTCAAGGGAGCCAGCTGTGAAGTTTGGTGACTTGGCTGCAGGAACAGGGTCTGCCTTGGCAACGTGTTTCTCGAGATTGGCAGGCGTCAGTGGGTGTGGGCCAACAGTGTGCTGTGCGTCTGCAGATAATAAAAGCACATTGTTAGGTTAATGACCACCAAAGGGAGAAAAAACATACTCTTCCACAGGTTGGCTCTTGAGCCAACAAATTGAATGAGGGGCTTATGGACAGCGCGAGAAACGAATGAAGAATGCATAATAAAGGTTGTGTATTATTTTAAGGCTCCTTTATGGTTCACCAAAAACAGCGGGAAGGACCGGGCTACAAAAACATACCTGGGTCAGCATCAAAATAATTAGAACAGTCATGACTTACTCTAACCCCATTCATCATTCCAGATGAACCTACGGTAATTGTTGATTAACATATATTCTCGACGATGTAAGTATCACCTACCAAAGAGTGGGGCTATAGCTGGAACGTTTGTTCTTGTTGACGTGGTTTTGCTTCGACAAAACGGTCGAAGGGCTTCTTGTCTGTGGAAACAAATATACTGTACCCAGTCATAGCCAATGTTGGAATACCCGACCACATCGCGGTTCATGGTCGTACAGTACATGGCTCTTGGGATTTTGGCACACCATGAACCCGTTTGCTTTGTGCTTTGTGCTGTTATGCTTGTATATTTGTTGGGCAAGAGGATGCAAGGAGAGGGATGTCGCAGGACTCATCGACAACGGCAGAGACGTCCTGATCCGGTGATTTGAGCGCCGGTTTGACCTTGCCGCTTCCGCGACGAGCATGACCGCGCGTCAGGTAATTCCTGGTACATCCTGTTAGTGTAATTAAGTATTTCACGTTACCTTGGTACCCAGTTGCCGCCGAAGTTTACCACGCCCGGTCCCTTTGCATCATTTATATTCTTTAGCGGATCCTTGCACCCAACGACCTATATGATTTGCTGCTTCTGGTCTTCCTGGTCTAGCCGTCGTGTACAAATTGTATTTCCGTGATGGGCTACTTCTCTTTTTTTCCTAGCACGCTTCGTTTTGTGCTGTGTGAATAGCGTCTGGCAATTCATGTTCTTGTGGTGATTTGTATTGGTTTTGAAAGATGCGCAGAGTCGGCTGTCGATATTTTGTGGTTCGTGTTCACTTTCATGTACCGTCCAAATCACATAACACCGTATGCCAAATCAGGACAACTTTGTACGTGTTGGCAGGTTTGCCTGTAGTAGTAGTTGTCACGATTAATCCAGCTGAGAAGGAGACTTGTCAATAACAACTTCATTGATAAGTATTCTGCAAGTTAAATTTACGGTCAATCCCTGAGATAAATGTCATTTTATCAGTCAAATCGATATCTTAAGCATTCGTATCAAATTTATTCTGCAAATGCAATAAGCAACCAAAATAATGCGTTTAATATAAGAGCTTGCAAAGCTGTCATGCGAAAGTGGCTCAAGTATTTTATTACGCTCATACGTATAGAAAAAGTATATGCTTTTAAGTTTATGATCTTATGGACGGTCAGACGGAGCCTCCTAATCTATGTATAATATGTCATCATCATATCAGCGAGACAAAAATAGTATAGTTATATATTAGAGTGATTATCTATAGGAACATTCTTAATGGCTCTCAGAAATAAATAATAACTCTTAAGCTATATATTATAGTATCACTATAACGAGGGAGTACTGCAGAAATGAGCCGAAACCGACCAGGAGCTTAATTGTCTGTAGTCAATATGACATGATGATGTACATAAATTTCTTTAGCTCTCTTTGCAACGTCATCGTCAAGGTGACCGATTCAACCTCATGGCTGTATCCTTATGTAGAAACCACATACACACTTTATTAAAGCATCTATGATGCTGCTTCTCTCGAGTACAAAGCTTCGTTTTCGATACCGGCCGCTATGTTATTTCAAATACCATACACAATATATACGCGAAACTCGCTTGTATTCTGAGCTGATGAATACGTTATTCACGCCTGCTATTCACTTTTCTATTGCGTATCTTTGATATTGAATTGTACTGCAGACGATTCTTTGGAGAAAAAAATAAAAGACGCAGTCGAAAGGCAGTATATACATAGCAACGAAAAGAGGGAGAGAAACAAAATGACTCCGTAAAATTATTGTCTGGAGAGTTAGCTTTCAGGAGAGCTCGTCAAAATGTTTTTTCCCATCTCGTTGTGATCTTCCGTTTTAAGAGATATCATGTATAACTGGTAACTTCATATCTTTCTTAATATGTACCTACTACGGTTATAATAAAAGATACTTACGCAATTCATAGTAGTCTAGGTCAAAATTTTGGAAATTGCTACAGTAGTGGTACCTATGCATATTCCCTCTAATTTTGGGAAAGGATTCCTTTAAGAAGAGATGGGAAACCCATTTCTGGTTTATCGGGAGAGATTACGAACAGATGGTTCTTTATCAAGCTGACTGTGTATGATGCCCATTACACTGACATACTGTATAGAGATCCTCCGGGCCATTATAGCTCTTGAAGTACAATTGGCAACACCCTTATTAAAGGTATACTTTCGTTTTGTTGGTACACCTGGGTGGACGTCTTGTAGGAATCGGTATACGGGTGAGCAGGCCTCTAGCCCAAAAGTGAATGCCTGAATATATACATAAAGATTTTCGGAATAATGATAGATATCTATCCAAATGGAATCTTATTATTTATAGAATGTGAATTCATGCTTTCGATAATACTAAGCATGTTAAAAGCATTCACCCAATGAAGTAAATGTGCACTATTTATAATCAATTGTATTGACAAATGTTTGAGCGGGCTTTTTACACTTTATAGTTACACAGCAAGAGCCGCTTGCATTATCAAGAGGTCTAGGATGCCATTTTAATATAGTCACAGAGGCTATAAGTCGTGAAATATAAGCTATCAGCCACTATAAAGCAGTTACCACACAACATTGCCATTTTACTCATATATTAGCCTTCATAGCGATAACAACTCCATGAGCAAAGACTTTGTTGGGCGGACCACATTTAATTCGGGTACCCGAAACTCCAGCTTCGGGCCAAAGACATGGTCCGAATGAACTTGCACGATACACGACGGGCCTCGGCCATTGCGAGCCCTAATCTTGTACGAGATGGCGGTTGTTTGAGAGTTCGATATTGTCGACGTGATGGATGAACAGTAATGAGGAAAAAAAACACCCAAAAAAGCATCACCATTGAAAACACAGACGGGGGAATTTGTAACCGTGCAAGCGTCAACATGTACACCGAGCGCCAGGCAACTGACGTAGGGATCAAAAAAGCCTTCGTTCGAGTTGCTCAAAACGTACTGGCGGGGATTTTTTTTATTGAGGAAATTGGTGTGCCTGGGGTGACCTGGGGGTGGGGTGCCGCTGATGCGGTTTCGCTGAAGCAGGGAGGCAAAGTCACGATACCACTTGCTTAGTTGCTAAAGAGAGAGAAGACAGCTTAGTCTCATCAACCATCTCGACAACTATTCTTTTTTTTTACTCTCTCTCTTTTCTCTCTTACTCTTTCCACGTCATTGTTAATTATTCCCCACTGTTGTGTTACTGATTACGCCGTTGAATCGAGCTGACAAAAAATATATATATTCCCTCTGTTGCGTGTGTTCATGCAGCAGTAAATGAATTGTCCCGAGGAGGTTGCCCAGGTTTTACACATTTACTAAAGGTTGTCTAGTGGTTGCTAAGTTTGCTCATCATATCGTTTCACAGCTATCTTTGGGTGATTCTGAATCTAGCCATCTCGCCTCCTGGGCAACGTTAACTGGGCAAGGTTTGTCGTTCGATAAATTTCCATTGCTCTCTTCCTCTCTCTGTCTACTCAGGGTCCCCCCAAAACCTTTCAAATGTCATTAACTTTAAATAATACGTTGCTAGCGAAACCCGTTACTAAGGACTGTGATGGCAGAAACGTACTTGGAAAACGACACAGCTTTGATCAAGACAGAAACGGTGCCTTCCATTCGATGCACACTCGCGACAGCAATACCTCTCAAGCTTACAAAAGTTATGGAGTAAAGGTATCTATCCGTTCATTAAAAATTTACGATATGATCTTTTTTTTTTATTTTCCACTTGTTCTTTTCTCTTTTTTCCTTTCGCTTTCGCCTTTTTTTGATACTCAGGGGTCATTAACTCACCATGCATATGCAGCCATCGGCTTCGTATTCCATGCCTATCAATTCACCGTCTCAAATGCTCCCGCCTCCTGGACCAGATGAGGAAGACCGACTTAAACTGATGCGTGATATTATTCAGGCGAAAGAAGAACTGCTCCGGTTTCGAAACGAAATGGACGGGCTAGCAGAACAAATTGGTGATATGGAAATAGATTTGGTAAAGTATTTATACATTAAGCTTTTTATTTTTAAACCGTCTTTTTTTGCATCCAAATCCTCACCAAAAGAGCTTTCTTTAAAAACTTTCCGTTCGGATCTATCAGAAAGATTCTAAAGATCGTGTTTGTACGTATTCTCAAAAGCTAGGTAAACTGTAGCTTTCCATCAAGTAACAAATGATTCTAAACGGTTTTTAGCGGAAATTGAGCATGATTTGACGACCACGCAGGAAGTGAATGTCGATTTGCAAGTATTGTTGGAAAACGCTGTCAAGACGCAAAAAGAATCGGATGGGCGGACCACTCACATGATCAGGAACATGCATTCAAACTTGGCAAATGTACACAAAAAAAACATGATCCCAGCGTGTTAGTGTGTGTAACACAACAATTTTTTTTTATGCAGATCGTTTACGAAAACAGTCAATTGCAAGAACGACTTGCATCGCTCGCGCTTCATCAGGAAAAATACCATGGCAACGTAGTGGACGTTGGAGAGAAGATGCGGGAATACGCGCATATGCTTGAGCAGGCTCAAGGAACGATCCAGATATTGCAAGCGCCACGACATTCAAGACCCATGCGGACGCGAGAAGATATCATGAATGCATTGTCCATCAGGGATGGTTTGAGCTCACGGCGTGGAAGTGATATTTCATCCATTTACATGACGGAAGATGACGAAGTCTCTGGAATTGCTTCTCGCAAACAGTCTGAAACGACCACACTATTGACGGCTCCCTCCCCAGATCGACCGGGTAGCATTTCACCTGATATTGCAGAACTTTATCGCCATCGAATCATACGCAAACGACCTTCTCTTCCCGGCGGCTTGTCACCTTTATTCACCCCCACCTATGTCAGTCGTGCCAACGAAAAGAAAAAGGCCGTCGATGACACGTTTGAAGGCCCTTCCAATTCACCCCAGCAAGGTTTACGTCTACTTTTGCGAAACCAAGGCGGCCATGGATTGGGTTTATCATCGTTAGCAGATTCTAAACGTTAGTGCTCCCCAGCCTTCTTTTTTTTTGTTTGTAGATAAAATAATATATAAATCCACCCCGCCGCCAATTGTTATACCCTTCAAAACTGTCACGTTTACTTTTTCTGTTGTTATGGTAACCATGAAACAATTTTTTTGTTTCGGACTTGATCCCTCCCCCCGTATTCTCCCGCGCTTACGCTGACAATGCGGATTCTCGTTCGGGTCTATGCCTTCCTACATTTCTGATTCACGGTTGAATGGCTATGAAGCTGCTTTTTGCGGTGCCACAGCTGGCGTCGTAGCAAGGTAACCGGACATAAACTGTGATACCACGCGTACGTGGGTTATTAAGACAGAGGACGTTTTTTTTTTAATTCAGGTTCTTCACGGCTCCTTTGGATGTCGTCAAGATTCGCATGCAGTTACAACCCCATCGCAGACAATTTAACCTCATACCTCATGGTGCTGGAAAATACGATCGCATAATACCAGCATTGAAAACGATCTTGAGAGAAGAGGGCATTCGGGTATGCTCTAAAGCGCGAAAGCGCGCTTACTCGTTCACTCATATACAATATGTGCGTCTAGGGTCTTTACAAAGGCAATCTAGCGGCAGAATACTTATATTTGCTGTACAATGCTGTTGAATTTTGTGCCTATAGAGAAATAGAGCTTGCAATAGAAAACCTAGTAAGTTTTGGCTTTGTGTGGAAAAGCCATCTATAATAGTCCGGTTTTGTTTGCGACAGGATTCCAAAAAGCAACTGCCAGGTTCAGCCAAAACTTTCGCTGCTGGCATGTTGGCCGGGAGTGCAGCAACATCGATCACATACCCCTTGGATCTACTTCGGACAAGATTTGCAATGCAAGGAGTACACAACAGGGTACGATGTCTACAGTGGAAAAAAAAAGCACCTATTCATGCTGACCCCAATTTTTTTTATAAAACAAAAAGCAATACACAGGCATTTTACAAGCTATTAAATTGATCTATCGCACTGAAGGTGTCGCTGGCTTTTATTGGGGTGTGTGGCCTGCCATGATACAGATTATGCCCTATATGGGTCTTGTCTTTGCCAGCTATGACCGGATAGCATCGACCTTCAAAACCGCAAGAGTACGTGTGTATCATTTTAAAGATGGTTCAGGAGCTAACATGGATTTCTAGAACAACGGTATATTATCGGAAGACCACAAACCATTCCACGACATGATCAGTGGTGCCTTGTCTGGCGTTGTATCAAAAACAGCCGTTTATCCCATGGACGTTGTAAGGAAAAGATTACAGGTGCAAGGACCATCCCGCAAAGATTACATCATTGACTCAATCCCGGAATACGCAACACGATCATGGTTCAAGTGCATGAAGCTCATTGTTGAACAGGAGGGCGTGAGTAGTCTGTACAAGGGTCTGACTGTGTCACTTGTCAAGGTGGCTCCTGCCATTTCAATGACGTTTATGGTTTATGAGAAAACTAAGGATACACTGTTATGGTGGAAATCCCAATAAAAGTTTTGCAGACATCTCCCCCCCCCAAAAAAAAAAAAGTTTACATCCGATCTTAATAGCTGTCTCGATAATTATGTATCACATTGGCATTTTCTATCCGCATCGCAACTGAGATCCCCTGCACCCCGCAGAAAGTTCTTGACGTTGTACAAGCACGAATCGTACCTGTGTCCATATAACCCAAATGGTCAATCTCTGCTTTTTAATGAAGATGGTGATAAAGTGCGGCTGGTTTGGAAAGACATATTAGAGGTGCTTCATTTAATATTGATGTTCTGCCAAGCTTTTGATCATGTCGTTGTAATTGTTTTTTTTGTATCACTATGTAATACGCACCGACAGAATGGGAACAAGGGACATGACTATATGCAAGTTAGAGATGAATTACTTGTCAGTTATTTATGCGGCAGTAAAACATGTCAATGCTAACAAACTATATCCGATCATGAGTAATCGCTCGGGCCACACTTGATATGCAAGACACGACGACCAATTGCAACGTTCCGTTTATACGCATGGCCGTTTTCGCATTTTATTTCGCGCGTTTTTGAAGCTAAACTTCGTCACGCTATTTGGGTACTCTTAAACCATCGACCCATCTTTGCGCTGGAAATGAAAAAAAAAACAAATCAAGGTGTAATTGATTACCCACACCAAACTATTGGAAAAGGGAAAGGATGTGACCTGGCACAAAAAAATAGCGACATTCAAGAAGCAGACGCGGTGGCGCCATGGTAACACCAAAGCATGTTGCGATGACAACCTGTAAGAAAACACCTAAAGATCAACAATAAGAAAAGAGAGTTCACGGTCAACTTGGCGCAAAGATATAAATAAGGCTGCACCAGAAAAAAAAATAAGTAAGCGGGATTTAAACTATGGGTGGTTTTTTCGAACCATTCGTCGGTACTTGCTTCTCTTTCGTTGCTTCGCATCGACCTCGTACAAAGGAAATAAGGGACTCTCTTTTTCTCTCTTTTCCCTTCTCTCTATCTCTTTTTTGCTTTGTCGAACAAACTATAGCGGAACCTCCCTTTATTCCGTAGCGACAAGGTATTGCATTCATCTGGCAGGAGCTCATCATCTCGCTACTGCAACTTTAAGCGCAAAAAAATAACCCCCAGCTCCTACCATTTCTCATCAGCTTTTTTGAATTGTACACCTCCTCCTACTGTCAATTCCTCAAGACAAATTTTTTATTCTCGGGAAACAACGCAATACAATGGCGGTAAATGACAAAAACACAGTTAAAGCTGGCTGTGTGTTGGGTGTATGCAGCATGTATGCAGTTTTCTTGACGGTTGTATATAACCTATATAGGATCAAGAAGCGAAAATCCGTGACCTTCAAGCGAAAATCGACAAGAACACGCAGCTTCGAGACAAGGCCATCCAGATGCGCGAGCTTCTGGTGGACCGAAACGGGCGAGCACAATGCGAAACGCAAATCAAGGAGCATCAGAAATACATTGACTACTTTTCAGAGGAACTGCACAAGTTGCAGACCCGGTCCTCGTCGCATCGCACAAGTTCGGATGAAATGATATCCCCTACTACACCTGGTGCGGAGAACGATAGTCCCGTGCAGTCGCCCAACATGAGCGCCCCTCCTCGCTCGAGCAGTATGCCCTCTACCAAAGAGGAATCCTCCAAAAAGAAGTTTACAAATTTAGGTATGCACTTGTCGTCCCCTTTTTTTTAAAAAAAAACATGGTTACGGTTGACTTGACAATTTACAAACCTTATAGATCTCTTGACAACGGATATCCCTTACAACAAGCCCAAGGTTTCGTTGAAGTTGCATGAGCTGGAATATAAGCTGGATGTCGAAAAGAAGGTATTGGCTGGTATCAAGACCATGGCGGCTGCTCTGGAACGCAATCCCTCGGTCGATGGTAGACGGCAGCGCGGTGAAGTGCAGGGCCAATTGTACGAAAGTATCGAGAAGCGTAATTTGCTCGATAAGGCATTGAAAAAGTACAAAGGTTTATACATTGGTGAAGGAGACGAAGATGACTACGGTAAGTTTCTTTTTAGCCAGAAAAAAAAAAGAGATGACTAAACTTGGATAAAAAAAAAGAACTCGAAACACCTCTCAATGCTCGTGTTCCACCGGGTTTCCGTCGTCCTGTCACCGGAAAATTGCAGCTTCAGATCATTGAAGCCCGTGAGCTGGCTCATGCACCCACACGTATGATTAAGATGCCCGAAACGGTCGTGTACGTCAAGATCGACGGCAATGTTGTGTTCCGCAGTCGACCAACACGCAACGACAAGTGGCTGGAGGAATGTGAAATCCACGTGGCAAAGGCTTCCGAAGTAGAAATTGCCATCTATGATGAGTCTCTAGAGCGACGACTTCCCATTGGTATCTTGTGGCTAAAGATCACTGATATTGCCGATGGTCTGCGTAAGCGCAAGATTCAACAAGAAAGTGGCTCAGGATGGGTGTCTGCTGAGGTGGCTCAGCAACGGACTCAAGATAGCCTGCAGAGCACTGGTGGACATCACCCTGTTCCTACACAGCCAATGGCTGTTCAGGCTACTCAGGAGGGCATCGAAGCTTGGTTTGATGTTGAGCCGTTGGGTGAATTGGCTCTTCGTCTCAACTTTGGTAAGTTTTTTAAACGACATTGTGTATCAAAAAAGTCCTAAATCGATCATTTAGTGCGTGAGGCGGCCAACCGTCGTCCTTTGGATAAACTGGGTCGTATGGGTGCTGTCCGTCAGCGTGCCGGTGAAGTGCACGAGATGAACGGCCATCAGTTTGTGGAAAAGAAGTTCTACAACGTGATGAAGTGTGCCCTTTGCGCCGATTTCTTGGTTAACAGCGGTTATCAATGCGAAGGTGAACAATATGCTTGATGATTCATTGTAAAAAAAACTTACCGTACAATTGTAGACTGCGAATACACTTGCCACAAGAAGTGCTATGGCAAGGTTGTTACGAAATGTATTTCAAAATCTTCATCGGAAACGGTAAGTGTTTATTGAGAAACTATGAAAGGGGTAAGGACACTGATAATGCCAACCCAATGTAACAGGACGCAGACGAGGACAAAATCAACCATCGTATCCCACATCGTTTCGAGCCAATTACAAATATTGGTGCCAACTGGTGCTGTCACTGTGGTTACATGCTGCCACTTGGTTCGCGTGGTGCAAAGAAGTGTTCTGGTAAGTTTGCAGCACACTGAAGCGCCACAGAGATAAAAGGAACTGACGACATTTCGCAGAGTGCGACATTACTTGCCATACCAAGTGTGCTCATCTTGTTCCAGATTTCTGCGGTTTGTCCATGGAGTTGGCGAACCAGATGCTGGCCGAGATGAAGGCAGCCAAGCGCAAGACGTTGGATACTGGACCAACAATGTCGACGTCTTCGTCGTTGAAGCCACATCATACGCCTCGACCTGACGATCAGATGTCTGTACCTGATCGTTCCAGCTCTGGATCGTTGCCTTCGACTGTATCTGACTCTGTTTCGTCACAATTCTCGCAATTGTCGTTGCAACAGCCAATGCAGCAGTCTCCTCAACCGCAACATTTGCCACCTTCGAGTCCATCGATGAACCGACCTATGGCACCTCCATCGCCTGGATCCATGAGCCCTGGTCGTGTCAACATGCCTCCTGGCCCACCTGGTCCACCTGGCCAACCACATCAACAACCACCTTACCCGCAGTATCCTCCCGATCCCCGATTCCAGCCTTACCCACCGCAAGGCCGGCCACAGATGCCACCACAGCCACAGTCGCCTTATGCACCGATACCCAACCCTGCGATCATGGGTCGCCCGCCATACAACCAGCCACCCCCGCCAGGCGCTCCAGGTCAGCCCTACCCAGGCATGGAGATGGCACCTAGAGTAAAGCTTCACAATACGCGAAACGGGGAGGGAGCTTGCGTTAACGTCTTCTCTCTGTTTTTTTTAGCCACCGCCAAAACAAGTCCAGCAGCCACCCGTGGCCAAGAGTGTTGGTCTGGATGACTTTAACTTTTTGGCTGTGCTTGGCAAGGGTAACTTTGGCAAGGTAAAAGGGTCATTGCATAAGATAATGCGTAGGAGTTTGAAGACTTATTTCGACTTTTAGGTTATGCTGGCGGAAGAGAAGCACGACAGAAACCTGTACGCCATCAAGGTGCTCAAGAAGCGATTTATCATGGACAACGATGAAATCGAAAGGTAAACAAACCAAGGCAGCAACGTTTTTGGTGCTGACATATATAACCATATTAAGCGTGCGATCGGAGAAGCGCATTTTCCAGGCAGCCAACCGCGAGCGACACCCGTTCCTGATTGGTCTCCACTCGTGCTTCCAGACGGAATCGCGCGTGTACTTTGTGATGGAGTACGTCAGCGGCGGTGACTTGATGTGGCACATTCAGCGTGAACCGTTCTCGGAACGACGTGCCAAGTAAGCTGCAAAAAAGGGGGAGGGTGGAGGTGCATGTTTGTTGACTCGTATGATGTAGATTCTATGCATGTGAGGTGCTTTTGGCGCTCGAATACTTCCATAGCCAGGGCATCATCTATCGTGACCTGAAGCTGGATAACATTCTGCTTGGGCTGGACGGCCACATCAAGATGGCTGATTATGGTCTGTGCAAAGAGAACATGTGGTTCGGCTGCACCACCGGCACGTTCTGTGGCACGCCCGAGTTCATGGCGCCAGAGATTCTTCTTGAGCAAAAGTACGGGCGTGCGGTCGACTGGTGGGCCTTTGGTGTGCTGATCTACGAAATGCTGCTGGGCCAGTCGCCGTTCCGCGGTGAGGACGAAGACGAAATCTTCGACGCGATTCTGGAGGACGAGATTCTGTACCCCATCAACATGTCGCGGGACAGCGTCTCGATCTGTCAACGCGTAAGTTATTTGTGTTATGCAAAAACAGCATCAACAACAACAACATTGCTCATATCTATGTTACCATTAGCTGCTGACGCGCGACCCTGCCCGCCGTCTTGGCGCCGGGCGGTCGGATGCGGTGGAGATCAAGGAGCACCCGTTCTTCCGCGGCGTCAACTGGGAGGACATGCTCAACAAGCGAGTGCCGCCACCGTTCTACCCGACGATCACCAGCCGCCTGGATACGTCCAACTTTGACGAGGAGTTTACACGTGAGCGCCCCGCGCTGACACCCATCAGCTCGAACCTGACCCGCGTGGAGCAGCAAGAGTTCCAGTCGTTCCCGTACATCGCCGACTGGGTGCTGAACAGTAACGGCCAGCAACAGCAGCAGCAGCAGGCCGGATGGTAGTGTTTTCATTTGTTTTCCTTTTTATCTTTCTTCCACTGTAAAAATAAAGATATACTTTGCCGAGTCATGTGCGCTTCCTGTGTGCGATTGGCCGACCTTGCCTGAAAGACAGGTACCCGGAGAGCAGAGATTTTTTTTCGTCACCCCGCTCAAGAGAATCTCGCATTCCGCGCTACCCTCTCTTTTCTTTTTTTTTTTACCAATTCCATTCCCACATTGCTGACGGAATTGAGCATCTAGCCTGAAATGAGCACCATCCTGTCTGAACGTCAGAAAGATGAGCTGTAAGTTTTCCCTCATCGTCGCCCGCAACGGGGTGGGAGCTGGGGTGTGGTGTGCGTTTTTGGGGAGTTTGTAAAACAAGTATGGGGACGGTGGTGGAGAGCGACCCGTGGGCTTTTCTTTGTTGTCTGCCCGCGCTTGATAAGCAGCTGGCCTGACGCTGAGTGTGTCTTGTTCCTTCTTTTTTTTGCAGGCACAAGGCCATCCTCGACTATCTGAACGCCAGCGGATTCTCCGAGTCCTTTGTCGCACTGAAAAAAGAGACTCAGAACGACGACTTCACCCCCGATCCGAAGACCAAATACGCCGGCCTGCTTGAGAAGAAGTGGACGTCGGTCATCCGTCTCCAAAAGAAGGTAACCGGGCCCATAGACGCCGCCATGCCTCCTCCCCCTCCCCTTTGTTAAGACCCTTTCTAGATCATGGACCTGGAGAGCAAGACGAACCAGATGCAGGAGGAGCTCAACAATGCGCCCGTTCGCAAGCAGACGAGCTCGGTGGACTGGATCCCGCGACCGCCAGAAAAGCACGACCTGACAGGCCATCGCAATCCCATCACGCGCGTCGCTTTCCACCCCGTCTACCAGATCCTCGCGTCGGCCTCCGAGGACACCACCATCAAGATCTGGGACTACGAGAGCGGCGACTTTGAACGCACACTCAAGGGCCACACCAAGGCCGTCCAGGACCTGGATTTCGATCCCAAGGGCAACCACCTCGTTTCGTGCTCGGCAGACTTGACCATCAAGGTCTGGGACGTGAACAACGACTACAAGTGCATCAAGACGCTCTACGGCCACGACCACAGCGTCTCGTCGGTCTCGTTCCTGCCGTCCGGCGACAAGATCGTGTCGTCTTCCCGCGACAAGACCATCAAAATCTGGGAATTCGCCTCGGGCTACTGCACAAAGACATACACTGGACACCTTGAATGGGTGCGGTCGGTCGTGCCAAGCGAAGACGGGCGGTTATTGGTCACCGCGTCCAATGATCAGGTATAGAGAAATAACCTAATCTATCACCCGGGCTGCATCGATGGCTGACCCCTCGCAATGCAGACATCACGCCTCTGGGACACCCAGACAGGCGAATCCAAGATCGAGTTCCGCGGCCACGAGCATGTGGTGGAGTGCGCCATCTTCGTGCCAAGCAATGCTTATCCGTACATCCAAGAACTGATTGGCGACGAGGTACAACTGAATACACGCTTACAAATGGTGGGATGTTCTAAATGTTGTGAGCTGTTTAGAGCAAGACAAAAGATCAGGGCCAGCCAGGACGCTACGTGATCACCGGATCAAGAGATAAAACGATAAAGGTGTGGGATAGCAGCGGGCAGATGCTGCACACGTTCGTAGGCCACGACAACTGGGTCCGAGGCCTGGTGGTGCATCCCAGCGGCAAGTACTTGCTGAGCGCATCCGACGATAAGACTATCAAGATCTGGGACTTGAAAACAGGTCGCTGCATGAAAACCTTGGAAGCGCACGATCACTTTGTTACTTGCATATCGTAAGTTGTGGGGTTTTCTTTCTCCTCCCTTATGCTGACACATGCGCATAGGTACTGCCATATAAGCCCTGTGGTTGCTACGGGCAGTGTGGATCAAACTGTCAAGATCTGGCAATGCCGATAATTTACCTGTAGTAATTTCATCTGTATATTTTTTTTTCTTTTCTTTTCTGCGTGGAGGAGCCCAAAAAACTCTCGTACTCCCCTCCCCCCGCCCTCTCTCTCTCTCTCTCCCTCCCTCTCCCTTTTTAAATTCCTTTGCGAACGTCCCATATACCTCTTTCTTTGGCGTAGATAAACACATGGCTAATACTTTTTGTTCTCTTCTTCTTTGAACCGTACCGCGTATTTCTTTTTCCATAGTGACATGTTGCGGGGTAACAAAACAAGTGTGTTGTCAGGCCAACGGCAAATCGCCTTGCCACCGTTGAAGGCTAAACAATAATGCGCCGTCGTTGTCCATGCATGAATGGAAAACGAAAACAAAAAATTATCATCATACTTAAAATTGGACCCCTTTTCGTATGACTAAAACCAGCGTGTGTCACCGTGCCCTGCCCCGCAACCTTTCAAAAGCCTTTAACAAAGCTCATGTGTCATCATGGCTAAATTGAGTTACCGACTCGATTTTTGCTTATTAAATAAAAGATTGGGCGCATCAGTTTCATCCCTCTCCTTTTTCTTGTCGGTTTTACTTGTCACCAAAACACTTCAGGAATTATGTCTATTCGTGCTCTCGGTCTCAGGAACGTTGCGAAGCTTGCTGCTGCTCGCCCGGTAAGTACTATTGTATGAATGCACCGAATGGCGAAGCGCTCATTGTTGTTCCACCCCAACAAATATAGGCGACTATGCCCATGCGCCGTGGTCTTGCCTCGGCAGCACCATTGCCCAAGACGCCCTTGGATACGAGTGCACCACCTATGCTTCGATACCAAAACAACTTGCCCAAATTGCCCGTACCTGCACTTTCCGCCACCATGCAAAAGTACTTGAAGACGGTCAAGGCTGTTTCCGGTGAGGAGGAATACAAGCGCACCGAGGAGGCCGTCAAGGAATTCCAGACAAGCGGTGTTGGCGCTAAGCTCCAGGAACGTCTTGTCAAGCATGCCAGCAACCCCGCCGTCGTCAATTGGTTGGAGGATTGGTGGCTCGAGGCTGCCTACATGGGCTACCGCGATCCCGTTGTCATCTATGTGAGCTACTTCTTCTACTACAAGGATGACAAGTTGCGCAAGGCTCCTGCCCAGCGTGCTGCTGCCATCACCACTGCCGCATTGGAATTTAAGAAACAGGTCGTTGAAAAGACATTGGAACCCGAGTATGCCAAGGGTGAGCCCATGTGCATGGACTCGTACAAGTACATGTTCAACAACTGCCGCATTCCCCAGAAACCTGCGGACATTGAGGTGGCTTACGACCCAGCGAAACATTCGCACGTGGTGGCTATCCGCAAGAACAAGTTTTACGTCATTGACACAGTGCACGAGGGTCAGCAGCTCTCTACCAAGGAGTTGGAGCAGCAGTTCCAGCGAGTCATCGATGCGGCGGGTAATGACAAGGGCGCGGCCGTGGGTGCCCTGACGACCGAAAACAGAGACAAGTGGACTGATGTAAGTTTGGGTTGTGTGTGTTGCGGGGTTCTCCGGGAATATACCCCACATTTTCGTAACCATGGGAAAATTGCTGAAACATATTCCAATAGTACCGCGAGGCACTTATCGCCGCAAACCCCGAGAATAAGCAGCTGTTGGAGCAGATCGAGTCCTCCTCGTTTGTGGTCTGCTTGGATGATTCCACCCCCGTGACTCGTGACGAGGGTTCCCGTGCCTGCTGGCACGGCGATGGCCGTAACCGTTTCTTCGATAAGCCTCTTCAGTTCATTGTCTTTGATAACGGCAAGGCTGGCTTCAATGGTGAACACTCATGCATGGATGGCACTGCCACCTGCCGTTTGAATGAATATGTCACCGACTCCTTGGCTCGCAACACCGTCGACCACGGATCCGCCAACGTCCGTTCCAACTTGCCCGCTCCTTGCCCCATCGAGTTCAAGTTGAACGACTCGCTGAAGCAATCCATCCAATCGGCTGAATCCAACTTTGATGCTTTGATTGGCAAGCACGACCTTACTGTCCTGGCTTACCAAGGTTATGGCAAGAACCAGATCAAGAAATTCAAGTCTTCGCCCGATGGTTTCACCCAGATGGTTATCCAGCTCGCTTACTACAAGATGTTTGGCACCAACCGTCCCACCTACGAATCCGCACAGACTCGCAAGTTCCAACGTGGTCGTACTGAGACTGCTCGTACCGTCACCGAAGAGTCTGTTGCCTTCTGCAAGACTATGGAGGATGTGAATGCGTCGCGTGAGGACAAGATTGCTGCCTTCCGTGCTGCTGTCAAGACCCAGGGCGCCTACATGGCCGATTGTGTCAATGCCCATGGTGTCGACCGTCACCTGTTCGGTTTGAAGAAGTCCCTGCAGGCTTCTGAAGAGGTCCCTGAGTTGTTCAAGGACCCCAACTATGCTTACTCCCAGCACTGGTACCTTTCCACCTCACAATTGTCATCGGAACACTTCGATGGCTACGGCTGGGGTCAGGTCGTCAACGACGGCTTTGGCGTTGCTTACATGATCAAGAAAAACGCCCTCCAGTTCAACGTCGCCAGCGTCAAGGATTTGGAGGTTCATGGCAAGCAGTACGTTAACGGTACCCACCACTTTAAGCAGGCCCTTGAAGATGCTGCCAACGAGCTCGGTGAGCTTTTGTCGTCCGAGGTCGCAGCGGAGGCCAAACTGTAAAATATTGTAATTTTCATATATCACTTCCCCACTTTGCTTTCCATCCTATCCGCAGATTCCCTTTCGTTCACCATTCCTTCCCGCATGAATGTAGACTAAAACATCAAATTGTCACACACAAAAAAGAATATGTTGAAAATACAATATAATAGGGTATGATACATATAAAGCACTGAAGTTCATGGTTGTTGTGGCTGCTGGTACTTGGAGAGGATCGTTTCCAATTCCCGGACCCGGTGTCGGAAAGTGCTAACGTCATGCTGCAGCAATTTAATATGCTCAACACTTTTCCGGAGCACTGCGCCTTTATTGGGTTTGTTTCCGGCCCCGCCTGCACTGTTGCTACTGCATTCATCCAGCATGTGCTCAGGCAGCAAACTGCCCAACTCCTGGATCCGCTCGTTGATATTCTCACGTCTTCTTCGCTCCACTATTAAAAGGTTTAAAAAAAGGGGCGCTATTGCAATCAGCTGACAGAAACATTACCAGCATTGTGCGACTCGCGTCGGCGCCGCTTCTTTTCCATCATCATTTGTAAACTATTATAAACAGCGTTCAATTCATCGCTTATCGCCTGCGAAAGTGGCAATATATTACTTGATCTGGACTGCATAGTCGTCCTGCAAACTTCCGTGTGAAGGCTGCGGTTGCAATGCCAAGGCCGGGTTCATATGACCTGAAGAGGTCGAGTAAAAGTCGTTGAACCCGATTTCGGCCGGGGCGGACATGGGAAACGGTGGCCAGCGTCTCGGTGAAGACGATGCGAAGGAGTATTCGGAAGGAGATTCTTCATTATTAGATATAACATGCTGGTAGTCCAGGGCGGGTGCTGCCAGGGGTTGCTTGTTATAATCCAGATCATCAAAATCGTGCAGTGGCGACAGGTACGTATCATCCTCAAGTGAGAAGTCGTCCTGGTTCCATTGCTGTTGGTCCTGCTGTGCGGCTAGTAAGTGATAGGATGTAGGGTTGCGCAGTTTCCTTTGTGTCATTGTTGTAGAAAAAGAGAGGGCAAAGATGAAAAGAAGAGAAGCGGCGAGATAGACGGAGTTGGCGAGTATATATCCAAGTGCAAAGCAATCACTTGAACAAGGCACATGACGCGTAAAACCGGTTCAGAGCAAGAAATATGGCCCGTGCATGTAACATGGCATCATCGTCATAAAACTATTTTGAAATAAAGTGATCATGTTGCTATGCCTCATGTCGACATGGAGACAATTGCCATTCTTATCATCGTCAAACGCCGACCATTCCGCTCCTCATTGACTTTTGGACTGTCAGCAAGCAGCCTTCAGCTTATAATTCGTAATTTTAAAAAAGGTCGCTTGTCTCATGGACTTGAAGACCTGGAAAAAGATACTGCGTTTGCACCTGACAACAGCTGAACTCTGCCGTATCTGGCAATGCTCTGGAGTTATGATCGACGACGTAATCCAGGTACCCATTTTTGTTGCGTCCTTTATCACATGCGCTTACTTCCGCAGATATTACGTAGTCATTGCGAGAAGGAAGGAAGACCTCGCCCTGAGATTTAGAGCGCTTATGTGTTTTGCATGAATTTGTGAGTGTTGGCTACGCCCACTTTGGGGAGGGGTACAGTTCATGCAAATAATGCATCCATTTAAGGAAACAACATGGCTGCGCAAAAGAGCATCATTGTATTCCACGTTGTGATTTAGAGTTCAAACTTGGCTTCTTGTACAAATATTGCGGCAAAGGCTCGTCGCCATACACTCATATATGCCCTTCCTTTATAGCTCGTTCTAGAAAGCCCTCCATCGATCTGCTATTATGATCGATCTAATTGAGTTGGGTATTGTTCCTCAAAGATCGGTATCTCATTTTGAGTGTCACCAACAAAAGGAAACGGGAAACTGTGGGCTGCGCCAGAAACGCGGCTCAAGTTTCGCCGATGTTGACATTTGCCGCGACCCGGGTATATGAACATGCTGATAGATAAGGTGATCTGCAGTCCAAACCAACATGAAATAACCTGCAGCATGGAAATTGTTTTCTACCACATTCATCTTAACCCCCTTACAACCGCTCCAGCGATATACTAACATTCACCTTAAAGTAAATATATAATACAGTGGCCCTTTTATATATAAAAGACATGTACATCCGGCCAGCTTCGTGTAACTTGACCGTCCATCGCTCTGTATCTCGTGTGATTGCCATGCTGGGCCGTCATACAACGATCAACTATTTTGAATGACAGAAGATAACAGCCTTTGAAGATGCCACAGATTTTCGTTTCGCGTGAAAACTTACGTAAGGCTTACTGAGAATATTTGCAAGCGCGGTTAATAGCGGACAATAGATGACTTGAGATGATGTCAAAAAAAGCGATATGTTTGCTTTTATTATTCGGGTACCCCGTTCAGCAGAAAAAGTAGGCGTTGAAGCAATGTATTATAAAGTTATCCCTTTAAAATAAAGTATACATATTGATGTATTTTCGACGATATAGAAGGTAGACAGATTGCAATTTCTACACGGAATATGATGCAGATCTACAAAAATTTCTTTTCGTGTTGATCTATCTGTACCTGCCCTATATTTCGGTGGTACAAAGTAGCGGATATGCACTTTACACTAGATATATGGGACGGGAAAGTCCAGTAGGATGACTATCTCCTAATATACTTAATAAAAACGGATGATAAGGCTTGGTGTACCCCTTCAGATCAGACCTAATATAATGAACTGCGGCCAAAAGAACGCGCGGAAAGACTTCCGAGGAACAACTGCATTCTTCCCATGGACACAGGCGAAGAATTTTTGAACTTTGAATTATTGTAGTAATAGTATAAGCAGAGACAGTGCATATGTATTCCAGACAATGCATACATGAGAAACAAAGTTAACACTCTATCAAACACGAAAGAGACATGAAAAAGCTACTAGTTATTTGTGTGCGTACATATATGTGTTATAACAATAGAAACGAATGACAAAGAGGTGGTATATGAGGTAACAAGCGAAAAAAAAAGAATCAAACAAAGAGAAGAAACACCCTAATGGATTGCTGGTGATTGCTGTTGGCACCAATCCTGATGATGTTGGTTTTCTTGAAAGCGCATCAGCATTTGCTCAATGAATTGGTGTCGTACTTGTGCTGACAGCCTGTGTCGTGGTGATGGAGTGCTTGAATGCACTTTGGAATGACGCCGAAGGTTGCTCACTACTGCGAAACATTTGCCGCAACCAGGACTATCAAAAAAAAGTTAAGTAAAGCGCTTTTCCCATCATTCCTGAAACGCGTACCTTGGGCATTGAAACGGTTTCTCACCAGTATGTGTATATGTGTGTGTTTGCAATGCGCTTGGCCGACTGAATAGCTTGTTACAAACATTGCACCTGTGTCTTTTTTCATTATGACGGAGCTTTTTTGTTTGTTGTTGCACTTGTTGTTGTTGAGACATATTGCTAAAGAATATTATCGAAAGAGGTAAAGAAGAAGGCAAAATGACGCAAAATAAGCTGAGTCTTTTATATGCAATGGTGGCCCAAGTCAGGGAGCGAAGTTCCGACATACCGGTTCAGCACACACGCATGAGGGAATTCAAGCAAGATAACAAACAATTATCATCTCCCTCTTTTTTTGCAACGTAATGAGCTCTTTGTATGGCGTGTTACCCTTGTGAAACATAGAAGAGAGCTTTATTCCGATAGGAAGCAGCTGTAAACAATTGCTCTATTATAAAAAAAAGAACGGTTCTGTAAAAATAAAAAACCGAGCTTGGGCGTCGGAGGATACTATTTTGGTATAACCCCTTCTTTATTTGCTTCGGTTGAACTACCATATTCCGCCCTCCCCTTCTCCTCGCTTGATAATGTATATGATAAGCTATTAAAAAAAGGGTTGACTTGCGACTGCCGTTTCTAGAGCCCTTGTTATTTTAATTATTTTCTGTTGTTTGTTGTGATGCAAGCTATCGTTGCCTATGCGAACAGACAGTTACAATTATGCAGGCCTCCATGGGCGTCCATGCAGATGGTTACAATGTCCGCGATCATTCAGTTCTTGTCAGAATCCGTGATACTAAACTTAATATCAGCAAAAAAAAGACTTGGCGAAGGAAAAAAACTTATGTGTATATAATAAAAAAATAAGAATAGGGGCATGCATAGTGCTGGCGATAGATCTGGGTTCGCACGGGATCTGATCTCTTCCTGTAAACGGACGGCCGATCGTCCGAAATGAATTATGATACGTCTATGGAGAAAAAAAAAGACAAAGCGCTTTGTTTTTTTACCCTTATCTCAGGTTTTCCACGGTCAAATTATTTATGCATACTATTGTATAAGTTTATCATTACCTTGTCACTTGAAAATGTCTCTGTCATCCATCAAGAACAGCCGATAATATCGACACAGTGTCCCCCCAAAAAAGAAAAGCTTCAACATGTTTCTCTAATACTCCGTCTTATTTTCTTGTCAAGGTCTGCCAGATAAGAAGCTCTTGTAAACACATACTTTATTGATCGACCAACAAACAATGTGGCTCTCTTTTTCGGATTGACAGCTCGGACAAGTTCTCAAAGACGCTTATAGAAAGGTGCATTTGTCCTACAAATATGATCGTGTTGTCCCCCGAAACTTATTCGCCCGGATATTTGAAAACTTCCATTCATATATTGAAATCAAGGGGAGCCCTGCGCATATCAGATAAGCCGAAAAAAAATTTCACAGCAGAAAGGCGGATACATAGTTTATGCGTGTGTTAGTTATAATATCTTATTTTTCCTTTGCACATATATGAAAGTAATAAGAAGCTTATTTCTGGAACCAGTAACGTATCCCCTGTAGTAAAAAACGGTAGATAGATCGGAAGAAATCGTTTTGGGTTTGGTCAAAATTGCGCCACATGGAAGTCCATATGTGGTCTCCTTGATTTTTTCCACGTTTGTGTATAGGGAGGTTGCGGACAGACATTTTTATTCGCACTAACGCCCGTTCCCCCAAATCTTTGCTTTGATGGTCATATACTAACATACCTACGCTCTAACATTTCATACATACGTCTTTTTTACGTTACTAAGATTGAATAGTTTCTATTTAAAGACTTTCTTGATTTGATAATAAAGCCTTGCATCAATTATGTAGGATGCGTCTATAATAAAATTTTATTGTATTTATTTACATATGAGATCTGCACGAAGCTTATCGTGATAATTATCTGGCTGATAGCAGCAACAACAAATAACATGAACTATTCCAGATGAGGTACCGCGAGAAAAAGGGTAATGTTGACCAATAATCTTAGCACGCCGTACCCACTTTTGTGAACAAAAAATAACAAAGATAAGTAAATGATAACTTCCAAAAGCAATGGCTTTAGCTGAAGTGCTTATCGTTTGAGCGTTTCCTCATATCATCGACATCGCTAGTATAGTTATTTTTTTATCAAGTGACGAATTGAAAAGGTCTTAAACATGTCAAAATGTCCATCTCTTTTTTTTTATTGTGGGCGCAACAACGATCATGTTACTCGATCTAGCTTTTTTACTATAATATTTTTTATATAGTTCCTTAACTTTATTGTTACGAGGCATGCTCCTGAGGGAATAGAGAAGCATAGGAGGGTCCAGCGATAGGCGAATCGACTTTCGTGCATCTATCATCTCTCCTCGTTGAACCTCCTGACAAAACCTCGGAAAACATTTAGTGTAACAACGCAAACCTTGCACAGACTCATCGTTAGGTTTACCCAGAAATTGCTCGGGAGTGTCCCGTTCCGTTCGGACTGTACAGTAAACAAGAAAAACAGCACGCAACAATCTGTCAAAGAGCTAAATCAGCACTCTGAATACTAATTTTAGTGCATGAGTACATTACTGTCAACACATATCTAAAACTGGGCTACCTGGTATCAAGATTGCAAGATGCAATAATGTTTCTTTGTTAAAATACTTTAAATATGTATTCTAGAAAAAGCACCTCCCTTCTAGGGGTACATTACACAATCCTACCTTTAAATTATTCTACTTTGTCAGGACTACTAATAATATACCTGCTTTATCGCCTTCATGAAAGGTCTTATCGTACTTTTAACGTTAATACCTATCCACTTGAATATAATGAAGTTTTCAGTCATACATGTGCTTTCGTTTTCTTTGTTCATGGGTTCAGTACCGGCAATAGTAACCCCGTATCTGATAGTACTTCAAATGGTGGTGCTATCAAAATAAACGTCATACATAATGTTTCTGACTTGCGCGCGAAACGCCCTGTACAACCAGATTTCTAATGCGTAATGTAAAGATAATACTCAGTTCATACGACATAATATGCATATGAATCATGCTTAGCCAACAAGCTAACCTGCCAATTCATTACCTAATCTTATGTCGATTCCAAAAAGAAATTACGTAGGTGGATAAGGTAATTAGACTTTTTTACTGATCAAATGCCTGCATCCCTATTCCTTCCGCAAACAGATACGAGAAATAAAAACCGATTTATAAAACTTTATTACGTACTTTGCTTTATCCAAAAGGCAAAAGGCCGCTCATTATCGCATCGATTGTGATACATCTATTGGCTCCTTTTGCCTCGATATCTTTAGAACTCACGTGTCCTTCCAGTGATGCACTGTATCACCACTCTTGTACGCTCCACCTAAAATTCGAGGATACTATATCTACCTCATTCATCATTCGTCATCAAAATTTTCTACAGAAAGTCATCAAAGTATGATAGCCGGAAGGTGCCAAGAGATTAGTCACCTTCGGTAAAAAGTTAGCGTTTTTGGAACCCAGAATGATGAGTTGGGATAAAAATGATGATCCAACTGAACTTTATTTGGTGAAGCATGATGTGAAGGATACGTACAGGACCCGAATTGACAAAGCAGCAGGAAAATACAATCGCTCATCGTCAGGAAGTATTTAAACTTTATGTCAGTGGTATGTCAATTGATTAAGTCGCAAACATACATTTTCTTCGGATATATTCGCCAAACCGAGTATCATATACACTATTACATCCTTCACACTACCTGATAATTAAGAGAGGTTTTATGTCATGCAACAGATGATGATGCAGTACGCATGGGCATAGAGCATGTTATCGTAATCAAAACTTTAGAAGAATGCTAAGATTGCCACATATAAAGATAGGCAAATACTAAGAGAATGATTTCCTTTCGAGGCATTAGTTTAGACGAAAGGTATTATCCACATATATAATGACATGCTATTGCCAGAAAATTAGACAAATGTAACGCCTTTTCCTTCGCTTTTTATCTGGCTGTACGAAGTCGTATCTGCCATTTCTGTTCTCCTATTCCATTTGATTTTCAAAAGACGGGCAGCGATAAGAAAGGAAATGACAAGCATAAACTGTTTCCGCAAAAGAAAGTAATATGCTGATCGTATTACTTTGGATGATTACGTATTTGGAAACGATCTTTCCGATAATCGATAGCTGAATCCTTTAATTCCTGCTGAAACAGTGCGAGGCCGATCATTTTAATTATTAAGCTACGTACTTCCTTTGTATTTAGCAACGTTTACTGCTTCTTCAGCGTCAAAACTAATTGAAGCCTCTGATGTATGCTTATTACTGGTTCAGAATGGTTAAAAAGCCAGTTCGACGGACTTATTATGTACGTAGCCTATGAAATATCAAATGGAAGCAGGAAGTAGTGCTCTTACTCATGATTCGTTTGAAGGTCGAATGAAGTTAAAAGTGCACATAATTTTGGTTTCTTAATACTGTATGAAATGCCAATCTGAATTTAAAAAACCATTCGGTATGCATACAATGTACACGCGGTGCTTGTAGTGATACGTTTCCAAAGTTCCTTTTTGTGTTTTAATTGCAGCTTTGAAATTATACTTTTCACTTTGCTTATTGTAACACATTACTACGCTCATACTGCAGGATAGTTGGAGTTGGTGTAACATGTCGTAGGCGTTTTCTGCTGCAAGTACCCCTGTACATATAGAAAATAAGCATTACCTTCCCCTGTGGCTCCATGTATAACTTGAATAGCCGAGCCATTTCAGTTTCCAATCAATCATTCGACGATACACGCTATCTGAAAGCGAAATAAAGAGCATAAATACTGTGTATTATAACTTGAGCGAGAAGAAAGGGTGGAAGTTGGAACATGGTAGTACTACACGGCCAAAGTCGGACTGGATAGTGCATATCAGAATGACTACTGAGGCTATTTCATCAGTAACGCTACAGGTTGTTAGCAAGTGTGCACTTCGATAAGTGATTCGATACTACGTAATCGCAGTGACGCATAAAAAAACTACTTACCATGCCACGTATACCAATTTGCCTACTGATAATTCCTGTACCAGCACTTTTACTTAGAGTAATGGCTTTGCTATATATAGATATAACTTTTGATACAATCATACGAGATTTAAAGGTAGTACGATGGCGTTTGGTGAACTAGTGATATTATCAGTGAAAGTCGAACGCAATCCAGCGTCCACTTGGACACCACTCTTGTCAACCTGTTGCCCAGCTCACGAAGCGTATATCGGCGGTGTGACCTCGGGTAGGGGAATTAAGTAACAAATATTGAATTGACAGCCAGTACGAGCCGAAGATATAGTAAATGTATCTACATACTGTAAACCACATCTAAATTTATTACCGGCAGTTACATCAATAAACACGTATGGTAATCTTATTCTGCAAGACTGACATCACGGAAGAACCGGGTACAATATTCCTAATAAGTAAAATTTGTGTCAAGGTATCGGGTACTGATGCGTCAATGAACGAAGTCATTGGATTTTGCCAATCGCTGTTTGCTACATTCCCTCGAACTTTACAACCTTTGTAAAAATGACAATACTTGGGGTATCCCTATAGGCTTATGATGTCCGGGTATACTATATAGGCTCACAAACGCTTAATTCGGGTAAAGGAGAGCCGGGGACGGTAAAATGGTAGAAGCGGGGAATTGCGAAAACGGGATTATCCAATCCTGTGACTACCGGCATTTTTGGTTCGGGTTCAAGCAACAGGGCCATCAATTAACTTTTCTATTTTATCCAGAAACAAAAAATGGGATCCGAAGCGCAGTCTGACAACGTTACTAGCTTCACAGAACATATTCAGCATGGTGATGTAGATACCATTGATACCAAGGCCCGTTACCTTGCCTACGGTGCCCGGATCCGAACTGCCCTCGTTGCATCTTCCCGTTACCTCGCATATACCTCGGACGTTGGTGAGGCTTTTCGGCCTATTTTGAGCCCATTGCTTGTCAAGGCTGCGTATGGTGTTAGTTGGGCTTACTTGGCACTGGACGTATCCTACGAGGGTTATAAGGCTGTTAAGGCTGGCAAGGTACAAAAACTTGTAAAGGGCGGTGATTCCATTCACTGATCACAATGATGTAGGACAATGCTGTTGTCAGCACAATGGTCGTTAAGCGTGGTATTTTCCAATCGCTCGCATCAATGGCTTTCCCGATGATCACTATTCATTCGATTGTAAAGTACAGTGCCAAATCGGTGTTTGCCAATGTCAAGAACGCCAAGGTCAAGATGTGGGGTCCCTCTGCCTTGGGTTTGAGTATTGTGCCTTTCCTCCCCTATTTGTTTGATCACCCAGTTGAAACGATGGTGGATCGAGTGTTCGAGCCGGTTGAAAAATACGTTTTAGACAAAAGAGTGCCTCACGTTGCACATCAAACCGTAGACGAGGAAAAGAAAACTCAATAAATAGATTATACTGCTCGTTGGTGTCAACTTGGCTGGATCGGGGTTTGCGCGATTGCCTTATATCGCACAGATACCGAATCTGCACTCACCCTTCCTGCCTTTCCTTCCGTCGGTAGCACTTCTCACTCGACATTTCATATTTGGTTGCTACCCGTCTGTCATGTGCATTCTCTTACATGCTGCGTGTGCGACAACCTTGTACCCACGTCCATTAGAGCGAATACGGGAACTGCTACAGCGGCACGGTTACCATAGCACCGGATACCCTTTAAGGATCTACGTTAGCGTTGATATGTATTGCGATAACTGTCAAGAATGGATAGCTGCTTACTCGGTGGTTCCCACGGGATACATTACGTAACATTGATCAAAAGAGCTATGTTCAATGGGGGCGCAACAATGACACCCTCTTTGATGGTATCAGGCAGTGCTCCGTTTGATCTTGTGACACTGGTGGCAGTCCGTTCATGCTATTAATAGTTGACAAAGGCCTTTAACAAGGGTAATAGTCTAGCGTTGATTAGAGCAAAGGTACACTAAAAAAACTCGTATAACCGCGTAATATACCTGGAGCTGCTGGAGTATCGGGGAATATCTGTTTTTGTTAAGGTGCCAAAACTTTTTCTATTAGTGGTGTGGATGCTTTTTTTAGACTTTGCCCTATTCTCGCCAGGCAGAAGAAGTTATTTTGCAGAAAAGTGTGGTGGCCCCTGCCAATAAATCATCAGTACCAAATTACCAGGGACTAGCGCTAAGGGTGAAAGGGAGAGAGCTTCAGTCTGTTGCTGGATAACGATCGACGCAGGAAAAAAAAGTCAGTCGACAAGTCCGATTCGCTTCTGCATTCGTCCCAACTATCGAACACTCGATCCTCCCTTTTTCTTCTTTTCTTCTTTTTCTCTCTTTTTACAACAGCAAAGCTGCATACCAATCGGCCCGCTGTGATTGCTCAATGAGACTCGAAGTTTCGCCATCATGCTCGAGGGGCGTTAAATATTTACTCGTATTGTATACAGTGGTATCGCTGGTACTCACGGCCAACCACTTTTATTCCTCACACGATTCCGATCGCTCAGTCCTTACCGACGGTTCAGCTCCAATCTTTCCCCGAGGCGATGAAGATGAGTTCGTCATTCCAAAGATTGATCCACTTGATGATTTCGATTTACAATCTCCACCTCGGTCCGCACCTCCACCACCGCTGCCTCCTGCGACAGACCGCAAAGGTCATAGCGTTGTTTGGACATATGACGAAGGTAGGCAAAACAGATCGCTGTTTTCACAGGTTGATGTAACCCGATATGCGTCCAGGTGCTACAACCCAACAAATGCCGTCCGACTATGTATTCTCGAAAATCTTTTCCGACTCTATGGGTCCAGTGAACCTGAAGCCTTTCTATCGCCGGGCCGCTGAGCCGGTGGATAGCAACGATATCACCATGGCAACGCTGGTGACTAGAAACCGGTTCAAAGTTCTGAGCCGACTGGCCAGTCATTATCAAGGTGAGCCTTTTAGATGCTATTCCACAAAGGGGAACTTTCATTCACAAATTTATTAGGTCCAATTTCAGCCGCCATTCACGTTAACGACGATGAAACAAAGGAGGAAGTGCTGGCAGAGCTCCAGTCAGTGTACGACAGTAATCCAGACATGCAAAAGTACGTTGATATCCATATGGTGCTGGATAATTTTGATCGCCAGTTCAACCTGTGGCGTAACGTTGCAAAGTTCTTTTCGCGCACCGATTACATCATGATGTTGGACGTCGACTTTCATTTATGCACCAATTTCCGTGACGCCATCCGCAACGACCCCAAGATAATGCAGATGCTCGCTTCGGGCACAGCGGCGCTAGTGGTACCTGCATTTGAATATGTTGACGGCGACGACGGCCTAGACTGGCACAAGTTTCCGACATCCAAGTCCGCAATGCTTGAGGAAGTGAACGCAGGCAAGCTGGATATGTTTCACAGAAACTGGCTCAAGGGACATGGATCTACAAATTACACAAAGTGGTACGAGAGTTCCGAAGTGTACAAGGTCATTGATTACAATTTTTCGTATGAGCCCTACATCATCTACAAGAAAGAAGGGTCTCCATGGTGCGACGAACGATTTATTGGCTATGGAGCAAACAAAGCGGCATGTCTGTATGAGATTTTCCTGTCTGGCATCGATTACTGGGTCCTTCCGAATGATTTTCTCATCCATCAAACGCATGAATATCCCGAGGCAACGCGCCGAAAAGAGGTAAGGAGCGTGTCTACTGCTATGAAGCAGCGGTAACTCATAAAGAACGGATAGCGCCAATATAATCGGAAGCTGTACAGTAATTTCAGAGAGGAATTGTGCCTACGCTACGCACGCGTGTTTGTGGCAACGGGCGAGTGGGATTCTCCAAAGGCCGATAATTTGAGGGAAGAGTGCCAGAAGATACGCGGGTTCCGGTCGGCAATGAACTTACCAGCAGTGGAGCCAGTAGCCGACCAGGCAGTGGAGCCCCCAGTGGAGCCACCGACGGATGCGCAGTGATCATTTTCATGTCTTTTTCATTTCCAAACTAATTCTTCAAGTTCGTGTATACATACCTTTTTCCTATCTTCACTACCATATACTCGATAATAGAACGATCTGCATTTTGTTTATAAAGAACGAAAGTTATTTGTTGCTCAATTGTATCATCAAACAAACATATGCAGGTCATAAGGTAAACAAATGCAAAAATGAGAGTGGCCTAAGTATTATCAGTAACGGCACGTGTGACCGTACAGCTTTTCGTACTGGAGCGGCGGTAAGGCCGTTGATGACGAGCTAGATGACTCGGCGGTTTGATGGCGTAATCCCATAGGTGGTGCGTGCGGTGATGGCGGAGGATGCAAATGAGGGGCGTGTAAAATACGATGGCTCTGATAGGTGGTGAAGGGCATAGTCGCTGAAGGGGTAAGAGGTGGAAGCGTCATACTGGGCACAGGCCCGGCCATTGGCGAGTTGGGTAGTGACATGGATTGATGAAGATGTGGGCTGATATGCATGGATTGAACCGGTGAACTGGGAGCCGAGGGCGGGGCGTGACTGGGGAACGGGCTGCGCGCGCATCTGTTACTTGGCAACTCAGAATGACTCAATGGCGCACTTTCTGTTCCACAGCCTCTGCTCTGCTGAATTGAAGCGCCGTGGTTGGCAAATCCATCCGAAAGTGTCAGGTCGCCGGCAGCTCGGTCCACATCTGGTTGGTCGCGCCGCTGCCTGAGTAACTGATTTTCCCGTTGCAATTCCTTTCCAAAAACATGGTTGGCTGTTTGCCCGGTCACGTTGAAACACACAATATCCCACTTACGAGGATGTGGTCCAATGCCATCTTTAGCACCTTGCCCTTATTGAGCTTCTGCCCTTGCTGTACTGCATTGGGCACTATTCGAGAGAGTTCGAGTATCGTGTTGTTAATATTATCGCGCCGGCGTCGTTCTACGTGGTTGTGGTTCTCGCGCCGTCGTTGAATTCGTTCAATTGCTGTTTTGCTGTCCACGTTTTTGCTAAAAATAATGAAACGTGAGCACTTGCACCCGAAAGAATAGCTAACATTACCGGTTAAGCAGGTTCACGCCGTTTACTTTGAAAGCAGGCGTCTTCTTTGGCTTGTTAGCCGTTTTGATATTCACGTGCGGCTCCAAGTCCGAAGTGAAATTCAAGAATAACGCTTGAGGTACTTGCTGTGTTGGCCCTTGCCGTCCATTATCGCCTGTGATGGGTTGCTCGTCCCAGCTGGTGTCCTCTTCGTCTATTTCGTCGTCGTAGTCTTCGTCGTCGTCTAGCATGTCTTTGGCAGTGCCATTGCATTCCTCCATTATGTCGCTCGGTTGGCTGACCAGCGAGGACGGCGGCACAGGCGAAACAGTTGCAAGCGGATACACAGTTGTGGTGTGCTGAAGACCGTCTTGAAATTCCTGCCTCATTGTAGCGCCTGGACCTCGAACGATCGCCGAAATCGCGGAATTGTGTGTAGTATCGTCGTAAAGAAAGTAGAAAAGGGGAAAGAGTGTGCGTCAAAAGCCTCAGCTGTGGCATGCAATTTCCCTATTGGAAAAGTTTTTTCGCACGGTTGTCGGCCAATCAACGTATCGTAGTTGTCCTTAATGCCTGGACGCCGCGGGCCCACCCTTCATTAGCACCCTAAGTCTGGGTACAAAAACATTTTTACTGATCCGCTGCTCACTTGTCCCACCTGCCGGATCTTGGGGTGGTGTCAGGGCCGGCCTTGGTATCCATTAAGGTCGTCATAGCAACCAGAATGCATTGAATTCTATTATCTTCTTTCCTCTCATAGCAGTCATCCGCCCACTAGTGCCACATTCTATTAAAAAGCATTCTGAGAAGTGTAGCTCTTCTCGTACTGCATGCAAGGAAAATCATATGATTTAATAGCTCCCCGCCGAGACCCGGAGAGATACATCTATCCCCACGTTGTAATTAGAATGTGTCATTCTTCTCTCGCAGCCATGCGCTGTCAACGTCTGCATTTGGATCGACATTATGCCTATATACATACAGGTTCTACAGCAACGTGGGTCAATTATCCTCATATGTATCTTAATTGCACTCGGACCCTTGCGAATCGTGTTACCGTGCGTGCATATTGAATTGTGTTTTCATACTTCTTTCGTAATTCCTGCGTCTTATCTCCGGTGGGAAGAATCATACTAACGAACTATTGGTTTACAGCTGCCAATAAAGTTTGGATCCCGGCAACATCTGGCTATGAGATGGATAAGATCTTTATTCTAGGTAAAAGATAGAAAAGATGTAAAACTAATGGGGAATGATTTTCCCGGTAATAAACATCCTGAAAACACGCACTATACTACTCGGATCATAAAACCCTGGAAAGGTTGGTAAATGGAAGGTGACATAATGGGAAGTGATAGCCTTTTGCAGCATCATTTTTTATGCCGAGGGTTACTCGATGGCTGATCACCAGGTTCACTTGCGCCATGCTCTAGAACTTGGCAGATATGACAGGTGTTGATGATCACGCGCCATTTACAACATCTGTGCCTGATAAGTCCATTAATGACTAATCAGGCTATCGTCTTGTGTACAATCAAAATACCCGTTGGTTCGGTGCCACAACCCTCTCCAGGCAAGTAGGCCGAATTCTACTGAGATGATTAATAAGCTTGTTTGTTTTCTAATTCTGTACATGAATGTGGAGAGAGCGGCTATTAGTGCGTAGATAGCGTCAGAATGGGCCGTTCGGTATAATCAAAATTAAATTTATACGTGCATATAGTCCATTTCTTTATCATCACCGAATTCCTAAACCACTGACTGTACACACACACACACACACAAGAATCCCGTCGAATCGTAGTACGAGTACAACAAAGGGAACCTTCCCGCCCATGCCTTTGTTGATGATTTAGAGAAGAAAGAAAGATCACGTTATTGAGACCTGCACTTATTTTAGCTCCCGTAATCCCGTTGTTAGTTTGAGATTTCTAATTGGTACCATCAGTAAAATAGTAAGAATTTACAAAAAGTCAGCAATTCTCCTCAGTAAAAAGAATTCCAACAATTCCTGCATTGAGACTAAACGGCAAACACTGCACTACTGCAAGTGAACTATGATCATTTGCTCCACTAACTCTTCTTTAGAACAAACGAGCGATGCAAATCTATTATCGCACTTATTACTGACAACCAGAAAGATTCTAAGCGGGATAGAGGAATGCCATAAAAGCTGATAATTAACCCGTATCAATACTTACGTATCGGCACCATCGTAGTGCGGGAATATCGTGACTCAACCCTAACGCGTAATGAGTACGAGGTTATGTCGAGCAATGTGGCACTCGAAATCCCCCGATGTCCGCGCGATTATCATCGATCTCAGCGGCGCTCTTACCGGGCTTTCGTTCCAAAAGAATAGGGACTAGATTCTATCGGCTTGGCGCTGGTTTTCTTTTTTTTTTCAGATACCTTGCAGCAAGTATTTAGCAAAGAGAACCACGTTAGCTCTTAAGTGACTCTATATCCTTCGAATTTGATCTAGCCTTCCATATATGTTACGATAGTATGATAACACGCACGACAAAAAGAGTATACTTGAGTGGATAACCCACGGCAAGAGGAAAAAACATAAAGCATTTATGGTACCGAGGAGAAACCTTGCTTTATCTTCATAGATACATTTCAACCTGTACAGGTTGCTAACAGGCTTACCTACGCTTGCTTATGTGACACTGAGATCTTTTGACGAACTTTACTATTACGTATTCTTCTTCATGTTTTTTTTAGTCGTATGACTTATGTTTTGGTCAAACATGGATATTCCTTCTATTTCTGGCATAACGCAGAGATAAAGATACTCTCATTCAGCTGCTATATAGAGCTACTGATTGTACGGATTAAGAAAGTTGGGAATCTGTACATAATACTGACTAGCTTGAATGGATATATCGAGACGAGAAGGCGTCATTGGACCATCAATAAATAGTAGCAAGTGTTCAAGAGCTCGGCAGCTATTTTATTACTGGAACACACGTATCGATCAAGTTTAATGTAATACAAGTTAACGCTGTAATATAGAAGTCATGTATCGTTAATCTGGGTACGTAGAGAGGAACAGTTGAGTATCTATCTGATTCGCATTCACGGTCCTCGTCTACATAGTTCAAGCTTTATCAGCTTTAGGGAAACATACTATACGTAGAGCTTCGGTTTTTTTTTTTGGTCAAATCCCTGTTTGATATGTAAATAAAGCATTCTAAAGAGCACATATTAATCTCTGCGAAATATATTCTGCTGTTGTGTGCTTGAACACTCTGCAAGAATGTAATTTAACATATATAAACATGCTGCAAAGCACATTGAGTAAAAAGACTTTAGAAAAAGTTCAAATTTTCAAAAGTAACCATGAAAGATGCAAAAATCTTCAATTGTATTAATACTGCTTTTGCTCAAAAAAATATTAAAAAGGCGTGTAGTATCACATCGGAAAATTTATCTATAGCTTTCAAGGGACATTGTGGGTGAGATCGCGTAAATAAATGATCCTGATCCATAATTTATCGCAGCCATTCTTGGGGTTCTAGCTACTATGAAAATTATCTCGGCCCACATTATTCATCCATTAAGCAATAGTGTCGTTTGTATCGTCATTCAAAAATATATAAAGGAAATGTAAATGCAATGGGATGACACAACGAATTTTGCAATATCCACCAAAAATTTAAAACAAATACACAAACCTGAAAAAGTTGGTGCATCTCGCTCAAAACTCTGACCTTAACATTTAAAATATAGTATACTCTCTTCAACAATATGTGCGTCCGGTTTAAAAATCTATGTAAGTTCTGTAATTTGACAAGACCGTACCACTAACAACAAGTGGTCGACAGCTATCCTCGAATAAAGCACGGTTATCGTTACTGATCTTGACAAGTTTTTAGATCCATTGGGGTTAGTAGAAGCTGAAAAAACTCAATACAAATTTGAGCACTTTTTAATGTTCGATTTGTTGTCTGTTTTTGGTCCAAAAGTTATCTAGATCGTAGACTATAGGGTTAATTGTAATACTTGATTTGCAGCGAGTGGTTTCTGGGCTTCGCACTGACACAAGCGATCACTAAAAACTTGCAGCTGAAACTGCGTCGGGTACTATAAGATATGAAAGTCAGGCCAACAAATTCAGTAAATGTTGCGTAAAGCGTACAAAATAATGCAAAACCCCGAAATGTAAAAGCTGATGGACTTGTTAAAAACACTTTTACAGTTCTCATATCCATGTTTCTACATACATACATTATGGTTTTTAATAGTGCCTGTAAAAATAGCATCTATAGAATGCTTTAAACTTGATGGATATAAATATAGAAGACTGTATATTGTAATAAATATACTATGGCGTGCTTGCTAATGTCCAAACTCTAAATGATATCGATGTACATATCTGTGAAGGGAGTTTGTTGTGAAGTATGGTGTGGCTTTGGATTATCCATATATTGGGAGGAGACGGCAGACTTTGTAAACTACTTTAATTTGCAACTGCTTGTAGTAGCGATACTATGAAAATTACCACTATATACATATTTCCCGCGTAACAAAATATATGCTGCATACAACAATTTTTGCATGTATTAGCCATGGTATGTGATCGCTACTCCCATGTAGCAGCCAGTAAAAATAGGCACCGTGGCACCTAAGTACAAGGATTTCTACACTCTTTCTCATTGTATCGTCAACCAATTGTACCGCAAGGAAGAGACCATATACCTATAGGAGCAGGTCTATAAAACTTCCAAAAAATAAATCAGAACTTTTCAACTAGTACCTAAGTACGTAAATGTATTGAGCGCAACGGGTTGCTTTGCTGTTGTCAAAACGAAGGTTCGTATCGACATTTATATTTTCCTTGAAAGCTTAATCGCAGCACCCTAACTAATATATGTACATAGGAACACACTTGATGTTGAATCCCGTGATATCCGCTGACAATATCGATCTATCAAAGTATAATATCTATTCATCTAATCCTTCGTGATGTCCGCTCATACATAAACAGCTGAAACAGCCATGCGCTTATTCATCAGTCCATCCACTGGCCTGCTCATCATCACTGGACCCTTAGTGTGGACTCAGAGCAACAAGCCTATGGTCAGCGCAGAGTTTCTGATGGGATTTTCCTGAAAGATATTTCGCTATTTCAAGTACGTACGTATGTAGTCAAATTGTCAACGAAATAAAATATTTTATTATGTAACAAAAGCATCTGTATTAACAATGATCTCATCTTTGAGAATTAGTCTTATATGTTTGGAAAAATACTATGTACTACTTAAACTACCTGATACCTTTGGTTTGCTGGAACATCTCTATACAGTGGCCGCTTTATATAACGATATGATGGTGCAGCCCAAACTTTATCGTTATATCAAAATATCGTTATATAAAATGGGATTTGGCAGTGATTATCGTTTTGGTGCATCGAGAATTGTATCGTTATATCGAATTATCGTTATATAAAATATCATTATATAAAGCGGCTACTGTATATGTATGTCCTATCCTCCTGTTCGTATAAACAAAGAAATAGATTGATCTGATGTGCTATTTCTAACACACATCAAATTACCACTGAACCTTCACTCCAATATTGTATTACATGGGTCCCTGGCACACGACCCGATTGATCTCAAAGGACTTTTCTCTTCCCTATTGAAAGGCCTTCTAACGTACGCAAGGTCATGCTAATCGAATAGGCGCAGGCATAGAACGAGCATGCCTTTCTTAGTCTTCATTTGATACTAATATATGCCTCACTGCTTTTTTTAAAAAAATAAAAGTCAACCACATGGTCAAAACGGGAACGGGCACAACAACAGTAATCCAAGAAAGCTTATTGCTTGGTGTAACATTTGTGTACAAGCAAGAACACAATGGAGTCATCTGCGCACAGATGGCAGATAGTCTGGCTGAGACATGTCTTATTGATAATAATGGTATCTACTTATTTTATATAAGTCGCCAATGGGCTGAGTATCTCATTGTTATTTCAGTTGCCAAAACAAGTGCCATGAAACCAGATTAAGCGGGGTTTTTGGCGAGGCAATGCCAGGCTTCGCCAAGCGCTTTCTTTAACCGTTATGCAATCGCGAATAGCATTAACTTGCTTGGCATTGCTAATTGCCATAGCACAGCTCACATGGGCTGATGAAACACATATGGTATGTTTCTCAGTTTCCGAGATCAGTTGCAAATTCATAACTTTTTTTTTTGCAGACAAGCGATGACTACTTTAGTACAACGTGTTCGGGTGTATGGAGCAAAGACGCGATTCCTGGCGGCCAAGAAGCCTTCATTAAAGGTATTTACTCCCTTGATAACGCTTATCACTGGACTAACAAGTGTATGCAGTGTCAATGCAGCCGGTATCGCAGGGCAAGACTGCGCTTGTCATCTATGAATGGCAAGATTTCGACAAGATCGGCAGAATCAGCAATTTGACAGGGGATGTAGGTTGCAAACTGGAGTTATTGAACGAATAGAGGCTTATAGTTGGTGGATAGGTACAATACATTTGCGACGACTTCGCCATTGAGCAACAAATGTGCGATGAGAAGCAGAAGGGCGGGTTCATTGTGCCTCAAGATGACGAAACAAAGTCGTCGATCTTTACGCACGCGTTTGACCTGAAAAAAGCTGAAGGTGGGGATCCCGAGATCGCTTTATACAAGGTCGAGTCGACTGGATACTACTGTGTGGCCCTTTTACCCGTCAATACCGAAGATGAAACGGCGTCCTACTTTGACTCTTGGATTGAATGGAAGCTTCCCTATGGCAACCTACCAGCATCCGATTACCCCAAGTTACTGGTGGGTGCTTGAATTCTTGATGTGTAAAAAAAAAGCTCACCTGTTTGTTGCAGTTTTATGGCATTTTCTCGCTTATTTACCTCGCCGTAGGTCTTTTCTGGGCCATTCAGTCCGTCCGCTATTGGCAGGATATCTTGCCTGTCCAGCATTTCCTTTCTGGTGCAATCTTTTTCCTGACCGTGGAAATGGCCATCAACTGGGGATTCTGGGAAGCCTACAACCAGACCGGAAAGCCTTGTAAGTGTTAGCGTGCTTGAGTATATAGCGGGATATTAATGATTTCTTTAATTGCCAGCTTACGGACTTTTAGCGCTGGTTGCTTTGCTGAATGCCGGAAGAACGAGGTAACCTTACTGGATGAGTGCATAACATGAGTAACCGACTAACTCTTGTGGCGATTGCAGTATGTCGTTCTTCATGCTCTTGGTCGTCTGCATGGGCTACAGTGTCGTCAAGTAAGTCCATTCCATAATAAATTTAAAGATAGCTACTAAATGGAAACTGCAGACCAAGCCTGGGATCGACCATGAAGCGCTGCGTTATCTTGGCGTGCACCCACTTTTTCTTTGGTGTGGTCTACTCACTCGGTGTCATGCTTTTGTCGCCTGGTAAGTGAGGCTCTTTGCTAGCCTTTTACAAACCTCACTAACGGGCCATGCAACAGAAACTGCTGGTTTCCTCGTGCTTCTTGTCATTTTCCCATTGGCCATCACCATGTCGGCCTTCTACGTCTGGATTTTCAGCTCGCTCGCGCAAACAATTCAGACTCTAGGTAAAGCACAATCCCTTATTATGCAGCGCAGTTGACTTAACATTGATCAACCAGAAATGCGTAAGCAACACGTTAAAGTTCTCATGTACAAACGTGTGCATCGTCTACTGATCTTTTCGGTGATCATGGTTGTGGTGATCTTTATTCTGAACATGTTTGCCTTTTCTGGCCGAAACGAAGTGGATTGGGCCGCCAATAGCTGGAAATGGCGCTGGGTCATGCTGGATGGTCTTCTCAACGTTCTCTACTTTGTCGTCTTTGTCACCATCATTGTTCTCTGGAGACCCACCAGCAACAACCAACGCTATGGACTTCAACAGATCAGTCAGGACGAAGAGGAAGCGATGGATTTGGAAAACCAATTGCGTCATGCCGAAGGACTTGGTAACCGATCGAATGATCCTCATGGACGTGGTCTGGAGGATGAAACTGCCATCTTTGAAGTGGGTGATGATGACCTCAGCGATGATGGTCACGACAAGGTTCGATTGGTGAGTGTTTCTGCACGAAAGAGTGCCGAACGGACAAATCATTCGCAAGCCAATGGATCCTCGTCATCTCCTCCCGCGTATACCGAGCAACGTACAACCGCAAACAGTCGCGACAACAACGAGCGCAACACTTTGCTAAACAGACAAGATACGGATGATGAGGATGATTTTGAAGATCCGTAAGTGAAGAAAGGAGTGCAGTGATGAACAAAAGGGCTAACATTTGATCATGCAGATTGGATGATGACGAGCGAGCTCACCTAACAAAGAATACACGAAAGTAAACTTTCTTTGAACCCATTTCGCTTACTTTGCTATCTAGACTACGCGCCCTTTTGTACAATATGAAGTTTTTTTTAAAAAAAATCGTCTGCATTTCAAAGTAATGTTGCAATAAGTTACAGAAACAAAGCGGGTTCTTTCTCAATAGGTGCGTTGAATTGTCGAGGGGGGGTTCTTCGAGACCATTGCCGAGTCCATTTGGTTACGTCCGTATTGATGGCTTTCAATGCTACCACTCGACGCTCGAGATCTCTGTATCCGACACCTTCCGAGTCATCGTGCCATCGATTCAAGCCGATGCTAAGTGCTTCATCCTCAATTTCGAGCACCTGACCATCCTTTTTGGGCAATGCATTTTGAACCAAAAGAGTTTTGTCTTTGAGTCGCTGGATGATCACGTTGCATGATGTCATGTAAAATAATCGTGACGTTCGGGCAAGCTTGACGAGAGAGCGAGTATCAGGGGTAAATGACAGGACGATATCGAGGATTTCTGGCGGTAGAACATCATGGAAAGGTCGACTTTCATTGGATGGTTCTTCTTCTTTCGGCGGTTGTGGTGGTGGTTGGCGAGGTAGCAGACTAAGATTGTATCCTGCCAACTTTTTGTCTCGGCACTTGACAATCCTCCGTTTTGTTTGTTCGATCAAACTTCTTGCTTCTGCCATGGCTTCCATACCTCGGATTTCCATATGGCATCGCTCAATAAATAGCTTTTTGAACAACCGGTTTTGATCGTATTCACCTGGACCACGACCAAAACTGATCAATGATGCGGCCAGGTTGTTGGGCTCCACTTCGAGCATGGCGGGCCATAGTTCGGTGTCCGACATGTTGAGCTTCAAGCTGTGACCAAGTGACATGGCCTGTTCACCTCCAATGAACGGATATTGCATGAATGGCGTGTCCTGCTGGATTTGTGCAACGGCTTCTTCGCTTCCTGGGCAAATGACGATAAAGTAGGCATCCCGCTTTAGCAAGAGTCGAAAGAACTGTACAAATGTTGTCAGGTGGATTGCATGGTACAGTTTCCATAGAGACGATACCTTTTTGCGGTCGGGCTCAATATCCCATTCACGCTGCGTGAAAGGATCGACGTATTTGTTTGCGTCCGGCTCCAAACCATACAAATTAAGCATCTTTAAAAGTTGAGGGCACACGGGGCAGTCTGCCCTTTTCAGCGTGATAAGCACCAGCAGATAGTCGGACGCGAGCTGGCGCACGTCTACGCGTTGACCCTGTTGTTGCCGTGGTGAATCTCTGTTTCTCGCGCATTGCCTGCAAACAACAACTTACTCGAACATCGGTGGCTTCAGCCAGTGGGAATGTGCGAGGGGTGGTTGTCATTGTTTGAAAGTGGCCAATGCCATCGTCAAAATCCAGACTATGAAAGTCCATTTTATATATATGTGGAGGAAGGTGAAGCGAGAGAAAAAAAGGTGCGTGGCAACAGCAGACTTTAAATTTCGGCGAGACAGGCGGCGATCATTGTTCCGATACCCCTTCGAGAAACCGCGAGTTCCTCACGACGATCAACAAAGCAAACAAACAAGTGGCAAGAAAAAAAAGAACTAGTAAACTTTTTATATAAAACACACAATTAGTTGGATACCAACAGGTTCAATCGCTCGGCAACCGAGAGCTGCGTGCGTGTCATGTTTGCGAGGTACACGACCATCAGCAGGTCCTGCAGGTGGGAGTTGAACATTTTCTCAAACGAGGTGCTATCGATCTTGGGAACCACGGATACGGTGTCCATGATGTACCGGCCAATTGCGTTGTTGGGTTTCTCCTTGCCAGCCTAACCACACGCCGTTTCAGTACCCTTCTCCCGCGCACGCATGCACAAACTTACCACAACGCTGTCTACGTATTCGCTGATTCGTCCCAGCATCTCCTGCAGTTTGGTGATGGCAACTTCGAGATGGTCCATGTCGGACAGCAGGGACGCTGTGCGGCTATCTGACTGCTTTGCCGATGCAAGCATATCCACTAACCAACAGTAAGCATTCCGGCGCCCGCGCGATCCAGCAAACACTTACATCCACTTCGCTCGGCATCCAAGTACTTGATCTCGCAGGGGACGGGCAAGTACATGCAATCACCAGGCTTGGTGGAGAACCCGACCGGTGCGCTGGTGTATGCCTGCATGCCCATATCGTCGCTCTTCAGAAGCGTTTCGGTGTCAAAGGTAACGTGGATCGGTCGGAAGTTGCCGGTGTCTTGCGAGAAAATGGTATGGAGGGGGGCGCTGGCAGGTGTCAGGTTGGGGCCGGTGGTGTACCAGCCGAGAATCACTTCTTCAGGGTTGACGCGCTGGTGCAGATCGTGCATGCTGGTGTAATGTTCTTTGTCCAAAACAATCTGCGAATCCTCCTCCGTGTGGATTACGCTGAATGAGTTTCTGATCTCGACTTCGGTGCCATCGGGACTGCGTGCGCCGAGTAAAGCACCAACCACCTTGTCTTGATGCTCGTCGCGGCGAAGGTAATGGTCCAACACGGCGAACAACACAACAGGGCTCACGGTACAGGTGAATGGTCGTTGATGTGGTGCGGTCGATGAATTGCCCACCGAGACGTGAAGGGCATCTAGTTTGGTGCTGGCCATTATGTTGTGTGTGTCTTTAAAAAAGCCCAAAACGAAAGCTTGAAAAGACAAAAAAATAAAGAACAGTCCCACTGCGCCCAGTTCGAACTCAGTGGCATTTCAGTGTGCACACTTACGCGTATACTTGGATTATCTCTACTCTTTTATATCCTGCAACTATGGCTACATTGGAGGACAAATCCTTATGGGAGAACCAGGACAGCGATGACGAAATCGAGCAAGAAATTCGTCGTCTTGCTCCTGAAGAAGTCAACAACAGAACCAGGCTTTTGGAGAACGATATCAAGGTTGGTTTGCAGCCCTGACACACACACGCACACACAGAAACGCACGCAGCACAGAACCCTGATGCAATCCATCTGAATCATAGGTGATGAAGTCTGAAATCATGCGGCTGCAGCATGAGCAGGCGGCCATGAAAGAAAGAATCAAAGATAACAAGGAGAAGATCAAGCTGAACAAGCAGCTGCCTTACCTTGTTGGCAACGTCGTTGAGGTAACATAGGTTACCCGATTTGATACGATGGCAACGATGACTTACGCAATCAACCAGCTTCTCGATGTAGATCCCGATGAAGATGAGGAGGATGGAGCCAACGTCGATCTCGATTCACGACGGAAGGGAAAGTGCGCTGTCATTAAAACGTCAACGCGCCAAGTGAGTGCCAGTGATGACCACCCCTTCGGACACAGGGAGTAACTAAAATGGTATGGTAGACTGTGTTCCTTCCCTTGATCGGCTTGGTCGATCCAGAAACGTTAAAGCCCGGCGACATCATTGGTGTCAACAAGGACAGCTTTCTGATTCTGGACACCTTGCCACCAGAGTAAGTTTTGGCGCTTGCGTGTCGAGTTGTGGGCTGATGGTCTCTGCAACAGGTACGACTCTCGCGTAAAAGCAATGGAAGTGGATGAGAAGCCAACGGAGGATTACAACGACATCGGTGGTTTGGATAAGCAGATCGAAGAGTTAGTGGAAGCGGTTGTTCTGCCCATGACGCACGCCGACCGATTCAAGAACATTGGCATCAAGCCTCCCAAGGGCGTGTTAATGTACGGCCCACCTGGCACTGGCAAGACCCTGCTTGCCCGAGCATGTGCCGCACAAACCAACTCTGCATATCTCAAACTGGCGGGTCCGCAGCTGGTGCAGATGTTTATCGGTGACGGCGCCAAACTGGTACGTGACGCATTCAACCTGGCCAAGGAAAAGGCGCCGGCAATCATCTTTATCGACGAATTGGATGCGATCGGCACAAAGCGGTTCGATTCTGAGAAATCCGGTGATCGTGAAGTACAACGAACCATGTTGGAGCTGCTCAACCAGTTGGATGGCTTCTCATCAGATGAACGCATCAAGGTGATTGCCGCCACAAACCGTATCGATATCCTCGATCCCGCCTTGCTTCGGTCAGGCCGTCTGGATCGAAAAATTGAATTCCCCTTGCCAAACGAAGAGGCTCGCGCCCGCATTCTCCAAATCCATTCGCGCAAAATGAACGTCAACAAAGACGTCAACTTTGAAGAGTTATCTAGATGTTGCGACGAATTCAACGGTGCGCAGTGCAAAGCCGTCTGCGTCGAGAGTGGCATGCTGGCCCTGCGACGAGGTGCCGTCGAGATTTCACACGAGGACTTTATGGACGCCATACAGGAGGTCCAGGCAAAGAAGAAAATGTCGCTGCAGTACTATGCGTAATGAAGCAATAAAACATCATCTGAAACCACCCGTAAATGCTCCCCATTCCTCTTTCAATCCGCGGTGCTTTTCTGTCTTCTTCTTCCTTGTCCAAACAAACAATGAGCAATGATGATCAGCGCCTGGGGTAAACCCGCCCTCATCACATCAACATCTGCCTTGAACTAACTCGTTGCAGATATTTCGATATAAGAGTCTCCAATGACGATGGCCGCGCAAGCAGACGCTTGTCGCCGACACACGCCCACGTTCGTTTTCCGCATCAGCTTGAGGAATGGATCCAGGCGTCGCGAGAAGCTTCCCTCCATCCACCCGCCGACGGACCACGTCCATCACGCAAAGAGCGCCTCGTCGCATACTTTCACAGACGATTCCCTGGCCGCATCGTTCGCCGAGTACTCAAATGTGCCTTGGCCTATTTCGTGGCTGCGTTGTTCATTCTCATCCGACCGGTTGCTCGAGCACTCGGACGAGCGCCGTTTCTTGTAGCAACCGGCATGCTTTTCAGTCATCCGGGGCGAACCATGGGTGCGCAAGTCGATACCACTATTATGGCTGTCACTGGAATTGTGCTTGCCATCCTATATTCGTTTGCTGGTCTTGCCGCGTCCGTCTCATACAACGTCAACCATGACAACTACAGCGTTAATCCCGTCGGTTTGACGGCCAATGCCATATTCTTGGTATGCGGCATCTTTGGTGCGCAGTTACTGCGACAAATGTGGCCAAAGTTCTTCTTCTTCTCGCTCCACTTTATGATTGTGCAAATCTTTACCTTTACCATGGGCATTAATGAGCTCGAAATACCTTACATGCTGCCGGTCGAGTACGGTATCGCACTCATCATTGGATGCGGCGTGTCGTTGGTCGTCAATCTGCTCATATGGCCCGAGACGGCCATGGATGGATTAGGTAAGCACTTTGACGGCTACATGCATATATCTTGATCATCAGTGTTTGTAGGACGAGCATTGCGTGACACCATGATCAGTAGCAAGGACATGTTGGATATGATCACCAAACAGTTCTTTCTGGATCCCCACGTCGAGTTGCTTCCGTTCAACACCATCGACGAAGCTGCAGACAAGATGCGCAAAAATATGTCCAAGATGCGAACAGCATACAAGGAAGCCAAGTACGAAATCTCGTATACCCGTGTGCGACCCCAAGAAATGCTCAACATACGCAAGTCCCTGGAGCGAATCGCAAAACACCTCAGTGCCCTGAGTCGATCACTTCATGTAGAACGCGAGCTCTTTGAAGGAATCCTTGCCTCTTTCCAGCTGGACAGTGAGGAGGAGGAAAACGACGGAGAGAAGACTGCTTCGGAAGAAGAGGCACAACCACGGTCCAGCGGAAGTTTGAGAAGAATGGCATTTACCAAGCGGACAACCAGCACTGGATCCCTGTCCGATGACGATCAGCATCAACGGTCGGTTTCATCACTCAAAGGCTTTCTCAGCATCCCGAATCTGCTGTCACCACAAGCCCAGGCGGTGCCATCCAAACGAAAAAAATGGATCAATACTGACGATCGCAGCCTGCTGTTCACCTATCTCGAAAGCCTGCGCGATCCTCTGACTTCCTTGTCGGTCAAGTGTGTCGACGTTCTATCCTGCGTATGCCAAAGCATGTCCCGAAAGCTGGATACGGAAGAAGCCGATGCGCCGGTCTTTCGCAATCTGTTCAAAAAGAACCGTGTGGCGGAAGAGGCGAAACCTGACGAGAAGTATCACGATCCTGATCATTGCACTTGCGCAGACGATATGGTTCAGTCGCTGAGGGAATTTGATGCCGCAGAAAAGAGTAGGATCAGGGCGCTGTATAACCGCAACCGAAATCTGTCGGACGAACAAGCCATTGATATGAATATTCGCGAAGAGCTGTTTCTGGTGTTCTTTTTTATTTTTACGATACGAGAGATTACCAAAGAACTGGAGAAAATGGCTCGCGATACGGAAAAGCTGCGGAAATCACATGTTCGAAGACTACTTTATATACCCCGTCCAACGTTGCGATGGCTACGAAAGTGGGCTAGCTGGAACAACCATCAAAGTACGCGTGATAAAGGCGGATACTCCCATGGTAAGTGAGCCTTTTTCTTTTGGTCATGGATTTACTGATCAACGTCCATAGCTGCATTGGTGCAATACACCGAAGAAGAGCCTCCCAATAATGCGATCCACGACGAGTATCGTCTTGCCAACATGCACCCACGCAAACGAAAACGAAAGAATTCCGCTGTACCTTTGAACATGACGAAATCACGCACCACCAATCATAGCCGTCGGCCACCCAGTAGTACCAGTAGTTCACAAAACAGCAGACCCTCCGAAAGGACGCGACGACGAAGCAGCACCGTTCTGGTGGATCTGGAGAATCAGCTGAAATTCCAATCGACCGGGCAAAAGCCAGATTATGACAGCGAATCCTATGCGCGGTACCAAACAACAGAGCCACCGCTTGCTTTGAGAATACGCTATTCCGTGTGGTTATTTTTCAAGTACATGGGAAAGTATGAAGTGAAGTTTGCGGCTAAAACAGCAGTGGCTGTCACTTTGTTGTGTATCCCTGCGTTTGTGCCTGATTCTGCGGATTGGTATTTGCAAGAGAAAGGACAATGGGCTGCTGTCACAGTGGTTGCCATTATGAACCCTACAAGGTGTGTATAATAACAATTGTAGTTTATTCGTATGTTTAACGGATAATGCAGTGGAGGAACACTAAACGCAAGTGTATGGCGTATCGTTGGAACAGTCATAGGTGCATTTGTCGGCTGGGCAGCTCTCGAAACAGATGACGGTAGTGCCTATGTACTAGGCTTTTTCGCTATAGTTTTAGGTATGCAAGGATCTGTTTAGCAGCGTTTCAAGTGTTGACGAGGTCCATTATCTAGCTATTCCATTCTTTTATATCCATCTCGCTAGTACCTACAACAAGGTCGGCATCGTTGTTCTGATCACATACGTGGCCGTGGCACTCACACGGTACGCTCAACCGGTTCAAGGAGATACTGTAACAGATACGGTTTGGTACGTTGATGAGAATATATGCGCCAAATTTTGTAAAGTAGTAACTTCTTGTACGTAGGAAGCGAATGCTTACCGTTATTTCCGGTATTATTGGTACGTTTTCAGATCACTTCTGAAATAACAGGACGGCTAACGTGAAAAGTACTTGATAAGTTGCCATGATCTTGAACACGTAAGTACTTTCGTAATAGTCCCATAAAGTAATACGCTAATACAAGTACACGATCCAGGTTAGTTTGGCCGTTTATTGCGAGACATGCCACTCGAAGATCAGTGTCGAGTATAATGAGCCGGCTGGGAGAATACTACAACTTTCTAGTCGGCACATTTCTATACCATGATCCCAGTGTTCCTCCTACGGAATCAGATATCACTAAAGGCTCAAAGCTGGAGAGTAAAATACAAGCATCCATCAACGCCACGTCGGTACTTCTTGAGCTTACAGACCATGAACCACGACTCAAAGGCCCGTTTCCCAAAGAAATTTATCACCACATGATCGATTCATGTCAAGCTATTCTAGATAATCTTGTAAGTATCCGTGTCGCCTTGATCCAAATGCCATGGATTGTCAAGATGGATATTTGCAGCGAGCAACACTATGTGCTTCGTCGAGATATGGTATAAACTTATGCTATGAATGGTTTTTTTTTCGCTAAACAATGAGGTAGATTGCTTCACTGATGATACACTTTTATGCCATTTCAAGCTCACTTGCTTCCAAAGTCCCTTTACCACCGTATCTTCCGTCAATGCGTGCAGCACGTGTTCGTGTGATCAACCATCGAAGGAATGCATCAAATAGTCAAGACCGATGGGTCAAGTTTCGAAATCTATCGTGGTATGCCATGGCTTCTTGCTCAGAGGAAATAATCAATGAGCTGGAGCATCTGACTACGTTGGTGCGAACCATACTGGGAGAGACTCGGTACGCTGAACGCGCCAGAAACTTGGACGAAAAGCTTATTTCAGAGGACAGATATTGATTTGTTTCTCATAAAGTGGATCATACCCGCAATGAATCTGTTGATACTAGCAACAAAGTCCTTAAGACATAATAAATCAGGTCTTGCCCCTTCTTGTGTGACCCGAGACACGAAAGTAAGCGCTGCCTGCACATTCATGCATAATAAGTATCTATTGTCAATCGCTTGCAAACCTCCAGCTGCTGTACTAAGAGAGATGGACTGCTGATCACACAATGGTGTATCTCTCTCTGGGCCGCCTAGAAGTCATGAGTCCAAAGAGAAGCTTCTTTGCAATGTACGACAAATGGAAAAGAGGGTAGCAACAAACGAACAAAGATGAAGAAAGCATCCCTCGTGACGTGTTCCAGCTGTTCATTTCATGCGAAACAACACCATTTCCACTCGCTTTCATTCTCTACCAATGTTTCTTTGTGAAGCTTCTTGTGGGTTCTCTTGACAACTGTGCTGTGATTGTTGGATTTAAGCCCAATTTTCTTATAGCGAGGATCCGTCTTCGATTCGTCCAAGAATACCTCAGAACCACCCACCACTCCCAATGGAATATGTACAAACTCGTCTCGAAGGCTGTGCAGCACTTTGCCATTGCTGATGTGGAGACTGATCTGCAATTGCTGGCCAGAACAATCGAGCGAGGCTTCAATTCGGCAGCCACTGGCAGATTCAAAAAGATGAGCCGACGTGCGCAGAAGAGAGCTAAGAGAATGCAAGGAAGGGTCGGTCGTATCATGAATTGCGCTGGTATCAGAAAGATTTTTCTGGAAGTCTATTTGGCCGTGAGTATGATGGATCCACTACTATGTCCTGAATGCCTGACAGTGGCTCTTTCAATACAGGAATGGAGAAAGCTATATCAGCTGGAGCTTGATCTGGCCATCCTAAAGAATAAGAGCGACGCACTTCGCCAACGATCTCCATAGCCTTCTGTTCCTGCTTCTTAGCACTTAACATAGCGAATACCGAATAAGCACGTAGTTCCGACGCTTGCACCATAAAATACGAAATTCTTCGCGGGCCAAACCCAGCAACGTTTACCATGGTTTTAGCAGATTTGGGTCGAAAGATCAACTCGGCTTTGGTCGATTTGGCCAAAGCTCCAGTTGTAGATGAGAAGGTGAATTTGCAATATGCGCAGTGATTTAGGGAGCAAGTTTCTTAGTAACAATGCTTTATGAATAGGTTCTCGATGCCATGCTAAAAGAGATCTGCTCTGCATTACTGGCGTCTGATGTCAATGTTATGCTTGTCGGGCGACTACGCAATAATGTCAAAAAGAACGTTAACATTAACGAGATGGGTGGTGGCGTGAATAAAAAGAAAGTTATCCAAAAGGTAACTCGCAATCTCTCGTGGCGCACAGAAGCTAAAAAAAAGTGTCCTGTGGGTAGGCTGTCATGGATGAACTTTTCGAGCTTGTCGATCCTGGCGTGGAGCCTTATAAGCCAACCAAAGGACGTCCGAACGTGTTCATGATGGTCGGTTTGCAGGGTGCCGGTAAAACAACCACGTGTACGAAACTGGCAGCGCATTATCAACGGAAAGGATGGAAGGTGGCACTCGTGTGTGCGGATACGTTCCGTGCCGGTGCCTTTGATCAATTGAAGCAGAACGCCACCAAAGCAAAGATCCCGTACTATGGTAGCTACACCGAGACGGATCCTGTGTCCATTGCCTTGGAAGGTGTGGACAAGTTCAAGGCCGAGAAGTTCGATATCATCATTGTCGATACGTCTGGTCGCCACAAGCAGGAAGCGGAATTGTTTGAGGAAATGAAGCAGATCTCAGCAGCAGTGCAGCCTGATTCGACGATTTTTGTTATGGACGGTACCATCGGTCAGGCAGCGGAGAGTCAAGCCAAGGCTTTCAAGGAGGCTGCCGATTTCGGTTCAATCATCATGACAAAGATGGACGGTCATGCTAAGGGTGGTGGTGCTATCTCTGCGTACGTTTCATATTCTTGTGGATGATTCGTCTGTTATTGATCCTCCGTTGTTATTTAGTGTTGCAGCATCACACAGCCCCGTCATCTTCATCGGTACTGGTGAACATATGTATGACCTCGATCGATTCGAACCGCAATCCTTCGTGCGCAAAATGCTCGGCATGGGCGACATGCGCGATCTCGTTGAAAAAGTGCAGGATATGAAGTTGGATCAAAACAAAAACTTGATGAAGAACTTGGAAGCAGGTATGCTGGCTTTTTGCCCATGCCATACCCAAATGCTAATCTGGTCTTTCCATCGGACAGGTCGATACTCCCTCCGCGATATGTATGATCAATTCCAGCAAATATCAAAAATGGGCCCTCTTTCAAAGGTAAAAGGGAAAAGATGTTGCTTATGCACGCGGTTAAGTTCCATCTCGTGTAGCTTATGGGCAGTATACCTGGCATGCCTGCGGATATGCTAGCTGGATCAGAAGAAGAAAGCAGTAAACGCTTCAAGCGCATGATGTGCATTATGGATAGTATGACCGATACCGGTAAGTGATACAGCGAATGATGCCACTATTGGGTTACTAACAGCACTGCTAGAACTTGATGGAGATAATAAGCAATTTGAAAAGGACCGATCACGGATTGTCCGTGTTGCTCGTGGCTCCGGCACAAGCGTACACGAAGTGGAGGAAATCTTAACGCAATACACGCGCTTTGCACAAATGGTCAAGACCATGGGTGGCAAGAGTGGATTATTAAGCAATATGCCCACTGACCCACGGAGAGCCAATCCAAACCAGATGGCCAATATGGCAAGGATGCAACAACAGATGGCAAGTATGATACCACCGGAAATGTTACAACAAGTCGGTGGCATGCAAGGTCTGCAAAGGATGGCTAGACAGATGGGTGGTATGTTTGGCGGTCAAGGACGAGGCGGCGGTGGTGGCGGCGGCATGCCCGACATGAGTCAAATGATGAAAATGTTTGGTGGCCAATAATATAATAAAAAAAAGTACTATACTCTGCAGCAATACTCTTCTAGTTAATTGCACAGACGTTTTACTAGGCATAATGATGTTTATTTAAGGTTAGATAATAGGTAAATCTGGTGCCATAACTCTGTATATGCATTTGCCTTTTGAATCATCCCATTAAGAATATTACGTACATTTGTCTCGCATGGCCGATATTCTCTCTTTTTTTCCTATGTTTAAAGAGCAACGCTAAGAGTTTATGACACTATAGTGGATCCACTGTATTTAACGCATCTTCAGCCACGAGAGAAAAAGTTTCGAATACCAGATTCGGCGATAATGGGCTCACAAGTACCAAGCCAAACAAAAAAAACTCGGTCATAGCTTAATGTGATCTTAGTGACATTCCCTCGTTTGAGCAAACTCTGATCATGGCAGTTGAATAATACACAGTGGGAAAATTTTCCGGTTCGGCTCTGTCTTCCCCGGTGAAATCCAGTAAAGTGTGGTGATTACACGGTAAGCCCTGGTTATCCTCCGTTCAAACCAGGCTTCACGGAGAAGTACCTAAAATATACGGAGTTTTACTAGAATTTTCGGTAATACTAAGGTTTTTCCATGTTCTCAGTGATTCATGGTTCTTCTACGTAAGTACCGGTCCACTTTACGGAGCAAAACGGAGGAATACGGGTAGTAACCGATCTAATATAATGGCGTTTAATCTTTCAAATTCCTGTGGTTACTCCTAAATCTATGCTATTTTGCAACATGTTTTCGTACACGTAGTAGAACCGATTTTGTACAGTTGGTGATTCCAAGACTCCTACGGCACAATCGATACAAGTAGCATCGCAAACGTACAAACGCCCTTCAGATCCAAACGTGCCGTTACCACGCGGGTAACCATAATCGGATAGTTCTGTTTTAGTCGCAACGCGCACCAGGCATAGAATTCTTTCATCAGCTACGGTACACAATGAGCTTATACCAGATTGTGAGGCCCGTGCTACTTACCAGCATATTTGTGAGAGAAAATGAGTATAATTTCTCCAAAGAAAGTTTTTTTTACATCCTTTCCAGTTACATTGGCGAAATGTGCATACTTGTCGACAGGTAACGTGAGCTTCACATACGTTCCATGTTTTTTAGTACAAAGTGGTAAGCAGCAGTCGTAAGTTGCATCCCGAAGATAAAGTCGTCTTCCAACTGTGATATCATTGCAAAGTTTAGGTACATTGGCCGGTGACAGATGTCGTACACGTCCCCAAAACCTTCTGAGGTAATACATAAGGTTAATTTCTGGATAGTCATGAATTGACATTGACGATAAATGTGGCCCCCAAATTTCCGGTGCGCCTGGATAGGTGTCAACAAGGTGTACTGTAACATTTGATTTTGAAGATTTCGGGCACCGTGCTGACTTGTCATCAACTCTATCCAGGTACCGCTGTGCTGCTACTGCAATTAGCTTATTCCCAGCATTGACACCTGGAGCTTGAGTAGATTTAATCTTGCGATCAAAAACACCAACAGCTCTTTCCATGCATCTTGTTCCATATCCACGCAAAGGGCCAAATTGACGAATTATCTCCGGAATATGTCGGAGGTAATGCTGGTTGACGGTATACTGGTGCACAGGAAGGTTCACACGTGCGAATTCATGCCATCTCTTTATACACCTATTAATCGTTTGTAAGTACATATAAATGTTCAATTTAATGATACTGAAAATTCTTCATACGCGGTAATTTGATCTATTGTGTCGCTTGTTTGCTTCCACGAAAGCGAAAGTGCAGACGCCTTGGCAAGATCGGCTAGTGCTTGAATCGCTGTGTCATTACAGCTATGATTATGTCGCTCAAGTTGATCAATGACTATGGTAGGTACAACGTATATAAGCAAGTCAATATAGTCCACCGCACGTGTATCTCGCGTTCGGGTCAGGACATCTAACAGTAGCTATTATAAATACAGAGACGCGACTTTTTCTCTTACTATAAGCATGGAATGAGCACTCACCTGTGATCCTTCCATCAAACGTTGCCGGCCACGATACCATTGATTTCTTGATTGCCTTGCTGACGGAAGCTTGTTGCGATTTGGACATTAAATATGGCGTGTTTAAGATAGGATTGCTGATCATCGCCCACACTTGAGGTCCCACATTACATCCAAAGATATGCATTTCATCGAGGCCAAATGAGAATGGTCCTTGGAAAGAGTCAAGGCGAGCGAATGGAGATGGTGATTTAATGTTATGAGCCTACGTGTGAAGTATAATATACTAAATGCCTTGGCGCAAATAACACATATAATTGACTTTTCTAAATACTTACTATATCACCGTACTTGTAGTTTTCTTTGGTTCGTAGAGGGTCGAGATCTATATGTCCGGGGAAATAACGGCCATATCCTGGGCGAGCATTTCCATTGCTTTTTCCAGCCTTTCGGCGATCAAGAGAATTGGCACTTTCTGATCGAACGGATTCTATTAAGCAAATTCGGCAACCGAAGGTAGACTGATGACCGCTATGATGTGCAAGCGAAGCAGTCCCAGGTATGTCGCCAGTAGCCAGGATCAAGTGTGCTTTAAATGATCTTACTTCATCATCATCACATAGGACATCCATTCCAACCGTTTCCAAAACCCGAAGTTCGTTCAATAAAGGTGCAAGGAAAGAGTCCAAGTTGCCACCCTTGGATGTTGTTGGAATAATACATACCTGGATCATGTTTTGATCACGATAACTAATAAAAGCGGTAGTTTTGGATTTAGTGTAAAGCAACAAAAGCACTCATTGTAAGCGCTAATTACCGTTGATGTGGATCGAAGTTTAAAACGACCAAATGCACAATAGTCATCGATACAGTGCTGTGAATAAAAGGTTGAAAGCCGTCGACATATAGAATCAGGCCAATATCATGAGGCCCCCATTCTTGCGCGCAATTCAAAGCCTTGCCATCAAATATGTCACTGATTACACCGGTGTGCCGCATATTTTTCGGCGATTGTAATTTTTTTCTCGTCGCTTCGTTTGAAATCAATGACGCAAGCTGGTCCGAAAGAGGTAGATATTGCATAGTAGAGTACGCCTTCTTTTGAACTGCATCGCGGTATCTTGCTTTTTGACATTTCGGATTGGGGCAGTTACTAGCTTCATCATCATCTAGGAAGAGATGACATCCATTACTGCAAATATCATATTCTTGCTTGGCTACCGGATACAGTGATGTGAGAAGGTTCTCTGTCAGGTATGGTGAAAGGAGAGTGATGAATTCTTGGCATGGATTGGTTATATCTAAGCGGTAATATAATCAGAAAATACTCACTTAACATAGATATAAATATATGAACTTACCGAAACCTCCGCGTAACGTTATAACCCAATTAACGAATTTTACCAATCGTTCGTACGCTGAACGTGGTATATTAAAGTCTTCAATGACCTTAAGAAGATCCAAACTGAGTAACTCCGATGTGGAGAGGTGCGGGATTTCGGTACCCACGAACACCTCCTTTCGCTCAGTGCCATCTGCCAATGACGTGTTGCCTGCTGCGCTTTGCGGACTCGTGCTTTCGAGCTGGGATAGCATGGAATCTTGATTCTCGTCAGTCGGGCAAATGAAGCTGGTTGGATCTTCATCATCTATATCGAAATCGTAGCCGTCATCATGATACGTGTCGTAATGGCAAGTATCTTCATTGTTGTGGCCCTCACTGATTGTTGCAGCGGCGTCTACGGTGGAATTTATAACGGAGCGACGCTTTGTTGTCCTATTATAGTTTATGCCCAAGGTACGCTTTCTTATACTTGGATTTGATTGATTCGAGTAGGTCACGTCGGCTGTATCCACACGTTCACGCGTTCTCGTCTGGTTCTCCACGACTTTCCAGTGGTTTTTTTCGAAACAACTAGTTTCGTGGCTCTTTAACTTTCTTTTAGTGTATGATCCACCACAGTAGCGACACCTCTTCATCTTGTAAGTCGAGTTTAAAAGTGGAGGCTGATCAGGATTGTTTTTTTTTTTATTTACATGGTATGTAAGTCCACCGCCGCAGCATTCTGATAACGTAAGTATAAACAGGTTATTGGTACTCCACCGCCGCAGCATTCTACACGGTAAGTACGAACAGAACTCCACCGCCGCAGCATTCTGCACAATAAGTACGAACAACACTCCATCACCGCTGCATTTGTCCTCATCTCTTTCTATTTTCTCATTCTTTGCTTATCCCAAGTATAACCATGCCACCCAAGAATGCCAGGAAGCCCAACATTAAAGAAGATATTGTGGAACTGCAAAGCCAGTTGAAGGCTCTGAATGAAGATGTCCAGCTTATTTATGGGACGGTCAACGTTATCGAAGCCGCGATAAAGAAGATATTGGAAGCGCAAGAAGAGCAGCATGAAAAAACTATGTCAATGATCAGCGATTTCATCGAAAAATCAAGACCGACTACAGCCATTGGTGAAAGTGGCGGTTCCAACGAAACTAACCACACACCAAGCACAAAAAAGGTTATACCAGCGCCTCGTGTTTACAAAGAAGTTGAAGGCAAAACCAAGGGCTTTACTCTAAGGATTGTCAAGGATCATATTGTACAATATGTCATCAAGGAAGCTAATAAGGAACTGACCGATCCTGAGGCAGAAGCACAGTACCAAACGATGCGCGATGAACTTAACATCGCTCTAAACGTACTGGAGTCTCGAGTCAAGAAGGCAATTACTGACACGATGTCTGAAGAAGATCGATACGAATACCAGTCAGACGAGTCCATTGTCGACATGAAAGGTTACACATGGGGATCACGAAGTTTGGCGAGGTTCCGTGATATTGCGATCAGGAGCTTTGAGGATATGGTACTGGAGGCAACAGGAGTTGATCTTTCGGTATGCGAAAGCCACTGGGCTTCATCGCACATGTTAGAAGAAACATGGAACAACAGATGCAAGACGAAGTCCCCAACCAAGGCCAGCAAGCGCAAGCATGATGGGAGGGGCTCCAAGAGCCAAGAGCATCCAGAAAAGCATGTACGGTTTGAGGAGCCTGAATCGGAAGGCGATAACGAGGATGACTATCTGAATGTCGCGGAGAGTACAGATGACGAGGAGAGAGTCAGTGACAATGAGTGTGTCGATGACGAGAGTGACGAGTAATATCCACGTTTGAAGGTAACACGGTCGAAAGCACAAGAGCTCGGATGCGTTAATAATGTCCCTGATCTGTAGTATTTTTTTAAATGAATGTAACCGTAGATAGTATATGTACTATGTGGTAGTGTTATTTGAATAAAAATATCATATATTATAGCGGAAAGCTACTTATACTCTTTATACTAGTTCTATGTATTATAGTAAACATCAGTTCTATAGCTGTGGCACCCGTACATATTTCGGTACGGTTCTTCCCCGTTTTCACAGGTTCCGTTTTGTTTAGTTTTCCCCGGTTCAGTTTTGTTCAGGTAAAGTGACCAAATCTACGTGGTTTTTACCGAACCGGTGAAAACCGATTTCAACCACGATTTACCGGCCGTATTTTCCACTGTGATAAAGCATGTTTGCCACTTAGCCAGGAATATTATATACATAGCCGAAAACTTTGCTTTCCCAGCATGGTGATGTGTATTTGCACGCCGATGGTGGATTGCATATAACTCAATTCGCGAAAGCAAAAGGTTTTCTTTATTGGAGTTCTTTTTTTATGATAAGGCTCCCAGAGCGCGAGAACTTATTTGTCCGTTAAGCCATGTTGGAATACTCAGTACGGAAGAACATACACTTCCATACGCGCATATAAGAAATTATTTAACCACGCGACTGTCCGACCTCAAATGAAATATCCCGTATACGTACTCCTTTATGCGTGGAAAACTGGCTACGGTGACTCGTGCGTATTTATGTAAATAAAAAAAACGATAATCATGCCCATTTTTTATTGCACTCCAAACATACGTCCCTTGCACTTCCAACAGTGCTCTGTAGGTTCCACGACTGACGGTGATATGATTATAATTTCTCAGTATTCTATCCTCTCGTAGCCAACCGATTTCAGTTCACTCTGTCTCACTATAAGTGTCCTCATTACAAGTACTGGGGTACCTCTGCGCTTGCTGAGAGTTATTTGAAGAATTTCAGGCGCTCAAACTTGAAGATAGGGGGGCGTTCATAGGAACAAATATGGATGTTTTTGAGCATGTTTACAACTGACGATGCTGGTAATGCAGGTGATACTGCTCGTTACAGAGCAAAGAGGATCAGCAAAAACTCAAAAAAACAATAACAACAGCAGCAGAGACGGTTAATGTGAACAACTTCCTTCTGAGAAGTAGCGTTCAAGTTAAAAAGAAAATAACTGATTCACCGCGCTACGTATGACATTTTAAATGGTTAACAGACCAAGAATGAAGAATATGAACTTGAAGTGAAGATATCCGTTCAGCAGAGCAAACGGAAGGAGTAGATGAAGCAGTAACAATGGCCATGAATAATTTACCGCAGAATCAATCATTTCAGTTTAGTATACGTACTACAGGCACTCCAAAAATTATACTACGACAGGTTATTCTATAGTCATCGATAGGTACGTACTCGTTTAGTAGTACATAATAAGAGGATCCCACAAAATTCTTGGAAAACTATGGATCCTGTTGAATCAGTTCTGAAGGTGTTAAGCATGTCAAACGAGGAGAAAGCTTTGGAACTGTCCTATGCCGGACATGTATCTTCTATAGAGCACTGAGCAGCGTCAGCTATAAGGCACACAACAAACCGGTGCGACGGATGAAGAGTGTGAAGGGCGAAATGCGAGGTAACAATATAAATGAGCTGTTGGAGGAAGCTGCATCAAAGGTAAAACTGATAAACTCGCAAAAACTTTGTAAATGACTAAGACATTCTTCAAATATGTAGTACGAAGAGCATAAAAGCGAGTTGGAGACGGAAAAACGGAAAACAAAGTAGTATATAGATGACAAGCCGAAGGAGTTGGCGAGCTTATCAGCTACTTTAGCAAAACATCTTGCACATTATACACATAGATCATTATTGGAGCGTGGTAAATTGCGTTCCAATTTCAACTCATAGAAAAGCCCATGGTCCGGTCATGATTATTCAAGACGAAAGCGGTAGTAAGAGTAGGAGTTGATCAGTGACGACGCTCGGTTACGTGACCATCCACACAAATATGGCTTTGACGGCAGAACGGCCAAGCTCCCTTGCGCCTAATGAAAGAGAAATAGTGGAATCCGTTAGGCTCTTATCATATCTATTCGATATGTGCGGGCAGGGCAAGGGTCGACATTATCACACTGTTGACGGCGTAAGGATGTCCATAGCGATGATAATAAACATATGTTGCATCATTCCAGGTTGCTGCATAAGCATCTGATAGACAATGAAAGTTCCAGAAAGGTAGAACACATATGTACCAAATTGATCAACAACTGGAAGGAGCGAATGACAAGAGGACACCTAGATTTCTAACAGAGATCCACTGAGCAACAGGCGAGGTCTCAACTTTGGCGAGAATTGCACGATTTCTAACATATTACAATTGGAAGGATCAAGTACGTATCAACGGCTCCCAGATTTTGATTAAACGAGGCCTTCTATATGGAAACAATCCACGCTGGCTAGAATATCGAAAGAACAAAGCGGTACACAGCTATGTACTAGTACTGGGATAACCCCTACGGTAACACCTATTTTGATGAATTTAGGAACAGCAACACGGTTTTACGATATGTATGGGATGCTTATTCCAACGAACCCAACCGGATGTCAGAGTCAATGGGACAGCCGCGTAGGCTTCCAGTCAACTATAGACGAGGTATGTTATCTAATCATAAACCAAACAGAAAAGTGTGCATGTAACTGAACGCATTACTTCGAGCGCAAATTGCTATGCCTGACCGTGGTGGGCCCTCAAATATCAGCATGCGGACAGTAACAACACCTCACAACTCCATAATGTCTCAATGACTGGTTCGACTACTAGATCTCCAATTGGAGTTGGCTCGGTCATATCAGTAGAAGAAGAGGGTCACTTGATGGTCTTTCGGGTTCACTGAGCATATCAATGGCAGCGCTCTCTGGGGAAGATTGATTTTGACCCTGCAGACAATGGCATGGCCTTTGTGCACTCCGCGAAATGATACGTAGCGGAATTGGTAATCGCTTACGCAGTTGGAATGGGCGGCACGAGAACCACAGCGCGCGAAAGCGTACATATTGGGTATAGTAGAAGTCAATTTGGCACGCCCATTATATATCAAGATCATGTCGATGTGTCCACATGACATAGTGCCAGGATTCAACAAATTTATGTCTTCCAGAATGATTGTTCGCATTTGGACTGTCAGACATGGTATCGCAAAATGTCACCAACTATTTTCGTCGATCGTCGCATTTCGACGTCTATGGCCCGTAAACACTGGACAAACAGGACTGATCGAAATAAATCGACTTGTGAACTGTCGTGGAGAGCAAGGACGTCAGAGGAGTTTTGATCGTGACGATAATACAGCGTCCAATTAAGCAGAGATTTCAAAGTATATGCCAACGTGCCACCAATGTCCACGATACCTCATCGGCTCTTCATGTCGCCTTAACCAATAATTGGCTCTACTTTATGATAGGATAAGGCCATTAGACACATTTTGCTTTGGTAAATGACATGAAGTAATACGCTCTGATTGATAAAGTTCGATAACGTTTATACCTTTTCCTTTCTTTCTTGGAGATTTTGACATTTAAGCAAGCTAGTATAGCACTTTAATATGAGCAATACTTTATCGATGATTCCACGTATCTCTATTTTCCACCTGTCTTAAGTGGTCCCTGATCTAATAAAGTTTACACGAGTGTTTCATAGTATTTGCAACGTTATAATCCACACAATAGCACCACCCAAAACATCAGGATAAAAGAAAAATAAGAATGTTTTAATCGTTGTAGATTCCAATCACAGTGTAGCAGAAACTCACGTTTTCCCGTGACATACATTTTTCATGCAAGCGTTGCAAACTATTTAGCTTACGTGGTACGATGCAGATCAGGATAAATAAACTCATGGTTTAATAAACTGTCATTGTGCAACATGTGCATCTACAGGGAACAGTATGGCTCATAAAACATAGCTGTCGAACAATTATGATATTCAACGCGACCAGCCAAGTCTGAAAATCCGTCAAGTAGTCTGCCACATCGTAGGAGCCGCTGTCTACAAATGAAACAGGACTTATCTAGATAGGAATTGCAGATGCCCCTCCAAATATGGTGACCAGATAGCGCGTGTGCGACCATGGCAACCTATCCTGCCAACAAATAAAGCAAATTGACGGATGAGGATATTTAGTTACTTTTGGGGCCAAAATTAGCTTGGAGGGTTTCATTGGGTGAGGATAGTATGACGTTCAAGCAATTACACAGTTTGGGTACTCGAGTCATGTGGCTGTCCATCTTGCATAACACAGAAAAAGCAGTTTAGTTGAAGGGCTTCCCACTAAAGGAACCACATGTGACAACCGAAACGGGGAATTGAATCGTGGAGTGCAGGTCCGATCATCCGGTATGGCACTCGGGTCCACTAGTGGAGCCAGAAGGTAGCACAATGTCTGAAATGCATGGTGAAGTTTCCGCTGAGGAAAGGGCCCCCCAAAACAGAATTAAACAGCAGCGACAAGTTCCACACAGGCTCACTGTTCTTCCCTAAATTGCCCAAATGCCCTCACTTTCGCCACAACAGCCGGCATCCCTTGGCGACAGACGAGCCAAACGTCCGTATTCATTTGCATGACTCATTCCATTTGAAGCACTTATTAACAAACTAAATTTCCGGTCAATGAGCAGACGTGGTTGCCGTGTGCTGTCTAGATAAAAAGGCCCGATCCAAGCCGATGCGGCACATTCTCAATCGATTGCTCAGCTATGGCGATTACAGCATTGTGATCTTTGGAGACAAAACCATTTTGGACGAAGGCAAGCGGGAAAAGAATGCTATGGAATTTGTTTGTTTTGACACATCTCCTCGCTGTATTCTGCAGAGGTGGAAAATTGGCCTGGATGTGATTTCTTGATTTGCTTCTTTTCCGGAGGCTTTCCATTAGACAAGGCAATCCAGTATGTCAAGCTTCGCAAGCCCTTCGTCGTCAACAGCGTCGTGATGCAGTCGCTGCTATGGGACCGCCGCATTGTCCTGGCTATCTTGGATTCCATGGGCATTCCCACCCCCCCTCGATTGGTCATTACGCGTGACGCTGGACCTGAAGTTGATCCAGAGGCGGCAGAGGCATTTGAACAGTGTACTGGAATGGACCTGTATCGTATTCTGGCCAAGTATTCTCGTAACACAGAGAACATCAAGGTTGATGAGGACAGCATCGAGGTTGAAGGCAAACGACTTTACAAGACGTTTATTGAGAAGCCTGCTGACGGTGAGAACCACAACATCAACATCTACTACAGTAAGGAAAAAGGAGGCGGTGGCAGACGATTGTTTCGCAAGGTCAGTCTCATGCACGAGTGATGCATCATTCCTATCACTGCTTGGTCTAATGCATATCCAACGCCCTAGATCGGTAACAAGTCGAGCGAGTTCGATCCAGAGTTGAGCAAGCCAGCGCAAGAAAATTCCTGGGTCTATGAACAGCTGATGGAAACCGAGAACAGTGAAGACATCAAGCTGTATACAGTCGGCCCAACGTTCATTCATGCGGAGACAAGAAAGTAAGGGGCCCGAAAGACGACGCTATGGCAACTACTTTATTAAAAAAATGCGCGCAGGTCACCAACTGTAGATGGACTCGTAAAACGTAATACTGACGGAAAGGAGATACGTTACTGTACCGAACTTTCTCCCGAGGAAGAGGACATTGCTCGAAAGGTGTCCAAAGCCTTTGGTCAGACGGTTTGCGGCTTAGATATCTTGCGCGTAAACGGCAAATCATACGTGATTGATGTTAATGGCTGGAGTTTCGTCAAAGGCAGTGATTTCTACTACGATCAATGCGCACGTCTCCTAAGCGAAGCGTTCGATCGTTCCGTACAACGACGACCGTCGATGGTAGACACAATTCCTCGAGAAATCGCACCAGAACATTCCTGGCGCCTCAAAGGTTTCGTTGCAGTGTTTCGCCACGCCGATCGTACGCCCAAGGACAAAAGCAAAATATCAACTCAGGCTCAGCCTTTTATCGATCTCCTCGACGGCAGCACTCAAGAGGTTGTTTTCAGACAAAAGCACCAGTTGTCATTGGTGGCTCAGGCTGTTGACAAGTCGCTCGAAATGCGCCATAGCGACTCTGAAAAACTGAAGGGACTCAAGGAAATTCTTGAGAAGAAGTGGGATTTACCTGGCACCAAGGTGCAGGTCAAGCCGCAGTTTGATAAGGAAACCGGAGAAATCAAGAAGGTCCAAGTGAATGTCAAGTGGGGAGGAGAGGTAAGATTATACACACAGTCGAGTGGGGGGAAATATCATGTATCTCACTGTATATGAAAGTTTACACATGCTGGTCTTCATCAATCGCGCGATTTGGGTGAGAATTTGCGCAAGGACATGAATATCTTGAACCGTGATGTCTTGGAAGACGTCAAGATTTTCAGTAGCTCGGAGCGCCGTGTAAGAGCCACAGGTAAGTCATGGTACGCATGAGGTTATTCAAGCAAGCTAATGAAAGAAATGTTCATGCTACCAGCTGACGTTTTCACTCGACGATTCCTTGGTCAGCCAGAATCGATCGAAGGCGTTATTGCTGAAAGCAAGTCGCTACTCGATGATAGCAATGCAGCCAAGGAACCAGGAGATGCTGTCAAGCGTCAACTCAAAACACTGATTCGTCCCGGCTACGAAATTCCTTTACTGCAGCTTGCACAAGTTGGATGGCCCAAAGATATGCCACAACCACATATAGTGATGCAAGAGATCAGTCTAATCATGTCACGCCTCAGACAAATCATGCGATACAACTGGTCGATCAAAGATGTCGACCAGATCCAAAGGCGTTGGTGCTGCTTCGAATCGCCCGCCTTATTCCGAGAACGATGGGAAAAGTTATTCAAGAACTTCTGCGATCATGGTAGCGGTGATGAAAGTGATGAAGCCGATATTCGAACCAGAATTCACTCGGCTCCTGATCCTGCGTGGATTCCAGAGCTTTATGATGCATTCAAATATGATGCTTTGCACAATCGCCCGTTTTTGCAGGGTATCTTCAGTGACCCTGAAGCAGTGGCAACCGAGTCGGAATCCGGATCAACTGATGGCAGCTCCTCACGAGGTCGGCCTTCCACAGATTCCTCCAGCGCTATGTATGGTAGCAGTGATCTGCGAAAACTGTACAAGTACGTCAAAACCATGTTTGATTTTGTCGCGCCGCAAGAATACGGTATTACCGACGATGAAAAGAAGAACATTGGCTTGTTGATCGGTCTGCCGCTATTGAAGTCTATTTTAAGTGATCTGAAAGACATCAAATACTCGGACAGACCAAAGACCCGACTCTATTTTACAAAAGGCACGGAGCTGCTCCGGCATTACTTTCCTATTATGTCTTCAGCTAACTATTGCGTGTTTCTCTAGAATCCCATGTGCATGCACTATTGAATTTGGTTTATCTATCGGGGATACCCACTAAAGTACCTAGAAACGCACTGCCAGAATTGGACTGTAAGATACCACGACGTCATATGACATCATCACCCACTGACATTGTGCATAGTTTTAACCCAAATCACGTTCGAGTTGTATGAACGCAATAGACACAGTGGATCGGGTAAAGAATATTCGTTGCGCATCGGCTTTAGCTCCGGTGCACACTACAAAGATGTACTAGATATGCATCTTGATGCAGAGCACTGTCTCAAAGTCGCGCCTCGCACGTAAGTAGTAATTATGGCAGATGTCGGTGTTGTGTATTCATATCGTGATGTTCCGATACGCGTAGGAACCTTATCCCCCATCTGTCACTTGACGAAGTCCTGGCCTATCATAACTCCTATCTTAACCTTCCCAACCTGGAGAGCATCGAGCGACAGATCGAAGAGCGAAAGCTGTATTACGTTCAGGAAGATAACCAATAGAACGCGTAGACACCCTCCCTCTTTCTCGTCTTTAACCATAAACGCATTTTTGATCCCGTGCACAGCTAATTTTACTTTTGTTTGGTTTATTGGATACAAAAGATAAAAACCCAAACTCGAGCAAGAACAATAACTTAGCGGTTGGCTAGAGAAGAAAGCACCGGATAAGTATTCACAGCAACAGACACGCAATAATTGACACTTACACTTGGCAACACGCTCAAGCTCATCCTTCTTCTTGATGGCGTACGAGTTGGAGGAGCCCTTGGCAGCGTTGATAAGCTCATCAGCAAGACATTCGGAGATGGTCTTGACGTTGCGGAAAGCAGCCTCACGGGTACCGGTGGTCAAGAGAGCAATAGCCTGGTTGACGCGACGGAGAGGGGAGACATCGACGGCCTGACGACGGACGGTACCAGCGGAACCAATACGGGTCGAGTCTTCACGGGGACCAGTGTTGATAATGGCATCAACGAGGACCTGGATAGGGTTCTGGTCGGTCAAAAGGTTGATGATCTCGAAGGCGTGCTGGACAATGCGAGCGGCCATCAACTTCTTGCCGTTGTTACGGCCGTGCATCATGAGCGAGTTGGTCAAACGCTCAACAATGGGGCACTAGCAAATCGCGTCAATTTTCTGTATATAATCGTACTCGAATTATTAAAACACGAACCTGGGCCTTGCGGAAACGCTTGACAGCGAAACGACCAGCAGTGTGGGGCAAGTAGGTGTGCTGGCGGACCTGAATGTAATCCTGAAGGGAAATGTCCTTCACCTCAACTTCCTCGTAGGACCACTTGTTGAAGAGCTTAGGAGTACCGTCAGCGCTGGCCAAGACGTCAGCGGGCAAATTGAGAGCAACCATGATGGCCTAATTTTCGTAATGTGCGGAATAAATAGTCGTAGCAAAAATGGTGCAGAGTAGTTACAGAGATGCAGAGAGGATGGATGCTGTTAGTACGAATGGATGGATGGATGGTTCCTTGACGGATGGTCGATTTCTCACCTTTTTGAAAAGAGAAGGATTCCTGCTTCAGCTTCCAAGTTCTACATAGGGCCGCTCGAAAGCTCAGTGGGCGGTGTTTCAAATTTAGCCCAAATGCGGTTCTGGCTAATGGGCACACTTTGTAGCCTAAGAAACTAGATCAAAAGCGTGGAATCGTGATGGATGTCATGGGGGCTTGGATTATAACTCATTTCAAACCGTTCTAGATTGATTGGATCTTGCCTAAGCATCACCGCGCCAAGCGTGCCGCTTCCCACGGCATCCGGTCCCTAGTAGCCGCCGCACTGCTGAAAGACAGCCATCATCAAGAGATACGTATCCTCGCAGCACGTGAGTGACAAAATTGCAGCCATAATAATAGCGCAGCATAAACATCGAAGCCATGGCAAGAAAACAATGAGCATTACAGTGTGGCGGCCGCGAATCCGTGGAAGGTGGCACAGAAAATTAGCTCAGTGGGTGCGGTCCGATCACCCTTCTCATGGTTTCTGTGATCTGCAGGTTCTGAACAACTACGGCACACGCACACAGGGGCCGCATGCTATGAACAGCGCAAAATCACTCGTTCTTGCGGGTCCCCTTTTATTCAGCAGGACAACAGCGACAGAAATAGGAGAAATCCCTTGTCCCAAGAAAAAGCTGCCTAAACGGGGATGTAGTGCTGTACGACATGTGCGCTATACTAACCGCTTATGCCGCCGATCCGATCCATGCTCATATAAACACCCTGGGGACTCTTACTTTTTTCCCTTGCTTCTCTTCCCTTTCCACACCTTTTCCAACCGACTATGACTCGAAAGAACAGCACAGCTAGCCCTGACGGCGATCCAGACTGCACCGAAGTGCTTGAAGACAATTCGCGTAGCATCCTCATGGGGATCATTCAGCAATTAGGCAAAGGCACTGATCTCCACCGTGTCACGCTGCCGACGTTTGTCCTCGAACCACGTAGCATGCTCGAACGTATCACCGATTTCATGAGCCACCCAGAGCTTCTGTTAGAGTAAGCAAGAATGTGCCGGCACTAAGGGGCTGGCAGGGAGAGAAGAAGAGAAGAAACTGAAATCATGCAACCAACAGGGCCACCACGCACACCGATCCGTTAGACCGCTTCATTGGGGTGGTTCGCTTCTTTCTGTCTGGCTGGCACATCAAGCCCAAGGTGATCAAAACACGGGGCTACACGTGAAAAATCCAGGCCTCAACTAACCAAACATTTGTCAAATGTTTAGGGCGTGAAAAAGCCATACAATCCCGTCCTGGGCGAGCTCTTTCGAAGCAGATGGCAGTACGCAAATGGCACGGACGCCATCTACGTTGCTGAACAGGTGTCCCATCATCCGCCCATCAGCGCCTATCATTACGCCAGTCCCGCCAATGGCGTCACTATCCAGGGTAACCTGCGGCCCAAGCCAAAGTTCCTGGGCAACAGCGCGGCGACGATGATGGAGGGCTCATCCACCATCACTCTGGCACGCTGGGACGACGAGCAGTACTTTATCACCATGCCAAATGTCTATGCACGAGGCATTTTATGTACGTTTTACTATCGTCCATTTTCACGAAGAGTCGCAGCTCACAGCCAACTGTCCTTCTAGTCGGTAAAATGGTCATGGAGCTCGGTGACAGCTGCTATGTAAAATGCCCCAAGAATGGCTTCGTGTGTCATCTAGACTTCAAAACCAAGGTAAACGTCATTGCACAGCATGAAGCGATCGATCGTCGGTAGTAATCGCAATCGATGCCAGGGTTTCTTTTCCGGCCAGTACAATTCGGTTACTGGAAAAATCAAGAACGAAACGACGGGTCAGGTGCTGCGAGAAATATCCGGAAAATGGTCGAACGAACTGTTCATCAACGTGCCCAAAGTAAGCGTCCCATGAGCATGTCAGCACAGCGTCGTTAATTGACATTTCCAAGCAGTCATCGAAGAAACAGGTGCTTTTCGACGCAAGAAAAGCGACGATCCATCCCATGATGGTGGAGCCTGAGCACCGGCAGGAGAAATGCGAATCCCGAAGGTAAACAGGTCCAGCATTGCCATTTTGGGATGCATATATTTAAATATGGCCCTCTGCATGGAAACAGGTTATGGTCAAAGGTGACCGCTGCAATTAAGCGGCAGGACCAGGAAATGGCCACGGAAGAAAAGATGCTCATTGAAGACCAGCAACGGGCAGAGGCGAAGGAGCGTCAGAAAGAAGGTGGCAGCTTTGAGCCGCGATTCTTCGTCCTAAATAGCGCAAACGAGTACGAACTCAAATCTTCTGTAAATGACGGGTAATGATGCATCATTCGAAATTTAGCGCTATCCATTCATGTGCTCACGTGTGTGATCATCATCTTTTTTAGAACGACCATCGAGGGCTTAGATCAAATGGTATTCAATGGTCCCGCCTTACGAACGGCAACCAGCTTGGACTGTGCAGGAACCACCGCCGTCGCCCCAACTGCAGATAAAAGCATGCTTGCCGTTTAAACAGTACTTTTAATAAAATGCACGTTTTTGTCAAATCGATGCCCGCTTTTGGGATTGCATTTAGCAGCATCACCAGGCAATGTGTGCAACGCACGCATTATAAGCATGCTCGAATTGAAAAATCTACAATTTTATTCTTCGGTACCGAGACTGAACACCACTCCTCTAGTATAATGCTACTCCTGTGTTATGCAGTTATCACGAGCATCGCAACCATAACCTCTTGTGTTATTGCTTGGCACCAATGCTCATCAGTAGTATATATGGAATCCCCAAAAAAAAGAATGTAGACTAGCTGCACACGTGATAAGGATCCAATCGAAAGGCTCGCTAAACAAGGAAAAGGCAACTAGCAAGAGACTACAATGAATCCCCTACTTGCTTTTTATCAGACCCTTACTTTTTTTCATTAATCCTGGCCATCCTTCCAATTTAGGCCTTGCTTCCCAACAACAATGCTCTCACCTAATTCTGGGGTAATTGTAAGGGCAAGTCTTTGCTTATTTAGCAGCACATCTATACTTTTTATCCCAAAAGGTAAAATGATTAGGAGCAATACCAGACACATGATGTTTTCAAAAGTGCGAGCTACTACTATGAAGCATCTGGATGCTTATCTAGGGGTTTCCAGGAACTGTGGGAGTTACAAAGGTCAGGTCTGCTGGATGCAAAATCTTCTGGGGCTGAACTAAATGGGGTAAAGTAACTATTAGGGAAGTACACTTTCTATTGCTTATCGGTAATATAGCTCGTTAAGTTGCCAGCCGCTCACATCTCCTATGTATGCGAAATATGGCATAAATGTGAGCGCTTGGACTCATGCCGGTATCGTGGTTTTGAATGACATATAAACCGTAACTTTGAATTTTAGTTACAAAGGATATGATATAATTACATCTATGTACTATGTAAATACTTCTTCGTTTGCGTAGTAGCTGAAAACTAATAGCCACACATGTGTATGCAAATGTTTTATGATAATCAACGTGGTTATTAAGATAGATCTTCTCTGCTTACTTCTCACGTCTAATATGTAGATGTTACCGTCAAGCATCATACCATCGGAACGTTCCTCTACAAGTACAAATGGAAGTGATCCAATCATGCCAATACAAAAGGCAAGGAAAGTGTGCAGTTCACCACCACGTATAGTTTGGCTTAAAATAAGATATATTAGTAACATTGATGAGCATAACTATGGCATCGGTACTCCTATTCTTATCACTGAAAATCGTTACGAACTATCATTATATACCTCTTGCTTGTCAATATTAACTATTGCTATAGCTACAAATTAGTACTTTTGTGTCGTGCTTGTAAAATCATTTTACAGCTGTCAATATCTGATGTCATTAGTAGTTAGTCCAATGTGTCGTATCATACTGATATACAAAAGTCTTTAAACTCATTGCAGATCCACCCATACACAATGGGATGAGATCTTAAATACAGTGCACATTTTTAAGTGAAGCCTCTATATAGCACATATAGAGTAGATAGGAACTATCTAGTCGAACGACGATTGGGCAAATATCGCTGCTAGCTTATATGTGTATACAAGCGTAGGTTTCTTTGTGAATACGTACAAAAACTGGTTTCACAAACCAGCCTTACCACTATCAAATCCTGATGTCTTATCAAATTAAATTTCTGCAAAAAAAAATCTTGCTTTTTTTATCATGCCAGTGTCAGCAGATATGTCCATGTATGAGCGATTATATTGTCCAAGCAGAAAAACAAAATAGATATCGTATCCAAGGGATAAGACCTATATATCTTAGAAGTGATCACGATTAGATTGATTTCGTTCATTTTGTCACCTACAAAAACGATATTGTGACCATTCTGTGGAACACATGAGCACAGAAGTCTCACGTGAACCGAGTAAATTAAAGTCAATACGACGCATGACAGTGAAGGGAAGTTATCACTTGATGCTGCAGCAGCCGATTGTTCGGTGCATTTGGTTATAACAAATAGCAGTCAATGTGACGGAAAACAGTTGTTCTAGAGCATCAGCCATGATATTTGTGGAGTGGCTAGGTTATCCCTTGCATAATCTATTAACACGAAGTGTTGCATTGCTTCTACTTTTCTTTTTCAGTGTGCATGATATCGTTAATATAGTGACAGAAAGAATAATGCTTCACGTTTCATATTTCGTTCGCGTACATCTCGTTCAATCTAAGAAGTTACATTTCGAGAATCACACATTTTAAGCCCTTATCCGACAGTTGCAAATTTATATTTTACATATCAGGTTTATTCAACCTCATCTTTACATATCACCGAATGTTAAGATTGATCTATAAGGTAGCGGCCGTATGCGTATACTCGATAAAAAGCCATTGTTTTACGATAATAAATGTTTTTAAAAAAATGTAAATAGCTAGATAGCCAAGTGGAGCACAAAATCCCAAATCCAAAGTATGTGTAACTTAGCCTTCCTGCACCGGGCAACTATAAAAAAAGGCTTTGCTTCTATAAGAAGAATGATCAGCTACGGGAAGGGTAGCAGCTTGTTGCACTACATTCGTCACAAGTGCTAGAAGTACGAACGGAAGACATAAAAAATCCCACGCTGGTGTATAAACGATGCATCTTTCTTGCGAAAGATGCAGCGAGTAGTTATGCCAAGCGATAAAGGTTTCCAAGTTGAATCATTTATCAGATTTGTATGTGTATGTCACATTACAACATTACGTGCTCCATGTACCTACGGGTAGTTAGCCCATCCATGCTACGCGACAATATCATCGATTTTTTCTCGCGGATAATGTACCACGCATGGGAATTTGATAGGTGCCGAATAGTTTAAGGGGAGGTGTACAGCAATGTGACACATATCGACACGGAGGAATGACGTAAAAGGCTATTACACAAAGGATGCATATACCGCATCTTCCACCCGTTTTCTTTATTATAAGATTGGGGCGGGGGATAAGAATAAGTTATTAGAGCTAAAATATACATGTTTAACCGAGCAAAGGTGCTTGCTCAGATTCAGTGCTGCGGCCCACCAACTTGAAGACGTAAGGGCGAGCAGGATACAAGAAACTGAAGATCGAGAAGGCAAATGCGGTCCTGTTATATAAACAAAAGTGAGCCAATCGGATCTTGTTATAACGCCCATTTAACTTACCAGCGAATCCAAGCGTCATGCTGGTTGGTGAAGACGGCCAACAAACCAAGGGCAATCACGAAAGCGCTGGTGATGTCACCCTTCTGCTTCTTGTATTCGACATAACCAATGGCAGTACCAGCAAGGAACAAAATGCCAATGATGACAAAGATGCGGCTCCAGACACCAGGGCCATCTTCCTTGACATGGGTGAAAGCCTGGAAGAAACCAACAACAGCAGAGAAGACGATCCATCCGTGCCAGAGAGAGAAGGGGGCATGGACCAAGATCTTATCCCACCATGTCGAAGCTGGGTAGTCCTTTGCAAGCTTGTCTACAAAATCATCGAATAAGTAAATTAAGGTGTGTGGGATATTTGATCGCTGTCCTTACAAAACACGAATGACACGGACGATGCCGTAAGAAGAACAAAGATGAATCCAATGATATAATGACCGTGTTTCTAAAAGGAGATTCGTGTGAGAAATCAGTAATGTTATTGAGAGAGAACAAGGCTACTTACCACAAGAGCGAGCCAGGCAGCGTTGAGCAAGACTGAAATGACAAAGTGCCAGCCAACGCCATGGATGGCGGGCTCATGGGCATCCTCAAACCACTGGTAAATGACAAAACCGCCCAAGAGGATATGAATGACGGTCCAGACATACTCAATCCAGAACGCTATCGTTTTGCATGTCAGTAGGATGTGGTTGGTGCGCTTTTATAAAACTTACATGGAGTGATGTAGGTTTGACCGTCTGGGATATTTTCGTCATCCGGAGCGGGGCCAACAACAGAGTACACCGTCGTGGAGAGGAAGAACAGGTAGACGAGAACGTTAACTACCTTCTGAAAGATATGGATCTTATTCGACATGGCGCGGGTGTGAAGAAGAAGCGAAAGAGACGCAAAGGAAAAACCTGGGCTGTTCAAGGAGCCCCTTATAAAGGATTCTATTGCTGGTGTGAAAACTTTAACGCGGTCTGTTTGTACGACCCCAAATGCTGTCGTGATTAGATTAGCCCAAACTGACAAGTCAACAAGCGTATTTGTTTTTCGTTTCGAAACGGATATCATTAAGATGACGATCGACTGACATTACCGCGTTCGCAACTATACAGTAAAGAATGTTGATGTCGTTTGTTATCAGCAGCCGGCGTGCTTTATTTTCGTTCTCGTATGATGCAAGTTTAGGTTACTCAACATTGCGCCGACAAGCAGACTGCGCGGGATGCTGCGACGCGACTTTTCCCGCTACTTCTAGCGTAGTCTGGTGACTATATGCAATGTAATGTACGGTTCTATGTTTCGGTATTTTAAGGTATGCTTGCATAGGGTCGAGCTTCGTAAAAGTAAAGGAAATGATAGCATGAAGATGTCCGTTTTCGGATTTAGCTTCTGTTCGGGAAAAGTGTCCCGAGTGCCGGTGTCCCGTTGCCATGGTGATACGGGCTACCAGGGTCGTTCGGAGCGAGTTTACGCTATTTTAGTTGTCTTAACATACCTCAGCATTGCCTCTTAATACTTCTACGAAGAAGTAAACGGTTACCTTATGTATGGGGCCATGGGATCAGATTGCTTGAAATAGTAGATTTGTTTGTAAGTAGTGCCAACAAGTTCAACGTTCCACTGTTTCATTGTGTACACATTGATTGCATCTACTGTTACACAGACGCCTGGAATCGGATTGATTTACGTATTTATACAGTAAAATGGTTCTATAAGACCCGTTTTCGTTATTTCTGCTACGGGACACTATGGTGTCCGTTTACAAATCCATTTTTCTTATTCAGCAATCAATGTCGACTCCAATGAAGCTGAACAGGATAAAAATTAGTATAATCTGACGGGTACCTCATAAATACGTATATAGGCAGTTGATGTTGAAAATCATTTTAGGACGTCAATTTCCGAGTCCAACGTCGATAGATCGATACGCAGACCCTTGCAGGGATTAGCTTCCTAAATCTATAGAGCTGTCCTGTCTCCACGGTACTTATATTCCTAACTTTATTTGTGTCGTTGTCTCTTGAACGGCCTCCCATAAGACATATAAAGTTTTTGATCGCGTGCAGAACTGGGCTGATGGTGACCTTTCTTGCCATACTTACATACAATTAATAAGCATCTCAAACCATTCTGTCTGGTGTGATCTCAGGGAAATTTAGTTATTAGCAAAAATATATCGATTCCATTGGGATGCCGGGAATAGGACAAGCAGCGTTAGCTTCGGCTAGTACTTCATCCTGCAGTTTGAAATGCTACCATGAAAGAAATTGACCATCTTTTCTGGATTTGTTCTCAGTAGGTACAGTCGATTGCATATCAGAAGCTACATTGACACGCCGGGTATGATACGTATGCGAGGATGATGTCAGTTATTTTGCTGGCTGGATCTTAATCAGGCAATCTACACCTACCGCTTTTGCTCAGCTACCAAATTATGCGTTACTAGGTTTTTTTTGCTTTTACGCAGTGCATAACGGCGAATGTCAAAATCCAAAGCGATTCAACGTCGATAATTATCATCAACGATGAAATGGAAGGTATAGCAATACAATTGATAATCCTGCGTCAGACAGTGATGATAATGCCGAAACGATTCAACACGCAACAACAATGCTGAATGAACTTGATGAAATGCGCGTCCATCTGTTCACCATTTGTGCCCGAGCGTTAGGTAAACAAGCTAGGTTTGATAAAACAATAGGAGACGCATCCAAAGCTGCTGACATGTACCGTCACGTCAGAGCAGCTATATATCGTCGCTAGTGTGGTGAAACAACCACAGATGATAATAATAGAAGGTATCTCGTATCGGATAACACATGCCGGTTCAACATTATGACGAAGTGCACTTGTATAGTAAATTGTCTACACGGATTGAGGATTACACCGTATGAACGAATGTGATAAACTCAACAGGTCATGGAATTGACTCCAAAATAGCAATGCGGCCATTACACCACAGGGCAAATGTCAAAGGCATCCTCAGATCCGCACGATCAGAACAAAAGAAAGGATCCTATACATCCTTTATCCATTCAGGCAATTCCGAAGACGAAGCGCTATCTAAACTGCCATCGCTGATTCAATACGCAAAAAGATATAAAGCATAGAGCGTTGCATTCAATAAACCATACCCAAAACTTTAAAGGTACTTTTATAAATCTCTTATTCTTTGTACCGTTGTTTCACTTCAGCTAGTACATGTTATCGGCTCTTACAAAGCAGCTTACCATCAGAGAAGTTCCCGATGGCCAAGGGGGGCAAAGGAGGGCCGAGGATGGCTTAAATTTTACATTTGGCTGACCCCCACCGGGCGATGACTAGAATGGCTTTTGAGCCTTTCGCAAAGGCCAGAATTCCTTTCTTACCTTTGAGACGCCTTTGGATTGTCTTTATATCGGCTCTGGCATACCTTTTCATCGGCTCAAAATTCAGTCGAAACACAGCGTAAAGCCTTTCTATAGACCATCGAACGTCTCTCTGGAGACTGTTGAATGTCCTTCTGCAGACTATCGAATGCCTCCTTGAAGGCCATTTAGTGTCTTTCTATAGACCGTCGAATGCTTCTCTGAAGACTTTTGAATGTCTCTGTATAGTCAATCACCTGTCTTTCCATAGACGATTAAATGCCTTTGCAACGCCTTACAGGTGCATTATTGATACATGAACAGCTTTTGATAAGAAACAACTGTTAATTACATAATTGCCGCCATGAAAAAAAAAACGTTTATTCGTTTGAATTTTAATCATCAAAAAATGAATCTATTATTGCCTCTTTGTCCCCGCGAAATCCTCCCGTGCCCGTAAACACGGCATCTGTCACGTATGACTCCGTTTGTTCCCAGTCAATTTGTTGCTTTGACCCGTCGCTCTTTATCAGGGCATGGTATATAATAGCCCAGTCCGAGTTACAAGAGAAGTCCTGCCTGTAACCCGGGCGACTGGGATCATTTGCCCCAGATGCCACGCGATAGTACATCTGTATATATAAGGTAAGACTGAAGTAAAAATATATATTAGTTATGAAATTACCGCTAGGCCGACGAGAACAATAATCTCGCGCGTGATACGCGTTATGGTTTTTGGCAGCCTTGGTCTGCCAGATGTTTCGCAAAACATCACCTTCTTGATGCAATCAATAAGTGCATCACTTTGGAACTTCTGGCCGTTGCTGCTGTACCCTCGGCGGAGGAACCTGTGAGATATACCATATGAGCAATTGTATATATCCAAGCGGCATATTGTACTCACCTCTGCTTCTCCAGCAACTCCGTGTAGTACTCCTTGTTGCGGTTACCCGGGATGGTAACAGCATCGATTGTAAAATCGAAGCCAAAGAACGAGTACGTGTCCAAAAACTCACGGACACTGTTGTGCATAGCCGTGCGGCGTGCACCAATGACTGTTGTATACTGCTCAAATGTACTGTAAGGATATGGAAATTAATTGTCAACAATCGTTAAGCTTACGGCAGTCACTAGGTTCTGGGATATCGTGTAATGAACCAGCTCGCCCTGCTGGACCCCATTGATTTTCATAACCAAGTCCAGTACACGCCGGCTTGTTTCTTTGTACGCGTCGCGCAAGGGAAAAGCATTGAGTAAATAACTGTCAAGAGCTGAAAGCTTAACGAAGTCATGCTCCTTGGTGGAATCACGTTCAATCTTCAGCTCAATCCTATAAATCAATTTAATAATTAAGAAACAGTAGGCGGAGGTGGTACAATTATTTACGAGTGCTTCTTCAATTGGCTTTTGTCTAGAACTGGTTCTTCTGTTTCTGCACGCGAGTTCCTTTGAGCGGTACGCTCGTACATGGCCTGCTTTTTGGATACGTGCTCTGTCGTATGGTTGTCGCTGTCGCTTTCTTCGTCCGCATTGGAGTAAAAAAAAGATTTCTGTCGCTTCAAAGTGCCCGTCATGTTGATGAAAATGAAAAAGAAAAGATGCTTAGGATGAGATAATTCAGCTAGGTATTTTAATAGATTACACTGGAATGTGAGTAGCTCAAGAATGTGCTATGCGTTACACAGTCTGTACCCCCTGATTATGAATGTCCCGTGTTTAACCACCCATCCATACAAGCTTCACAGTGTTGTCATATGTCACTCTAACTCAACGACTCACTCCTTGAAGCAGCTTTATAGTTCGCTTTCACTTACCGGCCAGAAACGTTTAGCATTATAACAATATACTAAAATTGGTACTCAGTGATATGTGTAATGCAAGGCTGCATAAGTGTAAATGATGTCTGTGGTTTCATGCATAATCGGCAATTAAGGAGGTACATTAATTTTTGCTCGGTTGTCCGTGTGAATACGTACAGGTACCTACCTGCTGTTTCAGTCGGTATCATATATTGAGCGGCTGCAGAAAAAAACGTGTAAAAGGATAAATGCACATATTGCCACACATGTTATTTAGGTAGATTTTTTTTAATTATCCTCGTGCATAGCAATTTGCGTGTCGCATTTGGATCATTACATGCTTTACATTTGTGTGAACGTTTATATTTTCTTATTACCTGTATACGCCAATCAGTAATCAATCGAAGAACGAATAATGACAAGCGGTCCATGTCCATTTGACAGATGTGGCTACAAACCATACAAGAATGTGCAGTCTCATATCCAACGTGCACATCCAAATGAACCGTTACCCGACAGAATTTTTACCGAATCTGTATGATTAATTGCAATAATCATACTTACAGCTTATGTAACTAACTCTAGGTTGCTTGATTTCGCCAAAATCAGGTGGGAACTAGACAATTAGGTTCGCGTAAACGCCCTCCCCAATCTGACAATAGCGAAGAGCCTTCTCAAAGTGAAGAGATACGGGAGACCCAAAAAAACAGCTTGCGTGAAGGTTAGTAGGGCTTCACTTTAAACATTTTAGTGATTGAAATGCGGTCGTATACATATAGAAAAGAGCTTTGAGTCACCAAAGGATTACGGTGAATTTATTGTCGAAGATCTTCATAAATTTAATGCATTGGAAAAAGCTATAATCAGGTTCACTCTTGATAATGAGCTGTCACATATTCAATACGAGCGGTACGTAATATGACTGTACTAGCATTAAACGATGGATTTATGCTGAGATATTTCAACATAGGCTTGTTTGTATTCTAGAGCGTGCGCGGAGAAGCGAAGAAGTGATTTCATGTAGGACATGGGAGACTGTAAGAGAAAGGGCCAAGGAAACAGTTAAAAAACAGAATCTTGTGAGTAGCAAGCAATAATTAAAGAATTTTCGCTCACTAAGTTTTGCAGGATTTCAAGGAATACGCAATCGATGTAAACACAGTCAAAGACTTCCCTGAAAACAAACAGCTTTTGTTTCAGTCTTCGATCGGGAAGCAACCCACTTTATATTATCGCGACATTTTTGACGTGTCTGAGAGCATATTTAGTGATCCAAGTTTTCAAAACCATATTGTTTTGACGCCATCAAAACTATACCGAGGAGATGAGCGTGTATATACCGAGATACATACTGGAGATTGGTGGAACAATGCGCAGGTAAAATTTCTACCCCGCGATATGAAATGCTTTACAGTTTTGCCTTGATACAAATAGTCTAATAGCAAGGCGTTACTATTGACTATATAGGAAGAGATCGGAAAGGATAAAGTTGTCTTGTCCATAATGCTGTCATCGGATCAAACTGTGATCTGGGAAAATCAGCGCTATAAAGCTTGGCCGGTGTATATTAAGCTCGGTGGGTTAAGGCTTACATTTGCACTTCAAACTCATAAAAATATTGCATGTAGGAAACGTACCAATGTCGATTCGTAACAAGTACAGCTCTAGATCTGCTCGTACGCTCGCTTATCTTCCAATTATTGAATCGAAGGCGTACGGCAAATCGGATTGGTTCCGCATTGCAAAGAAAGCAATATTCCATCATGCAATGTCCGTTATATTGGAGCCTTTCACCAAGAAAAACGAGTAAGCGTACGATATATAATTTATACTCTTGTGAACTAACAAGTTTATAAAAGATTTCTGATGCGTGGTCCAATGAACTTGCTCTATAATTGCGTTCCATTCCTCGCAGCGTATACCGCTGATTATCCTGAACAGTGAGTTCGAAATATGTATAGAAAAAAAACAGGAATAGCATTAACGAGTGCCGGTAAAGGTGCTTACTTGCAACAACTCGCCAAGGCGACAGTACTAAATGTCCCTGTCCTCGGTGTACCATAACAAAGGACTTGCTGCATGATCCTTCCTCAAAGCATCCATGTGCTAAACCTCGAACTAACAAGGATTCGAAAGAACTGTATTGGGAGGTAAAAGGCGCACCGAATAAAAGTAAGGCAGAGGACATCTGTAAAGAGCATTCGATACATCCAGTATATGTGAGTACTTTTACAAACGTCTCCATTTGTAATGCATATATATAACAACCAATTAACGAACGCGACATGGGCGGCTAGAATGCATTTTGGGACTTGCCACGATTTGACATACATTCAGCATTACTAGCAGATGACTTGCACCAGCTAGGAGGTGTTCTTGGTGATCACCTTATGAGCTTTATCGAGGAACTTATAGTCAATGAGCATGGAAATGAGGCATTGGACACGGTTACTGCACGGTAACTTGAAATGTTTCCGCTCTATTGAATACGTCCTTTATTAATTATTATGTGACAAAGGGCGAGAAACCTACCAAGATATCGTGGTTTACGACATTTCGAGAACGGTATTTTGCCATCATGCTTAAAAAATGCGACATATCACGAACTTGTTGATTGTATGAAGGTGATAGCAAAGCAGTATTGGCTCCTCTAATCAACACTTGTATCTAACTGTGTGTTTTTATTCATACGATAGTGCCTGCTACCTTGCGTCTACGATTTAATCCCATCGCAGGCAGCAATGTGCTTTAGATACTTCATTGACTTTTGGTTTCTAGCAGCGGCAAAAGAACATGATGAAACATCGCTGACTTTTATGGAAGAAACTTTGGAGAACTATGTTCAGTCTAGCTCTATATTCATTCCTTTGTCACCGGTGAGTTGTAAAAAGCGGATATAAGAAACAATAGTAGAGCATAGCGCTTATACTAACGTATAAACATAACCTATTGAACATTTTAGACTGGTCTCAACTTCCCGAAGCAGCATGCACTTTCCAAATATGTCGGTGACATTCGCGAAAAAGGAATAATTTGTAACTACAGTACAACACAAACCGAAAATCAGCATAAGTTCGACGCGAAAAAGCCAGCAAAACGAACAAACAGGCAACGCTCCACTTTCACAGGACAAGTCAGTGAACATATTTTTTAGATTTATGTAGTTGAAGGATCTTTACTTAAACAGCATGAGATAAGGCGGTAGAATTCATAAGCGTTCGTGACGCACTTCTGGTGATGACGAGCTCTACCAAACCTTTTTCTGACACCAGCAAGTTTTCGAATCGAATAACAGAGCACAAGTTTATGTCTCCGGACAACGGCGAAACAACAATAGATTCCCTATCGGAAAACAATCTATACAAAGATTTAGAATCTATAATCGAAGGATACATCGATGATGTGAAATTGAATAGGCTAGGACGAAAGAAGCGTTATAATATGCCAAGAGTGGAAGTAAAAAAGGTAGATCATCAATGCACACACTGTTCAAAGCATCTTCCCAGTAAACATACAACTAATTTCGTACATTATAGGTTAAAGTGTTCAAAGAGCTACGCGTGTACGACTATGACGATGAAGGGGACTGTTACGAGGATATCATCCGAGCAAATCTTAACTACCGCCAAAGTGTCCGGATGGATTTCGTTCTTTATAGGATTGAGGACGATAACGATGCCCCTATTCGTGTTGGACAGGCACTTATGTTTTTCAAGATGGATTACGGCGAAGAGGAATTAGATCTGGCACTCATACAAGACTATCCATTTAAAGCGGTACGCCATCCAACCGGTTCTCCTGTACTTCAATCTCCGCACTCGAGATACAAGGGGAATCGAAATGTTATCGATGCGGACCGGATTGAAAGGGCAGCATATGTGGTTCCTGATTATAGGACAGAAACATCTTCACCTGGACAGTACGAGCAATATTTGCTGGTACAGGACATAGATCAAGATTGCTGGCGACGATTCGCTACCAATCTGCCCAAGAAACGTGGTCGACCACCAAAAGATACTGCCAATCGTAACGATCGACAATAGTATTTATGGATATTTAATCGTAGCATCGTAATTTTTATGTCATGATACGTATAGATTGTAATACTTGGGTTACTTTTTGGAGTTTATTAGAGAAGGGAATTAAGCGTAACGTTGTGTCGGATACTATCAGATATGGGAACGGCTCTGAAATAGGAATGGTTGTCCTACCAAAGGCATGAAAGGCGTTATATGGACATCCAGAGGCACCAAAGACAATGGATCCTTTGGATGGCCCTAAATGACATCGAATGGCATGCATTCCAAGCTAAAGGCACAAATGGCTCTGGGAAGGTAACTCCGATGAGAAACTTTTCCGATGACAGGGCTACGGTACAGCAACTTGAAGGTACTTACGGCACTATACGAAGGAAAAAGGATTAAGTGTATATCAGCTGTCTCGACGGCTCCGTTGTATCGGAACACTCAAAATTGAAATCCTGTGGGCATGGGCACCTCATGATAAATGTGGTTTATACATCTCTTGATACCTCAATGCCGTAATTGTACTTCATCCGCATAGCATTCTTTCCGTGTAACGTTCTTGAATTTGGTATAGAGCATCGAGGAAACTGATACGAGAATATTTAGGTGAAAAATATAAGATGCAACGTCAAAAGCTGAACTGAAAAGTTCACCTATAACCATTTCGGGAAAGCTATAAGCGAGCTGCAAAACTTAATACTTCTATGTGCCGGATCAAAGGATACATTACATTGGAAGAATTTCAGCATGTACAGCCAATATATTGAAACAATGGGGCAGATGGATCAGGATTCGTTGGTTCTTGGTTTCTATACCAGGCTTAAAACGCTACAAACAGAGTATTGCACCTACTTCAATGGTATCCAGCCTTAAAAAGCCTTGGCTCTCTGCTGCATTGACTGCTGGTACCATCCATAGCAAATCTAGTCGGATCTGGCAGTGCGTTGTCCGTATTCACGCATAACTTATCAACAAGACGGCCACCAGATATCAACAGGTAATATGCATGATCTGTGGCATAAATCAATTTTTTTTGGCTTGGTGCAAAGAGCCCATGCCCCAGGAGAAATCATCACCCCTTCTAACCGGCCTACATTCACCTCAACTACTAGGTTTTCCGTACCCCAGATACGAAGAAAGGAGCATAACTCAATTATGACTGCCTTCACACTCAAAGCAAGCATGTGGAGTGAATTTGTAAGTAGCAGCAGTTCTTGATTAATTAGTCATACGAAGAACTTTTGTATGTGGTTCCTGGTGTGCTTTTAATCTATCATAAGTAGTTTGATAACGTACCGAAAAGGCTTTAAGAAAGCAAAAGGTTGGTGTGGTGGGTATTATTATTTTAGGTGGATACGATATATACATAAAACTAAGCATTTACAGGATTGGACTACGGGTGTGATGTTGATATGTATTGCCGTCGCATCTTCATAAGCAACAGACAAGTAATAAGCAAATAATAAGAACGAATAATTTTTTCAAAGACAATGAGAAGACTGGTACTGCTTCGGTAGCTCTGGGTCTCAAACTCCAGGAAGCATCGCTTACCGCAATAAGCAAAAGGACAAGGTCAGTGACAAGGTTATGGAGAAAAACGAATTCCAGGTCAAGTTAGCCGATAAGGTTGCCGATGACAAGGATAATGTCAAAGCAGTGGTAAAAACCAAGGACAAAGGCAAAGGCACGGATACGATTATGCTTGGCTTGCTTGGTGGCTGTTCAGCCAGTTTTCCGCAGGGACTATATTGCTTCATCGCAAGTTCGCTTTCAGAGGTAGGAATACGGTTATTCCGGGGAGGATAATCCTTCTCTTCCATCTTGCAGCTCAACGGGTGACCATTCTGTGGCTCGAGTGGCAGTGACAGCATTTCCTTGGAAGTGTATACGGATTTCATCGATGGCTTTGCTTTTACAGTGATAAGTTTTTGAGTGCTGTTCTCGAGTAACAAAGGAGCCGCAGGCTGGGCGGGACAGACTAAGGTGGAGACGGCATGACAGAGTTTGTTGTACAGTTTCTTGCAACCTTCGAGGATATCGCGGACAGGGATGTCATGAATACGGCTGAGGAGGGTATGCATTTTTCAGAGTAGTGTATCTTGTTGTAAAAAGTGTGTGAAGTAAAAGCCAAATGCGAAAAGTGCGAAGAAATATGTTTTCAATCAAAAAGAAAAGTACATACCCCCTTTATAGGCTCCGAGGATGTCCATGTAAAAGATAAATAAAGTACTGGTCAAAAACCTGTTTATCATATCAAAAAACAATAGGTCATGCACAGAATCGAAACAAGATTCCTGCAGGCAGTTTGTTTTTCTCTCACGAAATAATCATCATGCTACTTCACATGAAGCGAAGCAATCATTCATAAGTCAGAGCGGATGACTTCGATAACAATTTATAATAGTGCAGAAACTACGATGGTTTACAGTCAAGACAGGGCCTTGGGTTATTACGTATAATTTTCTTGGCAGCCATCTAAAATAATAAGTAGTACAATAGCGGGTCGATAAAGTACTTTTTTGCCTTTACATATCGATAATCGTCATGTGTATTAGCTAGTTATAGTGCTGTTTATCATTACCAGACTCAGGTTAATAATGAAGTAAGCTAGCGCTTATATGGCTAGAGCTCATGAATTGATAAATGCAATAGCAGCTCCTTTTTGTTAAATGCGTACTATCCTGGACATAATCGATGCATAAAAAGAACGAATTAAATGATTTCATTGAGATTTTGCGTGAGATCTATGGTAAGGGATGCATGCGATGATATATATGCCGAGCGTCGACGGAGTGACCGAGTGTCACATATGTGCGACTTTTAACACTGGATTAAGCATATCCCGCAGCTGATTGCATCAACTTCATTTGTTTTACATTAGACTAGTAGTAAGTAACAAAAAACTGGAGAGTATATATCACAATAAGGTTCCTGTAGAATAACGGTTACCATTGAACGGTGTATGTGTCCTAGCAGAAGTAAGCAAGCTTGTTGATTTTCAACTATACAGTTTACCGTTATTGGGCCACTGTCTATCACTGACATATGTATAAAAGGATCGGTCAAGGCTGAAAGATAAAATATATCATTGTTAACCCATGGACACTAGTATAGGGTCACGTTTCACACTCGCTTATGCCCGGAAGTGAAGCTCATCACGTGCAGTTATAAACAAATGCAAGCGTATAAGTCATTCACAAGACCAAGGTGCTACTACATCGTGGCAGCACTATGCTTACAGCAAGTCCAGTTTTTGGACTTACTTCGATGCTGACTACCAGATCCAGATGGAAATATGGATCAAATTGTTAAAAAAAATAAGTATTGCCATTCCAAAGTAATTGTATATCATCAAACTTTGAGATCTATAATAAAATATACAAATTTAGATATACATAGCCAAAGATTATTACTGAATTCTCTTATATAAAGTACACCTGTCGATGTGTGCCTCGAGTCCAAAACTGAACAGTTGCCTATATTTGCGCTATAGGCTCGCTTTGCGTATCAATCTCAACGTACCAGTTGCTCAATATCTAGCATCCATGAGCGAAATGTAGCATACGGATTCAGTACGGATAAAAGAATCTCATAACAAAAGCAGGTTAGACTTCATTGACAACACTTATTCACAAGTCCGTGCTAAATTTGCGGGTACGCTCTACGAAACATTACCATTCGGGTATATAAAATTAGCTGTTCCTCTGGGTTATATGTCACCTTGAGTAACTTCCATCTTACCGCCTTGATGTGGCGGGCGAACCTGTTGTCAATGATGAAGATCCACATAAATAACAAAGAGATGTGTAGTTGACCAATAGATGAACAGTGTCCTTCATGTGGTGTGCATGTTTGACCCTAGAAAGACAGCCGCGAAAATCAAAAGGGGCTAGGTCAAATCTATTACGTTTGTTGCTTCTGGCGATTTTTCATCTTCCACCAATTCCTGGCCTTCCTCAGCCACTTCTCAGCTTGCTGAATAGCTCAGACTCCACGAGCATTCAATTTTTAGTGATATTCGAAGGTACACTATAGTTCTACCTTCGCCTTTGCTTCCTTGGGTGCCACCATCTATCGTAACTATACCAACACCCGAGGAGGTATATATGCATTATATATTTAAAGCGGAATCTTCCATTGCATCGGTACCTGCTGCCTGAAAGGAATCCTCTCTCCTCACCCACTTTTGCCCAATATACATTTATGATTTGCCGAGGAGCAAGTCAATAGATGAAGCGATATTTTAAAAGTTAATTACAACCAAAGCGTGATAATTAAGGTTTGGGTATCCTGGATTTCTTTTTAAGACATAGATCATCCAACTCTTCTCTCTCGCAAGGCATAATGGGTACCGTGGAACCTCATGTCAAAATTTTGAACAGCTGTTGAGTAAGTACGGGAGGAACCACTGTGAATTACGTATCCAAACATCTAGTGATTTGCTTCGTGGTCGTCAGTATACTGTGCCGACCGCTGATGAAATAGCCGTATTATTGATTGTTAATAATTCGTGTGAGAAGGTCCAGGGGTCCGAGATATTGTGATATTCCGCGGAACTGACGGACTCACATCAACGGTATCAATCGTGGGGAAGCTCTACTGCATTATGTTCTTATGATCCTCGTGGTGAGGCAAGCTCGCGGGAAGGTATCCACTACTGGGGCGGGCGTCGGAAGGGTCATAATAGCATTGATGAACCCCACCATGGCGACCAAAGCACTGCTTCTGTTCGAGAATACTACGCATATCATATCCAGAAAAGAGAGACGAACCCTTTCTACATCTTTACAGACGCCTCTATATCAGTATATTGTCGATATGTACGCTAAAATCGAGCATCTTCGAGCGCGTTAATGTCGTACAAACAATGGCAACTGCGTGTTGAGCGGCATGGATGATGCGATTCAGCAGGATACCAGTCACGACAGCCAGGAGCTCGCAAGAAACCTTGGTCGCAGTGTTGTGTACTCTGCATTGTAAATCAGGAATTTTATGCATTTCATAATATCGACCATCACTTGCGGTGATATGTCGCGTTCAAAGAAGTCATGTATATAGAAAGTTGGGATCATCGTCGCCATGCAACAGTAAATTGCTTAGAGTGTACCTGGTAAGCCTCCGACTTTGTACATAAATAAAGTAACTGTGAATACAGGAAATCATCTTTGACAGCAAGAAGGTCTTGTGTATCATACGGAACAAGCTTTTTATATGCTCAAATCCGTAATCATATCCTTCAAAAGTAGCTAAGCAAGGACATTGAGGTACTTGTGTTCGTGGAAACCAGGTATTCAATAGCAAGAATAGCAACACAATTTTCTAATTTTTTTAGTATAGGTTTTGGTATATATGTACTTTAGAGATTAAAATAGTACGTTTGGTTTTGAAAATTATCCTCTTGGACCATTTGACGAGGTGCCCAACGGAAGTCGCCTCAGAAATCACCTATTCAGCTTCGGCGGTAAGCCACACATCGTCATCACAGTCATCTTCGTCATTTTCCCAATCATTATCATCATAATTACCGTACCATCCTTTGTCATCGCCCGACCAGCCTCCTTTTCTACCAGACCATTTGCCATCTTTCTCAGACCATTTATCGGCCTTTCCCCATCCTTTGTCGCCCTTGCCTGACCACTTCTTGTGCTCCTTTACTTCAACAGGATAATACACGCCGTATGTAGATGTCTGTTGGAGAGTAACGGGGACTGTTGACAAATGAGTCGTTTCGGTAGTAGTAGAACTAACAACAGTAGTTGTTTCTTCCGTTGTCTTCGTTATAGTAGTATATTCGGTGACCGGGGTTCCGACAGTCGTGGTGATAGTTTCCGGAGAGTATGAAGTTGTTATTGGTCTTGTAGATGTCGACGTTGATTCTGTCACTGTTATGGTTGTTTCGGACGCCGAGGAAGAGGATGTCGTCGAAAATGGCAAGCAGCCAACGTAGGTAGCGCAGGTTAGACCACCCATGCCCATATTTTGGCCATCTCGCATTCTCTTCATGAAAATCTTGCCGCCTGCTCTAGCATTTGTCGCGTCGAGATCAACTGCAGTTCATAGTGATCAGTACAAACTTATTTCCTTTTCAAAAAGTATCGCATACCTTTCGGTCCCAAAAGGAAGCCTTCTCCTCTAAGAATTCCACTAGTTGCGAGAGTAACTTCGCTACTGATATCATTGTCATAGTCACCACTAGCGTTTACAGGGTAAAAATTGAAAATAAGCCTGCAAGCATCGAAACCCTCACTGAAGTTGGGAGTCGAGATTGTAAGTGTGCTTCCTATGGTGATCGGCACCTAAATTATATGTTAGACCATCACTCGTTATCACCGACTAACCAACATACATTGATAACGATGGTCTCTGCGTTTGCATAAACGGATTGATCACTGGGTCCAGACCAGTCAGTAACACCATCTCCGAATAAGATGGCACTAGGATCCGATAATTGGTCGTACGATAGTCCTGAGCATGTTGTAGTATCGCCCGGATCCACAGGTGGAGTACAAGTGTTGAGCGTTAAGACTTGATAATGCGGGTTTTCTTGGTCACGAATAGACCCAATCGTGTTGCCGTTTGTAAGCTTAAGATCCGGTTTGAGCTTGGATAGAAAATTTGAAGAATAAAGCAGGCCAAAGAAGGCATTATCAAAGTTCACAACACTCTCGCTGGCAGAGAATGTGCCACAGTTATCGCCTTCTGTTGCAAGATCCACTACAGTATCGGGGTTATCCACGAGAATATTTCCATACACATATTCGAAATTAGGTCCATAGGATAATGGTCCACCGGTATGAAGAAAGCCATAGCTGTTAATGTCGCTTGTATTGGTGCATGTCGAAGGATTTGATTGAGAGACATTGCCCGAAGGTCTGAAATAAGTGTCACCAAATGCTGCAATTGGACTGGTGTACGAGGAGCCGTAAAATTCTGATCTGCCAGAGAATGTCATGAAACCAAAGTGATTGTACTAGTATATATCAAATGGATCAGTTGCGTTTAGTATAAAGATATATTATGATGAGCTTACAATTGCAGCCAATTCGTTTTCACCTGGATTACTCAGAGGACAGATCGAAAAGTCGTCCTCGTCAATTTGGCGCTCCCGGAGATGATGATAAAGGCCCGTGTCTTTGGCATTACTGATGCCTGTCTTATGAAGCGAAGCTGCTTCATTGAAACGCACAACGCTTAGAACAAGTAGCGTTGACGCCAGAGTAATTCCGTGCATGATTTGGCTATGAAGAAAGAATGGCAGGCCCAAAATTCTGCGACTTATATTTTCAACGTGATCATAAAATGCACCAACTAAGGAATGTGTTGTGCTAAATTGCTACGACAAAGTTAAGATCTAGAACGCGACTAGCGACAAACATTTCGGATAGATAGACTATTCAGCGCAAAGTCAAGTAAATATACATTTTGCCGACTTACTGTAGCATGACAGGCTACTTATGCTTATTTATTGCTCGAAATGTATCCGTATGGAATTTGGACCGAGGTTTGGTTATTATAGATCCGTTGAAACGTAGCTTTGACTTTAAAAGTAACCTATGTATATTTGGACCATGTCTCACTTTAAATTACGCATTGACAACAAATGCTTAGCGTAAGTATCATATTTTTTTGATACCATAGTATATCTGCGATGCAAGCACTTACTCTCTTCCCTAATCTGTGGTAAAATTTAGGAATTTCTCGCGCACGTATCCCTCATTATATCTGATATGTCCACGAATGCTTTCTATTTTCCAGTGTAATTAATTAGGCATACCAAAGAGAGACATCCCAAATTTTCACGCCTTCAAAGTAAGCATCCCTCTATGACATAGTAATAATTTATTCCTAAGCATAGGAAAGAAAAGGTGATACAAAAATTTGTGTATAACAATGTGTAACTGTAGGTAGTATCAACAGATAAGAGGAGGTACGTACTTAAAAGCATATATACATAATCGATTTACTATCTACCATTTGTCGTCTTTACCAGACCACTTTCCATCTTTTTCTTCAGACCATTTTCCTTCTTTCTCTTCGGACCATTTTCCTTCTTTCTCTTCGGACCATTTTCCTTCCTTTCCGGTCCACTTGCCGCCTTTACCGCCTGACCATTTTTCCTCCTTGTCATGGACTTTTTTTTCTTCCTCGATTTCCAAAATATCCTCAACTGGGACGTATACCGAAGCTGTGGTCCGCACTATTTCTGTTGTGGGTACTGTTATTACAGTAGTACTTGCTGTCGTGATGGTCGTAACTAGAGTTGTTGGTTTACTTTGCGTCACATAAAGTGTTGTGTACTCCTCAGCTACTGTAACACTATGTACGGTCGAGGTACTGTACTCGGTAGTGGTTTGACTAATATCCTCGACAGGGAAGCAGCCACCCCAGACACCACATTGGAAGTCGAGCAAGTGAGACTTATAGTCATCGAGAAGAACGTTAAAAAAGAGCTTGCCACCCGTGGGAGTTGAAGTAGAATCAAGGGTTCCTTCGTAAAAATTAACGCGTTATTCAATTATTCGTGATGATCCCAGAAATTTGGCATACCTCTGGGTCCAAGAATAAAGGCTTCCCAAGAACTTGGAACTCCATTCTTAATAGTGAAAGTACTGTCATCTCCATCGTAGTACACGCCATTGCCGTCGACGGGATAAAAGTTGAAGATCAAGCGACAAGCGTCAAAGCCAGTGTTGGGAATTCCAGTTTCGATCGTCATTACCGAGCCGTTTGGAACCGGTACCTATATAAAAGCAAATTTAATATCAATCACACCACACGATATTAGGATAACGAATATATTTGTAGTACATACATTAATTACTACCGTAGGCGCATCTGCATACAAGGCAGGATTATCGGGGCCAGGCCATGTCTTTGCATGTGGATCAACATAATCGACACCAAAGAAAAGAATACCTTTAGGATCAGACAATTGCGATTGTGGCAACGATGAACATGTGGAATCTCCTGAAGCAGGTGGATCACAGGTGTTGAGGGTAATTACTCGATAGGCTGGATTTTCTGGATCACCAAGTGATGTGATATGACCTTCAGCAGTGAGATGAAGATCAGGTTTGAGAGATGACAGATACTTTGATGCCTTCATAAGGCCAGCGTAAACTAAAGGAAAGTCGAAGATACTTTCGCTGGTAGGGTAAATTTGGCAGCCATCACCTTGCGGTGCAATTTTTGCCACGGAAGGATCGTCAACAAAGCTGTTTCCGTATACTTTAACTTCTTCCCCATAATTAATGGTGCCACCTGAAGCCACAAATCCATAACTATAGATGTCGCTTGTATTGGTGCAGGTCAGAGGATGATCGGGGGAAATTCCATTAAAGGTATCAATACTGAGATCACCATATATGGCCATCGGTCTGTCGTATTCGTAAGAAAATAATTCTTTGCCATCAAATGCGATGTAGCCAAAGTGGTTATACTGCGATGAGGAAAAGGAAAATAGATTAGATTCTCTATAATGATTCACACAAAGATATACTTACAATATCCGCCAGGTAACTGACTCCGGTTTGGTTCAGGGGACATACTGTAATATCGGGCTCATTGTCGCTTGTCTGTCTTTCCAGGAGATTATGGTGCCCGTATACTGCATTATGATCGTTGGTATCTTTTCCTTGAACTATAGCAGCATCATTGAAGCGAACGATGCCTAAGAGAAGTATAGCTGATGCCGAAATAATTCCGCGCATTGTTATGCAGTGGAGAAGGGTGACAAACCTGAATCCTTGGGACTTATATCTTCAGTGCAATCATAAAATGCACTGGCTTTGGAATGTACATATTGCGTTCATCGCTGGCAATAAGTATACTGTGATCTAGAATACAACTGTATTGAAACGAAGTTTTGACATATATCCTAATACAAGATCCATATCCGCAGTGTTAGATCTGATCACAATGTAAAAGGAATAACTCATGCTACAAGTTGTACAGCAAAACCAATACGGTTAGCTGAATGTCAAGTTCAGAAATATCTATATTACATATCTAACACGCGATTCACCGACAGCATTATGCAAATGCAAAATCCGTTGCTGTATCTAGTTGAGGCCCTTGTCAAGTTATTATAGTTTCTATGGCGTAATTAATGGGAAAACTTCAGGAAGAATAATATGATGTGCTTGGTATCCAAGTGATATAAGAGTATATTGGATGGGGATATACTTTTTTTGGCTGTAATCGAAGAAGAACCATAAGAAATAACCTATTTGATATTTGTACCTTACGCATAGATTGGATTTTCGAATCTAATAAGCTGCATAAGCGCAAAGGGAAGCAATATTCTTCAATTAAAAGCATGCTCTCATCGTTCCTGCAGAAGGAGTGACTTTATACTGGCCTGATACTATTGATCATCTCCGTGAAGATTTAAACCTATTTCTACTGTGAATTGGTATTATATCAATCAATATCTTTTTAGGCATTAAAACTTTTGCAATCGAGTACACATCACCAGTGTTTGTGATGCTATGAACACTTGAATTTTCAATAGGTTGTGCTTTATGAAATAATCCGCCATTGGATATAATTACGTAGGAATAAGCGTCGACTTCATAAAAAACATACCAAACAATCTTCTAAACTACATACGATATATACTTATATCGTTAGTTTAATCCGCCTACCACTCATCATCATAATCTCCGCCCTTCTCTGACCATTTTCCTCCTTTGCTACCCTTGCCCTTGTTCGACCATTCACCGTCTTTGCCGGACCATTCACCGCCCTTGCCATACCATCCGTCGTCCTTTTCAGACCATTTTCCTTTCTTTCCAGACCATTCATTGCCTTTGTCAGACCATCCATCATCTTTGCCAGACCATCCTTTGTCTTTGTCAGACCATCCATCGTCTTTGTTAGACCATCCTTTGTCTTTGCCAGACCATTTCTTGTCCTTCTTATCCTCCTTTATGATGGGAACATAGATAGGTGTCGTTGTTTGCTCTACTTCGGTCGTGGTGGATGTAGTAACAATAGAATGAGTGAGGGTAGCAACTTTAGTAAATTCCACTGTATTGGTGTTTGTTTCAGTCGTCGTGGTTTCATCTGTGGTGGTTTCTGCAATCGTTGTGACGACCGTCGTTACAATATCTTCAACAGGGAAGCAGCCATCATAATTGCCGCAATCGAAATCTCGCAAATGTGCCTTATAATCATCATAAAGAGTACCCATAAAGAACTTTCCGGCGGCCGTTACATATGAGGAATCGAAAGTAGCTGCAGAAATCAAATGTTACTTTTCAGATTTAGTATATCCAAGCGTCACATACTTTTAGGTCCCAAGAAAAACCCGGTCCAACGGCCAGAAAAGACTTTGTTACGCACTGTAATTTGTGCGTCAGCACCATCGTAGTAATGGCCATTGGAGTCAACAGGATAGAAATTGAAAATCGTGTGACAGCCCACAAATCCTGAGCTCGGACTTTGTGTTGTGACATCAACATCAGAACCATTCCTGAGCGGTACCTGTACCAAGCAATAAAGTAATAATCATTAATGCTACGGTTTTTCTTATGAAGATAAGATAGCGGAGAACTTACATTGATTACAACCGTTGCTGCATCTTTATAGAGGCTTTTATTGTCTGGCCCATTCCACGTGGTATCTCCTTCGGAAAACAGGATGCTGGGATCGGATAGTTGCTCTAATGGCAGTCCTGAGCACAATGTAGTATCAGAAGCAGGTGGATTGCATGAGTTCAGGGTAAAAACTTGGTAGGCATGGTGTGCTTGTCCGCCAAGGGATGTAATATGTTCAAAATTGAGATGAAGATCAGGTTTAAGACTGGCCAAGTATTTTGAAGCCGCGTTAAGACCATCCTCAACTTGAGCCCAATCAAAAATACTTTCTTTGGTATTATAAACTTGGCAGTTGGCGCCTTTGGGCACGATTAAGCTGGTGGAGTCATCCACAAATGCATTTCCAGAGACGTTCAGCGGAGTATATGGGGGGATGTTAAGTGTACCACCAGTATGTACAAAAGCGTAGCTGTTAATGTCGCTTGCATTGGTACATGTAAGAGGATTTGTCGTGGCAATTCCTTGGACTGAGTCGACGGTAGCATCACCACGTATGGCAACTGGTCTGGGATACCAATATGAAAAGAACTCTTTGCCATCAAGCGCAATATAGCCAAAATGTCGGTACTAGAGTAATCAAGCAATTAATATCGATATACTTTACAACGCAGTACACGGTAAAAAAGAAGTACTCTTTTGACTTACAATATCAGTCAGGTAGGTAACTCCGGTTGTATTAAGCGGACATACTGTAATATCTTTAGTGATTTCTTGTCGCGCCCAAAAGTGATGATGGGTATTCTCGATATCAATATCGGTATTTCTCTTCTGATAGCTGGCCGCCTCGTTAAGACTAGCCCCACTTAGGACAAGTAGTGCAGACGCCCAAATAATTCCGCGCATAGTTCGGCTATGAAGGGAAAGTGGCAGACTTTGAATTTGAGGGCTTATATTTCCAAATTGATCATGAAATGCACCAGCACTGGAATGCGCACTTACTTTATTTACAGTGAGTATTCATGATCTGCAATACAACTAGCAATCTTCAGGAATAGACTATTTGTTTTGAAAGATGATTAATTTTACGATAGTACATGTGTTTTTAGTGGGTATACGTGCGTATATATCCGTAGTGTAGCAAGCTTATTCTTTTGAATTTGGATACTTTACGTTCCATTAAATATTGTCATAGCTTTTGTGTGCGACGCTATATATGTACTGGAAAACCGCACTACTGTATTATCTGGGATTTCGGAATGTTATACCACCACAACTTTGCACATATGAAATGATATGTGCGTATTTGAGATAATTTTAATTTTCTTGCAAAACTACGCAACGACGTTGGGAGCTACATCTATAGCGAACAAGATTTTTGCAATAGATGAACTTTGCGATCAAAGGTGATGATCGTAAGATCTCAATACTTATAAATTCAAATGGACGCACATCAACGAAGAAAGTATACTAATGCTTGTCGTAATTAATCATCTGATACGCAGCAATGCCGCAAAAAAAAGATTATTTTAGTGTACGGATAAAAAGTAAAGCATCATTTGACATACAAAATAATAGCATTGACAATAATACAATATAAGTAAATTTAGTAAGTCGTATAGAGGCTATCTATATGTATTGCCTGTGTATCAAATCTTTCACCAGCCGTCGCCCTTGCCAGACCATTTGTCTCCACTGTCAGACCCTTTTCCTTCTTTGTCGTAAGACCATTTGTCTTCTTTGCCGTGAGACCATTTTTCTCCTTTATCGCCCCACTTTTTATCCTTCTCTTCTTCGTCCCAGCTATTGTCGACAGGAATGAATACGTTGGTCGTTGTCGATACTACTGCAGTGGTTGGTACTGTCGCCACCTTGGTAATTTCAACATAGGTGGTGTCGAAAAAAGTTTCGGGTGAAGACGTAGTTTTTGTAAGCGTAGATTGGTGAGTTGACGTGGTTTTCTCCGTGGTAGTTGTTATGGTGTGCACGGTGGTATAAGACGTACTAATCGCGGAGGTGGTAAACGGTGATCGTGTCGTAGTAGGAATTGTGGTTGTTGGAGTATTATCCATCACTGGGAAACAGCCGCTGTATGTGCCACAGTTAAAGTCATAAAGACCAGATTTATCTTCATTGAGGATGCTATTCGCAAAAATCTTGCCGTTGATAACGGCGGCTGACGCGTCAATGGTGCCTATATAAATCGGTTCGTTAGATAATCTCCTGTCATACTTCAAATTACAGTAATTACCTCTTGGTGCAATAATGAAGCCTTGCCAGTAAGTTACACCAAGATATGAAATCTTGAATGTATTTGTATCCGAATCATCGTTGTAATTGCCGTCTGCGTCAACGGAATAAAAGTTGAAAATCAATTTGCAAGAATCGAACCCTTTATGAGGATTATTAGTTGTAATAATCTTCGTTTCTCCATTTGTTATAGGAATCTATTTCCAAATGTATTAGTAATGACATGAATTCTTAATGTGGATTAGCTCACATTGATAACCACTGTCTGCGCATTTTTGTACAAACTGGGGTCATCCGGTCCGGGCCATGTCGGTGCAGAAGGTTCGTTGCTTTCGCTGAAAAATAGGATACCCGCGGGATCCGATAATTGCGACAGTGGCAGCGATGAGCAAGTTGTATCGCCTGCTGCTGGTGGATTACATGTGTTAAGAGTGATCACTTGGTAGGCATCATTTGCTTGTGAACCAAGTGATGTAATATGGCCGTCCGCTTCGAGGTGTAGATCCGGCGGAAGGTCGGCCAAATATTTTGATGCCATAAGCACACCTTCATGAGTATAGGGAATCGATACAGGGTTTCGGTATACGGGATATTTCTGACAATTCTCCCCTACGGGCACAACTTTGTCTGTCATAGTATCCTGTAGAATAACATTTCCGTATGCGTCGAAAGGCGTAAGAAATCCGTATTCGATGGTTCCTCCTTCGTGTATAAAGGCAAAACTGTCGACATGATAAGGGTCGTCCGCGATACAAGTCGAAGGGTATTTTTGGCCAATATAACGAGCAGCAGGATTCAAAATGAGATCGCCATGGACCGCAATTGGTAGTTCATATCCGTATCCGAACAATTCAGCGCCATTAAACGCTATATAACCGAAGTGGTTGTACTTGTACGAATATTAACTATTAGTTACACTTTTCCCAAGTATTATGAATAGTAGTATCTTACAATGCTACTTAAATAGGTCTCATCTTCTTTGCTGCTCATCGGACAAATTGTAATATCATTGCCGTCTTGGCGCTTCCAGGGTCGATTATGACCACTTGAATCTGTCGCATTAACCCCTTCAGCTCTCTTGCGAAATGCGGCTGCCTCGTTGAAACGAACAATACTCAGGAGGAGTAAGGCTGATGCCAGAATACTTCCGCGCATAGTAAGTATGGCCGTGAGGGAATAATAGCAAACCTGAATTCTTGGGACTTTTATTATCGGTGCGATCATAAAATGCACTAGCCCTGGAATGCACTTTTTTGTACATAGTTACTACGTACTGTGCAAAATCATTTCTTAATCTAGAATACTTTTATATAAAGTTAGCATTTTTTTTAAGATCACTATATAATGCCCTGACTTAAAGGCGTTACAGGCAGCTAATTAAATATGGAATGGAGATAACTAAATAGACGCTATTGTGTACTTATAGTTAAAATGAGATGAATACTTGTTTCAATATTTTAAAATACGAAGTTTTTTCTTGAAGCTATATATACATAAAATAAGTATACATTGATTAAAAGTGGGTCTTCAAAGTGCTTTATATGGCAATCGGATGTAGTACTTTATATATGGGTACCAATGCTCTTCCATCCTTTCTTTCACTTAATTGTTATACTCACCCGTATATAGTAATTATATCGAAATTAGCATGGTGTCTTTTGGTTGATTACAATCATCCGTATATTTGATTTTAGAATACACAGCTGCCGCCCAAAAATTTTAGTGCTATAGAATATGTATTGATACGTAGCATTTTCCGCGATGACATTATGCTACTCTAAATAACGGTTTGACCCCTTACAGATCATTCCCACGTCACCTAATAAGAAGTTCTACTGTGATACCAGTCACTGCTATCGCCAAAGTCGCTGTCACTCGTCTTGGATAATGAACAAAGCGAGCGCCTTGGTGCAAGCATTATATATAGCAAAAATAGTGATTTATCTTTACAATACCGAGACCCCTTTTACTCAGCGCTGTAGTTTACTGCAGAATGATTAGAACCAATTGAATTGAGCTGTTGCTCGGAAGAAGGAAAATGTAAGCATATTATACATATTGAGAACAAACAACTTGCGAATTTCCTCTCATGCAGATCAGATACGTCAGTAGTAATCGCCAGGCTGTTTTCAAGCATATCATTGCGCTGACATATATAAAGAAAAAGATAACAATCAATTGCCATCTGTTCCACATTAAAATACTTCCCTTCCTCCTTTCTTTAGCTTCGATTAAGCATCGCCAAATGCGAGCGATCTATGCAGGCACAGCTTTGTAACAACAAGGAATGTTAACCAGATAGCCTTCGGTTGCACCTCTTATATGTTAAACATTCTGTAGTCTTTTTTTTTTTTACTTGCATAAAATCAGCCCTCACTGTCGTTAGATAGGCAGATGTTTATTAGCTCTGTTACGTAAGCGTAGCGTCTCACTGACTTGGTTTGTGCATAAATCAGGCGTTGTGTATAAAGATAGACTCTTTATACAACGTGATTTATTGGTAAAGGGAGAGACCTTAAGACATTGCAGGGGCGGCGCCTAGGTAGTGCAAAGCAAAGCGGCTGCATCGGAGAAACGAAAACGGGAGCGTGTGGTCCGCGTGGTTTTTTCAGCATTTGCTGGCAGGAGATCTAAAGTTTCCCTTGTCATATACTTTGTGGTAGGGCAAACAGTGCAATTGAAGCAAAACATCGTTTCGGACTAAAAACCATGATTTTTGCGGTAGCCTTTTGCCTTTGCCTTGCTCTCTTTTTTCCTTCAGTTACCCCGCTCTTGCTCTCCTCATGGTAACGACATTGCTTCAAGACACCTTGCGAGACGCCGATTTAGAGCAGGTAAATTGTCATTCTGATATAATTTGATCCATTGCTCTCGTCTAACGTATGGATTCCAATGGCAGTATTATCCCAGGTCAGCATAATTGTACCTTTTTTTTCTGCAAACGAACGCGGCTCACACAATAATCTTTCAACATCTTTACAGCCTCTCGTCCAATGGCATCACTCAGTTAGAGTCTTTAGCTCAGGTATGAATGCGCTTTTCGATTGTCGATATGGTTGCGCGATGGACGGTGTCATGAGGACGTATCCCTCGTTGCCCTCCCCTGGTGGAGACTCTAGATATATATAGCGATTAACTTTTTGTATGGAACACAGCTGTCCATGCAGGACTACAGCGGCCTGGGAATCACATCCATCCCGGACAGAAGAAAGCTGTTCCAAGTAAGGCGGCTGTTTGGGTTTTCCTTATCATGACTGACCCAATCCACACTTTAGCTTGTGCAGAAGTTACGTCAAGAACTTCCCACTTTGGAAAATGGTCTAGTCTCATCCCCAATAACCACCAGCTTACCTTTAACATCCTCGGCTGCATCGTCTCCATCGGCAACTCCCGTTATCAATACCCCTACTCCTACCACGACACCCACCTTGACAGCAGCATCTACTGCTCCCATACAGTCCACCGGTTTAAAGACGCCGCAATCGTACCGCCGTCGTCCACCAGATTCGTCCATGCTCATGAGCAAGGGTGCATCGTCAGGAATACCGGACCCATCCAGTATTTCTCGGCGGAATACCCCCAGCTCGACTGCATCCTCCAACCTTGTTGCGCCCCAGACACGCTCGCGATCGCGCACTTTGCCCGATCAGAACCAGAAACCGGAACTGAAAGGCTCATTGAAGCTACCCCAACCCGCTTACAACAACAATCACGATGATTATGAGTCGTCCGAGGAAGAGGAGAAGTGTGAGATTAGGCGAGGCTCCGGTCCATTGTTGGATCCGTATGGTGTCCCTATTCATAGCAAAGCCCGATCAGGAGCAAGTTACCAGAGACCCAACACTTTTGGGATGACAGCTGCATCTTACGGAACGTCGCCTGCCTCGTCACCCGGTGCAGCGTCTAACAACTTTTCGGTCAATGCCAATCAGAGCGACCTTAACCAAAAGATCCGCGTCTGTGTGCGGAAGCGTCCACTGAACAAAAAGGAAGTAGAACGGGGCGAAAAGGACATCTCCCCAACCGCTGGTATCCGCAGTATCAATATCAACGAACCAAAGTATGTTTTTCTGCTGTTTCCATGACATTCTGCATGCAGCTAACCGATACTCAGAACAAAGGTTGACCTCACGAAATATATCGAGCAGCACAGCTTTACGTACGATGATGTTTTTGATTCTGATGCAGGCAATGATCAAGTGAGTACTGGATCCAGCTGCACTAGTCGGTCACTAATCTGGTCTGTTACAGGTATACCAACGCACGGCTCAGCCCCTGGTCAAGTATATTTTTGATGGAGGAAAGGCAACATGCTTTGCCTAGTAAGTTGTCGCCATTCAATAGCTTGGGCCACGATCTGCTAACACAACCAACGCATAGCGGCCAGACTGGTTCGGGTAAGACATACACCATGCTCAATCCCCAACACGGTCTTTATGTACTCGCTGCCAGAGACATCTTCAACATGCTCCGACAGCCTGAATATCAGCATTTGACGGCATGGATTGGTTTTTACGAGATCTATCAGGGACAATTGTATGATCTTTTGAACGAACGCAAGAAGCTGTTTGCTCGCGAGGATGGCAAGCAAAATGTGGTGATTGTTGGCTTGAAAGAGTATATCATCAAGAATGTCGATGACTTGATGCAAGTTTTCGAGTATGGTAGTCAAGCTCGAAGCACAGGTAAACAGCGACCAACATGCATGTTTTTTTTTTACAGTCTGTTAATGACCAAGCCTTACAGGAAGCACGGGTGCCAATTCAGATTCCTCCCGTTCGCATGCCATCCTGCAAGTTTTGTTGAAGCCAGCCAAGAGCCGCAAGAAGATTATCGGCAAACTGAGCTTTATCGATTTGGCAGGTAGCGAACGTGGTGCTGATCGCGGAGATGCTGATGCAAAAACGAGGTAACGGTGAAGGAAAGTAATCATCACAGTGCGTGTGTATTGAGTGCATACAAATTAGAATGGAAGGTGCCGAGATCAACAAGAGCTTGTTGGCATTGAAGGAATGTATTCGTGCATTGGATCAAGACAAGCGCCACACGCCGTTCCGGCAGAGTAAGCTTACACAGGTCCTCAAGGACTCTTTCGTGGGTAACTCGCGCACCTGTATGATTGCCACCATCTCGCCAAATCAGAGCAACAGCGAGCATACCCTCAATACCTTGCGTTATGCTGACAGGTAAAAAAAAAGGAAGAAAGCAAATATTGCGACATGTGGATGCTGACCAATCATGAAAAGAGTAAAGGAACTTAAAGGTGAACGGGATCGACGGGTCGTTGGCAATGACAGCCAAGGGGAAGGAAGTCCCAATATGAGAAACACCAGCGACGAGCTTGAATACGCCAATGACGACGGATACCAAGATGACTATCCGGAAAACGACTACAATGAGTCTGATGACCCGGAGCTGTACAACGAAGGAGACGATGATGATTTATTCCTTGACGAAGAATACTTCCCCAGCGACGGTGATGTGAATATTCTCGACGAAGATTTCCCTCACGAAAACAACAATCGTTATTTCCACGAGCCGGTATCACAACGTAGACATGGTTACGGCGCCGCACAAATGAGAACGAAGCCGCTCGCTGATACCCAACCACTGCCACCAAAGCATTCACGCGCGCGTTCCAGCAACCAGCAAACCAGTATACCCCGTAGAGGTGATGAAGGTCTCGTGCTTGGATCCTCACCTGAAGGGCTGTATGATTCGTCAGAATTCATCCGTGGCCGTCATGGCAGCGGACCTGTTCGACAACAACAGCCTCACCATGGCAACTCGATGCATCGCAGCCATTCCACAGCCTCAGCAAACGATTTCACCATGCACCCGATGAAGATATCGCCACCGCAACCTCAGCAACAACAGATTGAGGACGACGACGACTTTATTTTCGAGCAACATACCATTGAAGATTTTATCAAGTACCACCGGGGCGAAATCCGCGAGGTGGCCGAGTGTTCAAAAAAAGAAACCAAGCTGCTTGCCAACTTTTCTCTCAGCATAACCAGTTTGAAGGAACTCCAAGAGGGTCGAGGACAGAGACGGTCGGATGATGACCTAAAGATGTCCAGCGAGTTTATCGATTATTTGGACCGACTCGACGAGGTGTTGGAGATGAAGATGGGTGCGATTGAAGCGTTGCGTGATCGGATTCGGCATGTACTGGGCGAGGAAGAGATCTAAATGATTTGGCCTTACCAGTGCTCTGCGGATCGCATGAACTGAGATCCGTTATGTTTGTTTAACCATATACCCACAACCAACCACATGTATAGCGACCACTACACCGTTTCTCTTTCTCTCTCTCTCTCTTTTCCCGCACAGAAGAGCTTTCATTTTTAACAATGAGCAACTACACGCTGCGTGGCAGTCTCTCTCCTATAAGTTACTTTATATTTATAAGAAAGAGGGATTTATACAGATGCGTTCATGGGTGAGTTGTGGGATGGGTTCATGTATGGGGAGAGGTTGTGTATGCGTGGTTACCATTCACGGAAAAAGTCCTTGATTTGCGTCATAACTCCATTGTCCTTGATAAGTTTGATGTCGGCTGGAGGGTTGACCGTTGGAACGTTCAGCACACTCAGCCCGGCCTTGCCACTGCCCAGCCCATCGGCCGCTGCCTTTTTTACTTCGGGCTTCTTGTACAAATCCTTTGCCTCGTCGAACGGAATCACCCGAGACGTCTTGTCCTTGTCAGTTGATCCCGATGACTCTGCGACGGCGCTTGTCTTTTTGTTTGTTCCACGCGTCACACCAATAATATGATTCCCAGTGATCGCCGTGCCATTGCTTTTCAACGCCTTCTCGGCACTCTCAGCAGTGTGGTACCGGATGACAATCCAATTGCCCGTCGACATGTGGTGGTCCAAGATCTTACCGTACGTGCCAAAGTGATCAATGATAGTCTGCTCGGTGTTGCGCGCAAATCCAAACACATAAACGGATTCTGTCTCCTCCTTGTCAGACGCGATGGTAGCTATGACAACATGAATGTCAATATAGTCACATGATTGCTATCTCAACGCCTCATGCTCCAAACTTACCAGCGCTCGAATCGTCTGCACGCGCCTTACCCTTGCCTTCGTCATCCACGGTCCGTTTAAACGATACCCGCCGTCTAGATAGAAATAAGCGACTCGCCCGCAATGCAGTGGCAGAAAATACTTACTCGTTGATTTGGGTTGATGTGCTTTCGCGCTTATGACCAGCATACCGGCTTAACTATTCGATGCCTTGTTGAGAAATAAAAGGTACGCGGAAAAATAAAAAAAAAAGTTTTACCTGCGGATCCTGGCTGAATCGCAACAATGATTTGCCTTCACCGAATGCAATACTGGAGGTGGATTCTGCAGTTGCTGGCTCCACATCCATGTCTAGATCTTCCGGCTCTTGCGACGAGGAAACAAAAAAGCTCGGCGGGGTGGACCAAAGGCCATGGAAACCAGAAGATCGTGAAGCAGTAGCGGTGACGTCCATATTAAAACTAGTTTCTTGCTTTTGCAAGGATGGTTGCAATGGTATTGATGCTGGTGTACGCGTTGCTGTACTATTGGTAAACAGCATGGTATTGTTGCTGTTGTTGGTGGTAGAACGGACTGCAAAAGGTCTATAAACATTACTGGTATCGATCTGGCTGAAAAGCGGTTTGCTCGTGTTGGCCGCGTTCGCTGTGGTTTGCGAACCGCTGCTGGCCGATCCGGTATACATTTTGGTTTCTTTTAAATGGGATGGAGCAGATTGCAAAGAGAATAGGGAAGGGTCCTCTCACCCAAATTTTGCTGCTTATGGTTGAAGCACCGATGAGCCGAAGCCGCCATTTGCTGCTCTTTGACAGTGCACACTTGCTGCACACACATTCTGCTTTAACAGCACCAACGCATCAATCAATTCATGCGTTGCTCCATCCAATGGCATAGATTGGCCTTTCCGGGACTGGTTGGTCGCTTTTCCATCAAGATCTCTTTGCATGCTCGCGTTAAAGAGCTTCCTTCAGCACGACCGATCCTCTGTGTAGTGCTCTAACCTAATATTGATCGGTGTGGTGTTTATCTCACTGTCACATCAAGCATCTGAATAGCCCAATTGCTATCCAGGAGCCACGGTGCTGGAGATATTAAGCCCGCTCATACCAAGGCGTGCATATGTACATAAGAGGGATCTCAGGCACCGAATGGTGTAGAATTACTCTGCATGGGATATAGAAAGTGCTTATATTTGATTGTGGTATACCAATAGCTTCTCCCGTGGTTCGTAAATTGCCTCCTACTGTAAATTATGATGCCAAAAATACCAAGAATGTCGTTTACTATGCTGCTTCTAGGGCCACCAGAGCGCGTAGCTATACTGGATGCTAGTCAACCTGGTGGCTTCTTACAGCGGTACTTAATTTGGTATTTCCTGCAAAAAAAAAAATTAACGTCTCCTCCGAACAATCCAATGAACAAAGATCAAAAACCAGCAGAAGCGCCTCGCGGCCTCTTCGCCATGTTTGGTGGAGTAATGCCCAAAAAACCGGAAACTGCGGGCGGAAAGGCTAAGATCGAGCTCGGAAAGACAGAAAGCAGCACAGGGGGAGGAGCAATGAAGCGATCGACTCGAAAAGAGCGACGGACGGTGTCATTGGCAACCAGAGCTCAACGCCCTGGACAGATCGTTACAGTTTCAGCCAGCCCCGCACCTGTCGAAAATACTGCGGAAGACGATATTACCATGGGTGGCACTGGAAAGAAGCAGCGGAGAAAGCGTTTGTGAGTTTGGGCTGTGTTGCTTCGATATGCATGATCTGACAACAATATTAGTTCCCCTTACAACAGCAGAGAGCGTGCACGCCATGTCCAGATCAAACAGTCCAACGCACCCGTACAAAAGATCGACATCCTGGTCGCAGGCTTTCCGCCCGGATCAGAGAACAACGTTGTGCCATACTTGCAGCAAAAGTCCAAGAAGGAGTGGCATCCGTTGGATGTCCAATTCGACCAAGGCCAGATGCTTCTGAGTGTGGATGGCCCGGTGTTGGCGCATGCCATCACGCGTATGAACGGCTATATCTTCGGCACACAGCCTGTAAGGTGGCAACATGCGCCATGATCCGTATGGATTAGCTGATGGCTATTTTTCTTTTAGCTCCAAATCCGTCTCTTCAACGAGTCTAGTACACCATCACCGTTCGGCAGCAAAGAGAGTCCCGCGACGCCAAAGAACACCACAACAATTGATACGTTGCGGGAGTTCCTGCGATCACGATGGAATGCCGAATCGCGTTACTTGAACCTGGATGATATGGCGTCCGATCCAGTGCTGAAAAAGGCACAGATTCGGCCTCCTGGAGCAACGCATGCGTCGGCCACTGTGGGTCCTGCACTGATGAAGCTGGCTGGTGAAATGTTCCAAGGTGTGGTATCGATTTCATTCGCGCGTAACCGGTTCCGCAACGTGCAGCAAATCTCGACGCTGACTCAATTCATTCCAAGCGTCCAAAACCTGTCGCTGGAGGACAATGTGATCACGTCGTTCGCGGGTCTGGATGCTCTCTGTGGGGCAGGAAAGTTGAAGCATCTGCGAGAACTGATTTTGCGCGGCAATCCGGTCAAGGATTCCGAGATCAAGCAACGTGGCGATGAGCGCGGCTACATTCGGTAAGCAAGGCAAATATTTGATGGCGATTGTTAATTGGCATATTATCTTTTTTAGGAACGCCGTTAAGCAGTTCCCATCATTGGTGTTACTCGACGGCTCACCAATCACGCTTTCGGACGAAGAGAAGCAAATGATCCAAAAGACACGACGAATTCTTCCGCTCGCCACAAACCCGTCGTTCTTTGACCGGCAGGAGACTCAGACGGCGGCCTACGAGTTCCTGACAAAGTAAGTTGGCAATCACGCTCAGGTGGCAGCGGGCTGACGGGCAGACGACGCAGGTTCCTCCATTGTTTCGACAAAGACCGGGCAGCATTGGGGGCCATCTACGACGGGCAGTCAACGTTCTCGGTCAGCACGGTTTTGAAACTGCGCAGCGCAAAAAAAGCAAGAGGCCGACAGAAGCAAAAAATGATGGACGACGACGAAGCCACGGTCGCGTGGTCGGACGTGAACAGAAACCTGGCAAAGATAAAAAGCACAAGTACGCTAAGCGTAGCCATGGGCAGTTTAGTGTAGATCATTTCGGTAACCAACCTTATTTAGAGAGTCCCGCGAAGCACTTGTTTTCTGGGCCTGAAATGATCGGCAGCGTGCTCCAGCGGCTGCCACGTACAATCCATGATCTGTCGCAGCCCAAAGACTTCATCGTGGACGCGTTTCAGCTGGCAATGGGCGAGCAGGGGGTGCTACAAGTCGCAATGTACGGAGAATTCAAAGAAGGTACGGTCAGGACGTGGTTTTCCATATTGTCCTTTTTGACACGCGCGTTTTTTTATTTTTGTGTAGCCGACAATCCGTTACCATATTCGTTTGATCGCACATTTCTCCTGCGGCCAGCGGCACCAGCGTCACCGTAAGTGTCGGTCTGTTGTCAATACACCATGCCCTTGCTGACGACTTCCATTAGAGCGGCAGGCGCGGGGTGGGCGTTCACTGTGCTGTCGGATATGCTGTATGTCCGGGACTACTGCTCGATGGCAGGCAGAACTGGATCAGACTGATTTATCCAGCTCATTTAAAGATGCATATCGCATATTGCTACAATTAGAATAGTTTGCCTTGGCTCCCAAAAAGTTAATCGAGCGTTTGTCAGGCTGACAACCGTTGGCCGCGACCGACTATATTCATTTAATGACGGAGACGAAAACAGCAGCACTCGCCATTGTCCGCATTATATCAAAATTGCCAATTAACCTAATGGTCTTCAGACATTGGATCGGGGGTTGCGGGGTGGTTATTGTTATGTGGGAGGCTTGATGGTTCCTCAACCGTATATGCCCCATCCAGGGCGCGCGCAAAATTGAACCGCCGCGTCGACACCCACAGCCCAAGCACGACGTAAACAGAGGCCAGCGAATGCAAAGGGCTGTGCAGAATGTGGTAGGCTCTGCGCCAGCAGACGCAAATAGTTAATTAAAGTGCGTAACAGCAGTTACGGGTATGGTGGCACATGGCCATGGAACCCCAATAATGCAATCAATATAGAGTAGATCGATTATATTATCCTCCCCCTTTTGTGTGTTTTCCTTTGCTTCCTCTCTCTCTCTCTTTTCTCCCTTCTCTCTCTCTCTTTTCACTCTTTCTCCCCCCTCCTTACTAACAACACCCACGCACCATGAAAATCAGGACGCTCACCATCGGCGAATATGGCTCACCGCCCTCTCCCTTCTGTCTCTACCTGTTTCCGACGCCGTTGACACCTCCACTGACCTCACCGCCATACTCAACAGACAAGGACGCCCACGTTCACTTTTTATGCCTGGAGGATCTCGAGTCGCTCTTCTTCCACGACAACGACGCCAAGGCACTCCTAAGCAGCATCTACGAACAACACCCTGCTTGGTTTTGCAAGGACCAGTCAACAGGGCGGTCTTACATAATGACTCAGGCCGCCGCGCACGTTGCAGCCAGCCTTAACATTGACTCGCTCGTTGATTTGTGTCGTCTCACCGAAGACGAGTTGTTTGACGGCAAAGCGAGCGAATTGTTTTGCCATCAAGCCAAGTTACAGCAATCCTCAAGGTCATCAGTTACACTTGCCGAACGAGAATTCGTGCCCACTCGACTGCTGGACGGTCGTGAGCGCTTCCAACCAGCCGGGCCATCCATCAAACAAGAGCCACAGTCGCCCGTGATCCGCCTGTCTCCGCCGCCGGGCGAAGCCATGCCCTTTGATCCGTGTCGGGACGATGTTGCAGATAGGTAAGGGGAACATTCTTGTGCTTCACCCAACAAAGAAAAAAGGGGAGCCATTTTTTTTTGTTTTATTTCTTTGTGCATCATTGAAAACTCATGGTCTGTGTCACTCTTTACCTTTTTTAAACAGGAACCGCCTGTCATCTATGCCACGTTCTCCGCAGGATGCCAATAGCATGACAGATCCTCATTTGCAACTTCCAAAACCGTCGTCGCTCCTTTTGAAACGCTCGGCTGGCCAGCAGCACCACAAGGCGCCAACGAATTTAACCATTTTCACACCATCGTATGCTCGTGGTGGAGGAGACGCCATTCGATCAGCACCATTGCATCCTCGTGGTTCGAAGCAGAATACTGGTATTTTGCAACAGCGCCATCAGCAAAACCCGCAACATCGCGTGAGCAAGGTCGTAAAGAAACGCGCACAGCCACCAGCCACAGCAGCACCTTGGCAACGGCAAGCTCCTCAGACCGAGTTTCCTAGCCCACCCATTGTTCCTTCGCAACAGCGCTGTCCGCCGCAGTATTTGCGCACAGCAACGTTTCCAAAAACACCAATGACAAACCCGCCTCCACCCCCTCAGCCAGCCACTGCCGTCCCTGCACCACCGACTACCGCCATCCTGTCGAAAAAGCAGCAGTTTCTGCAGCCCTTTGAAATGCTCTACGATAACATTGAACAGACCAGGCAACTCAAGTCTTCTCTCGATGATCATATTCGCCGCAGTTCCTCGCTTATTCAGACACTGCAGTCCTCGAGTTCAATGGTCGAAGCACTTGTTCGGCGACACGTACGTGAAGCCATGCATCAGCAATTGCAAGAATATGCGAACCGGGTGGATTGGCTCGAAAAACGTATGCTTCCCAATCAACCAAGAAGCAGAAGCACCAGCAGTGATGATGACATGTCGTCACCTCCGCCTTCGCAAGTCGGTCGCGTGCTGTCTGAACTGGTCGATAGGCTGGATAGGCTGGAGACCAAGATGGATGCGCGCCATAGCTAATTTGGCTCATTTAAAAAAAATCAAAAACAAAATTGAAGCTTACCCTTCGCACAAGCAATTTGTAATACTTTTTCCCGTATACCCTCCAAACTTTCCCCTTTCGCACATACAATTCACTTATAATAGCTTTAATAATGATACAGCTTAAATTCCCTTGTTAATATAGTTTTGTCTGAACTAAAAGAAGGCTTCCTCAAAACCATCCATCATCTTCCTCCTACAGTTCCAACATTTCCGCTTAATTGACATGCAACTCCCACTCTGCTTTCATATACGTACCACACCATATCGAAGTTCGTCATTCTCGCGTTGGAGCTCTTCAAGCTGTTCATCCTGGTCCTGTTCATGCTCAACAAATTCTGCAATACCATAACCCGCCAAGCCAGCCACTGCTGCACCAGCTGCAATCTTCATGCCCGTTGACATCCCACCACTCGATCCCGGTGGCTTCTGTTTTGAACCTCCAAAACCAAACAACCCACGCTTCTCTTCGGGAGGAGCACCATGCCCGCCTTGCTGTGGTGGATAACCTTGTTGTGCATAAGGCTGCTGCTGCCCAGGGTAGCCCTGAGATGGGTACTGCTGCTGCTGTCCTGGATATCCGTACTGCTGCTGTGGTGGAGGATAACTGCCTTGACCCGGTGCGGGAGGATAGCCACCGTATTGCTGTTGTGGTGCTACGCCGTACTGTTGCGGTGGAGGTCCACCATATTGCGACGGTGGATACCCTTGACCAGGTGCAGGAGGATAGTTTTGCTGCGGTGGCGTTGGATAACTTTGCTGGGATCCATACGATCGATTGTTTTGACCACCAGGTGACTCTTCATACGGCGGAGGAGGTGGAGGTGGAAGTTTGCCGCGTGGATCGTCCCAAGTGGTTGTACGAGTGTTGTTATCAATGAAATAACTAATGGCATGATGTTCAGCATTTGCTTCAAAACCTTGTGAGTTTATGCGTACGTTCGACCATCGGGAGCTTGGCGTGCTTCCCAGCCTAATTCACTTTCAGCCCAAAAAAAAGCATCGATGATTGATATTTGGTACTTTACCTGGGGGTAAAGGGGCAGACATTTGAAAAACGGAAAGTGTTGATTACTTTTGACATGGATGAGTTTCGCCTATATATAGGGCTTTCCTTTACCCGTCACTCGATACATAACAAAACGCACGTTCCTGCACCGACGCTCATGTGGGGTACTGCCCGGTCCAATCCGATAAACAATACTCCCTATTCGTTCGGCCTGTGCTAAATATTTTTGTGTATCTCGACCGATGACTTGAAGGATTGGGTCCTACTTGAGGAGACTGAACTTCTTGGCAGACGGATAATTTTGCCATATAAGGGTATTTTCGTTTTGCCGTCTGTGTAGCCGAATTTAGAGGCAATGACCACGTGTGTGTTATTATTATCTTGCAAATTCTCAGACTGTTTATAAAAAAAAAGCCCACACAATACTTTTCGCGTCACTCATTAATAGTCTACTGTGTTGCACTACCTATTATTACTTTTAACTATGTGTAGCTAGAAATTCTCGAATCACTTTTTTAAGGTTTGTTCTTAATTTTCTTCGTAGTATATCTCATTTTTGATTATGACTTCCATATTGGAAAAACCATTCAACATGACCCAAAGAGGAGTTTTTTTTTTGTCCTGGATCAAGGAATTATTGCACTTCATGGCATATAGTTGGTGCTATATCGATGTACCCGATTCTAATAATAATCAACGCCTCATATCAAGGAGCCAAGAAGGTGGATAAAAAAGGAGAAAACGCTCAAGTACGCTGTTGGTAGGTGTTGTTTGTGCACAGCATAATAAAGTCACTTTAATGCAAAGCAAACTGCACTATCTGTGCAACATGACTTGGGAATCAGTGCTGTGGGTCGACATCAGTTTTATGCTTCATGTGAGCAAATGATAAATATATACGGAAATTCTTGGCTGCAATAACCTGTTTCTATCTATGCATGGGCACAGTAATATTAAGGTTGCCCATGAATCAGGGTATGGTTCCAAATAGAGGGAAGTACCCTTTACCGTGGCAATTTTTTTTGCCATCATCGACACGTAGCAACTTTCATTTACATAATATCGATCCACATTTACCACGTACTTGACCTCTCCTTTACTTTATACATACCCATACGAGTTATATTACTATGGTGTCCTATACTTTGGATTTTGTTTTTTTATCTGAAAACTAGCTGTTGTAAACTCTCTCCACTTTAATTGAACATATATGTATGTAGACATCAACCTACATAGGATGGACTACTAGGTAAAGACAAGGAGAAGAGCTGCATTTAAATTTTCGACGGTGGTTACTTTCAACATAAGCGAATTAATGATATTGGCGCGGATTCGTATACGCAGCAGATGAAAGGACGAGCGATCAAAATGTTGGATGTGCCGCTCCCCATGGATACGTATTCAAAATAATTAATAATCATAAAAAAGGATATATGTATGTGTACAAGCCACTGTGTCAGATATATCTAGTAGTTTGGCCTACGTAACAAGTCCACTGGATAAAAAGAAACCAATAGTTCTATAGAGAGACATACCCTTTTAGTTACTCCCGTTTGAATTACGTACGTACTATACTAGTAACACGTCTGAAATCATAAAGAGTACCATTTATCCTCGCCAATAGTTAGTGTATATTACCTTGCTGTGTAAAAATTACTTAATAGCAGCGTATGTTCAAGAACACTCCTCATGATCACATAATGAAATGTTAGGAGAAGCTAGACAGATAATGTAATCCCTGCTATTACGTATCGGTAGATTTATACTTTGTCTGAAAGATATAGTGGCTTATGACCCTGCAGCATGGTGCATATCCACTAGCTCGCAGTTCTTTCATTACAGCTGTGCATCGGGTGCAAGTATTGCACTATTAATGAAGATCGCTTCAACAGAATTTATGAAATTCCATGTCGGTTTCACCGAGTACCTGAAGTTTAGGCTACTCTATCCCGAACCTCTTCAATCCTTTCATCGATTATCTCTTCAGTTGTAAAGTCTTTTGTTGCGTTGTCATAGTATACAGGGGACTATACAAAGCCTCAAGTACTGTTACGACAGCATTTTCTCTCTGGCCCACAGGTCAATATGCTCATTAATGCATATTTACGTAGTAAGAAGGATCATTGAAAGCGAACCTAATCCTTTTTATGAATGAAAATACGTGTAGACACTGTAGACTATAGATTACTCCTAAAACCATCCGCCATCCTCCTCTTCCTATTTGCAATCACGGTGAGTATAACGCGCTTCCATTCAAGAAAAAAAAAACTAGCCAACTTACGACGGTGACTTCTCCCGTATCCCCATCAATCTGTGTGATCGTAACATCGTCATTTCCCCAAAAGTTTTCTTCCCGTTCAATGATTGTGGTATCGCCATTTTCATCTGAACGTGTGTATACGCGTTAATATACTATCCAAGGAAATTCTCCACCCTGAACCTTACTCGTCTGAATGATAGTTTGATCTCCGTCTTCATTATTAATAATGGTTGTGTTTACACCATTATCATCCGCGGGTGGTGGTGGGTAGTCTGCAGGTGGGTAAGAGTCTGCTGGTGGATATGAGTCTGCTGGTGGATACGATTCTGGAGGTGGAGGAGGTTGTTGATATTGTTCTAAAGATACGCCAAATCAAGGAGACAAACAAGAAAAATGTGAGCTAATTGTGTAAACAAATCAGTACGTGCTTACGTTGCTCGAGTTGATCCTGCTGACGTTGAAGTTCCTCGTTTTGTCGCTGAAGCTCTTCAATTTGTTCACTCTGTTCTTGCTCATGGTTGACGAATTCAGCAATACCATAACCTGCCAAACCAGCAACAGCGGCACCAGCTGCCACCTTCATGCCAGTGGACATGCCTCCTGATGATTTGTGACCTTGCTGGCCGGGGTAACTTCCGTGTGCGGGCTGTGGCTGATAGCCTGGTTGAGGGTAGCCTGGTTGAGGGTATCCGCCTTGTTGGCCAGGATAGCCTCTCTGTTGGCCAGGATATCCACCCTGTTGCGGAGGATATCCTTGCTGCTGTGGTGGGTAACCTTGCTGCTGGGGAGGATATCCTTGTTGGTGGGGAGGATATCCTTGTTGCTGAGGAGGATATCCTTGTTGCTGGGGCGGATAGCCTTGTTGCGGAGGCGGATAGCCTTGTTGTTGTCCGTAACCTCGTTGAGGGGGAGGCTGCTGACCATAACCTTGCTGGGGAGGGTATCCAGGTTGCTGAGGCTGCTGCTGAGGGTATCCGCCATAAGCTGGTGGCGGCGGTGCAGCACCGAATTTTGTGCGAGGATCTTCCCAAGAGGTGGTGTGGTTGTTGTGATCGATATAATAACTATATGGAACAATTTTAAGCTTTGGATTTCTTTTTCATTCTCGGAGATACTTACTACCGACCGTCTGGAGCTTGGCGAGCTTCCCAACCTGTGAAAAGTGTGTTCAGTAACTGTTGGCAACAAAACGCTCTCTTCGACGGTGAGAATACCAACCTGGAGGCAACGGAGCAGACATTTACGGGGAAAAAAGGTGTTTGAAATATCGGCCAGTTGCCCACAAACTTTTCAATACGGAGTGCACACGGTCCATTGCAACACCCCCTTCTTAAAATGGCAACTTGAACAGAGGCAGAAATCAAGTGCCATCATTTACCCGGGTTTATGGCCTAAACATTGGCTATGTGGCATGCAGCATATCACGTGCAGAACAAGAATCCAACGGCAACCCAACAAAACAGGCTACGGACGTTTTGTCAGCTCCATAAAGAAAAAATTGGAAAATAGGTTTGCCGTCTTATCCTGGACGATCTTAATGAGCGCGTAATTATAATACTTCTATTATCAGCAAAAGCCAATTGATGACTGGTCTGCATATCAATCGGGCCAACAAAACATTAGCCGTTTTGCCGCGCAACACGTAATCTTATATTTGTATACCAAATTCTTCCACTGCGCTTCTTGTTGACAACCTTTTCCATAAGCTCACTAAAAAATCAGCTACACTTCATCACACTTTGCGTTACCATCGATAAATCTTTTTTCTCTTGCAACGCTGGCTACTGTCTATTTTTATTAAACTTTTAATGATCGCTTATGGCCTCGGACAAACTGGATTTCACCTGGAGATGGTATGATTTTTAAGCTAAATATTCGAGCCTTACAACATTCAGGAACAAGTTTGCTGAGCCAGAACTACCTGATTTATATAGTCTCCGACACCATGACGCCATGCGGCATTCAGTGCTCTAAGCACCTTGCATTGGAAAAGCTCCACGTGTACTCTTTTTTTGTGGCTGGAATCTCGATAGCTTGTGGAACACTCTGAATCAGAAAACATAACGTTGACAATCATACGCATACGCAATCAGAAAACGCCCTTGAACTTTGATCTCACAAACTCAAGTCATTGATCAAGGATATTCTTGCCATGAGTACATAATCAGGAATATTAGATCCATGCCTTTTCACATCAAAAAATGCATGATAAATAAGAGCGCTACTAGAGATGCAGCGATAAAGCGTGCAGATAGTTAAAAAAGTACTGCAGTATTCCTAAGCCGCGTACCGAATCCAAACACGCCCATCTGCTCCGCCGGCCTATAGTTGCAATTGCTGTGTCGGGATCGCTTATTAGTTTATATATTACTTGAAATCTGATATGTTCTTGGGCAAAAGCGATGATATCGCTAAACCTGGCCATGAAGTATGTAGGCATAGCAAAAAAATTACCAGTATGTATGTGCGCATAGAAGAGCACATATATAGGAGGTATATAAGGCGGACTCAGTCATAGATTCTCAACGACATACTATGCACTTTCTTTCACTACTTGTCATCAAATTAATCGAATACAAGTTTATTTACCATCCTCAAGAATGTCTCCTTCGAGATTTGGTTTGTAAGAGCATTGCCTAGCATCAATCTTTGAAATTAAGCTTTTCTTTCGAATTGATCAATGGCTTTCCGGACACTTAACTAAGTGAGAGTGGCGAAGCAACGACCGCTCTCTTAATACAACTGTACTTTTTCTGTGGCAGAGGAATGACTGTTCTTCGCGGGGCAGGTGGGAACAGCGATAACAAACCTGAAAGGAGCCACCACTAATTGTGATTTACATACCACAAGTCATTGTGCTATTAGCGCTCTTCTCGCAAAACATAATGGATGTTGCATGGTATTAGTTAGGCAAGATATGGTGCTTGCTATTAAGATAGGTATTCCATAAAGACTTCCATAACTTTATATATAATACAGTGGTCTACCATGCATAATGACGCAGACAATGCTTTGAAGTTTAATGTGCTTTATTTGAGTTTATATCAAACCGGGTCTATTTTCCAACGTGCCCGATCCTGCAATTATTAAGACGGCTAAATCTTTACTTACGTACAACTGTGTAATTAGACTTACAGAATACGAAAATGAATCAGTAGCAACCTATATCGTGCAACCACTGCTTAGTGATGTAAAAATTACGTATGTGCTATGTTAGATTTAAGGTAAAAATGAAACCCGAGGTTTCACGTATCAAAAATCACTGTGTGCTTTTAACCAAGATGGAGATAGTCTATCTGTTGAATCGCTTCTTCGCGTTCTCACTGCAAATAATTTTTGGTGAATAATTTTTTGAAGTGGTTAAACGCAAGCTTTTTAACCACTTGTATTACCATTTTTAGCAACTCAAGCTGTTAAAAAGCTTATGTTTAACCACTTCAAAAAGCCATTCACCAAAATTCACCGAAAATTATTTCCGGTATCTACTTTCAATCCGTCTGTTAATAGCGTAATATATACAAAAAATATCGTGGGTCTCTGCTACTTTTGTTTAAAGAACTATATTCACAAATGAAGGTAAATTTTGCTTGCTAAATGTATTTATTATGCAGGGTACAAGCAATATCGCCATATTGATATATAAATGATGTCTAAAATTCAAATGTTTCGTGGTGGAAATCAAAATTATGCTTCGTCGCTTCATTGATAATCGTTGTCATGAATGGGACCGAGCCGCAGGTATGGACCCACACATTTGTATGCCCGGCTTCATGTGCAATCTTGTCTAGTCGTTCAGGTACGTTGGGGCGTTGACCCTGGATTACAGTACATCCAAGAGACTTAGCAAGTTGCCGACATTTTTCATGGTCGGGCTCACGTGTCAGATGGATCGTTACGTCCAGTTGCACAGATGAAGAATAGGTCATGCAATGCTGTATATAATCAGTGAAAGGTAGTACCTCATCTAGATATGTAAAATATTAGTACCGTAACTACAGATCCACATAATATAAACAAAAATGGTGTTTGTACTCACCGGTGTTGATGGATGACCAAATTAAGTATGCCCGGTGCACAGATGACCGCCGGATGGTGTGTTCAACACAGTCTTTGAGAATCGTCAGTCCAGGCGTGATACCGATTCCAAGTGCAAAGAGAACCACAACTTCGTAATCGAGATAACGTAGACGCGGTCCGTAGGGTCCATCTACTCGCAACGCCACCTTCTTTTCATCCCGGACAGCCTCCATCAGATTACGTGTACCATCACCAAGTGCTTTGATATGGATCGATGCTGCGAGTTCTGACGAGTCCCCATCTTTTTTGAAAATATCAGAGACGGTCATGGGGTACCAGTCGCCATGCTGCTCGATCCAATTCCTCCAGCCCTTCTTGCCAGTCAAAAATGCAGCAAAGAGATATTGGCCCGGTCGGAATTTATCGAGAAGTCCATAAGTAAATTTGGCGTGTATAATCTTCTCGTTGTATTGCTCCACTTCAATTAATTCGATCGGCTGATACCACGATCGGTATGATCGGAGCATACGATCTATTATCCACAGCAGCGTGGGTGGGGCGAAAAAGTAGATGCATGACCATTCGTGCCACATTGCGCCACCGGTTCCAAGGAGGAAGCCGACGAGATGTGTGTAGTAAAATGTTCGAAAGTAGGTGCGTCGAATATAGTTGAATGTGGGAACAAATAGAATGATGTAGCCGATAGTGCTCACCGTCCCAGAGAAATACTCCTCACTGAACATAAACGCGTCATACCAATGTCCATTAGCGTATGCGGCTTCCCACCTTTTAAAATAAGCAAAAGTTTAGTAAATTTAAAGGTTTGGAGGATGGGTTGCAATCTTTACCATCTGTATACGGAATGCAGAATAGTCTCCGCCAAACCAACTCGAGCAACCCAGCGGTGGATAGGTACAAGTTCTTCAAAAGTGAGGCCGCATAAGCTCGTCAGGATATTGTTTCGTGTAGCGAGTATAATTGCAAAACTCCAGTTGGCCTGGCAGACGTAGACTGCACGACGGTCCAAAACTCCAAGGATTGGGAATTCATAGCTCTCCACTTCGGGATGAAGTTTGAAGGGGGCAAAGTAGCAAAATACGAAGTTGATAAGGGAGAACAAAGTCATGCCAAGAAGATGTTTAAGGGAGATCATGGTTGCAATGTATGGTACTGTCACTGTGTGCTCGAGCGGGCGGAGGAGGTCGTTAATCATATCCAGAGGAGTGGTGATATCGCGGTATTCTTTGTCGTTGCCTGTCCTCCGTCGTTTACCATTTCGTCGTCGTCGTTGACGCGCCCATGTTTTTAATAGTTGGTCTGTCTGATAGAGCAGGCAGTACAAGAGGAAAACCACCCAACAAAACAGTAGGTACGAATAGCCAGCCTTGTGGAAATCTGTGAATGGGTGAACCGGACCAGGCATACAGTTATGTAGAGAGAAGTAACCAGGAACACAGATGAAAAGCTGAACGCCAGATCTATCATTGTCATTGTTAGCCGCAAATCCCCGCCAAACTTTGGCAAACCAGAATTAAGGTGCCATTTCTCATAAGTTTTTTTTTCTTCTATTTCCAATCAGATAACTTTATTTCCTTTCAGAGGAAAGTGCGACCATCCGATCGGATAAACAGCTGAGTTTTAAGGGTAACACAACGAGACCGCTGATGATGGGTCATCAGCTGTTGCTCAGGGAGCAAGATAGTACTTTAAACATTATATCTCCATAGTTCGACTAAATTGGCAAGTCAAAAGTAATCAGATCCGGGGTTCTGCACTGCTTTGCAGCACCGCGCCATAGTCGTTGCCGCGGTGGCGAACTGTGTCTTTGTCATACGCGTTTCTGAAAAGACCGACTTCCTCCTCATTTTGGTCTGGCTCGTCGTCTTTATCGTCCCGATCCACGGCCGCTTCCCATTGTCGCAGAGTGTATCCAGTCAACCACAAGACAAATGTAACGCCGCATGCAATATAGGCGAGAGTCCATGTCATGAGTAGTGGTAAATCGTCAAAAATCCACACGCGTTTGGGCGGATGTTCTGGTAATCCAGGAGGACGAGGCATTCCACTCCCTGGTCCCCCGAAAGCATCGTATAATTCCTTAATGCGTCGTTGAGTACTGTGCTGAAGTAATAAAGCGTTTTACGTACATTTTTGAGTGAAGTATCATCAGCGAGCACGAAATATATTGCTGTCAACAAAAACAACAGATACGAAGTGAGCATGATTGTGTCGGAACAAGAAAGAGAGAGTTAAAAATTGATCGTCTCACGAACTGTTAAGTAACAATGGCGAAGTAATAAAAAGCGCGCTTTTGCATACAGCCCGAAAAATTTAAAGTATTTTGATAATTGATGATGATATATATTAATATATTAATAGTAGTAATATTGTAAAAATAATATGCTTATGAAAGAATGTACTTCTTGAATTTCTGGAACAAAGTAGCATTTGGATCAGCTGGCGCGGTAGCAGGCTCCTCCGCAACAGCAGGCTTGTCCTTGTGATCACCCTTCTCATCGCTGGCAATGGAGATACCCTCCTTTTCACTTTCTTCAGGGACTTCAAAGCGCTTACTATTTCGGAGGCCAAAGGATTTCATAGGGAACGTAAGGAATAATGTCAAAATAGCCATGCACAAATGGATAATGGTCTGCTTGCGTTGAACGCTTCCATATGCAAGTTTGAGACCCTCAAATTGGTCATCGGGAAGGCTCTGGGCGAACTTGATATCGGACATGATCTTCTTGGCATTATATTCACCGGGAATATGTTTAGCAAACTCTTGGGGCAGTAATTGGTTCCAAATAGCACCAGCAACAGTCGAGCCGACACTGCTAGTGATGGATTGACCAATTTGATAGAAAGCAGTAACCATGGCAAGATCTATAGGTAATAAGTTAGACTGAGAGGTGCCATCAAGGAGTGATCCAGTGACAATTACCTTCGTGAGGTACTGAACTCTGAACTGCAACAATGAACGGCACTTCCATAAGACCAGTACCGATGCCTGCGATAACCTGGGAGACAACAAGGAAAGCATCCGAAGAATAGGGCTGGCGGGCTTGAATCATGAGACCAAGAGCAACAATTAAGACACAGATACCAGTCCAGAGGTAAGGGCGCCAAATTCTGGTCTTCATCATCAAATAACCAGTGATAGCCTGGAAAGTAATGGCAGCAACACTGAAACCAATGACCAATCGAGCAGTACGTCCAGGTGTGACTCGCCGGGTGACTTGAATATATGTACGCAAGTAGAGACCGTTAGTGGATGAACCGATGGTGTTAGCAGACACAGCAAGGACACCCAACATAGCAGTCTGGTTGGGCCATTTAGAAATTGGCAATACGGGCTTTGTGGCGACTTTAACTTCCCAGTAAACAAGAACGACCCAGGTGATAACACCACCAATCAAACAGCCCAAAGTTCGTGCTAATGGCGAATGCGTATTAGCATCTTCGTAACATTGACTATTAGTTGCACTTACAGTTGGTCCAGCCACCCCACGTTCCTTCCAAAACGAAAGGAAGGAGAATCATACATAAGCCGCCAACGAGCAAAGTACATCCAACCAAGTCAAGTTCAGTAGCATAAAATTTGAGAGTCTCGAGCAAGCCACGATTTCCAATGACTCGACGACGTTCCTCATAGTACTCATTAAGCTGACCAGAACGCTTGATTCTATACTGAGGAAGCCAAAGGCCGACGAGGATAGGGATGGAGCAAACAAGGATAATAAGCGGAACCATACCGTAACCCCAGCGCCACTGTCCGGGATATTCACCGTCATAAAGGAGACTGTCAGTCACCAGGGACGTACAGAACATGTTGATAATGGTGGGAAGCTGGAGAACACCATGATAGAAACCTCGGTTTCTAATATCGGTCATGTCTACACGTAAATGGGTTAAAATATATACCTTTTTTTGAAGCACATTCACATACCTCCGGTAAGAATAGGAATTAAGATCATGATGCCAGTATCACCAAAAGTATTCAAGATTTGGCCACCCTGACAGTTGAGCATTAAGATAAAGTAGTGTTACTAAAGTACAGAAGCACATACCACAAAAGTTCCGTAGTCATTGGCATTCGCTTGAATAATGTAGGAGCACATGTAAAGCACAAGGGCAACAGTGAATGCTTCAGCTCTTCCGATCATATCCGAAAGTTTGGAGTATATTGGGAACAGGACAGATTGCAAAATACTGCTCAGAGTTTTCAGGATACTCTGGAGATGGTTGGCCTGCAGTACACTTGTCACCGGGGCGGTCAACGCCTGGGTCAGGAAGTTCTCCCAAGAGAAGGCCCATCGAACAAAAAGGATACTGCATTTGACAAGATTTCGTTAGATTGATGGCCAGAAACAATTTTATATTTATGCACAGCCGTGTAAGAAGCATCCACATACCCAGCATAAATAGCGAAAATAGTAAATTTTGTAGAGGACTTCTTGATAAGCTCGGCCTTCTTGACACCAGGAGCAACAAGTGTAGCAATTCCTGCTGTAGCTGCTGCTGTAACTTCAACGCCTTCCTTCTTCGTGTCTTCCATGGAGAACAATGGTTGTTGAGAAAGAGAACAAAAAGCTGATCCAGACGCGGGCGATGATCATGTAAAATAATAACGAGCGGGGTTTCTACTCACTGTGGCTCAACTCGAAAACCCGGCTCGCACAGATCGTGCAGGCTCTTGTTTATCTGATGTTACATTGCTTTGATCTCAGGTGACACGAGCATCTCCACCCTGGTGCAACCATTAAGAATCACTCTATACCAGGGAAGAACACAATAGCGATCATTGCTGCCATGAAATTGCTAGATACAAAAAATTAGGTAGCTATGATATAGAAATGGGCTCAAGTATATCTCATACTTATTTTTTAAAGACGAAATAATTGGAGACGTCAGAAACTGGAGATTCGTGCAACTACAGTGTTTCGTCGTTTTACTTTTTTCTTTTAGGAATTACCGACTTCGCTTGATAATCCTCAAAACAGGAAACTAGAATCCCGGAAACAGATCGTTCCAAGAAATACCGCGGTTCGGATTCACATTTACCAAGCGCCGGCGATTACAATGGTCAAACTAACTTTTTTTCAGGTGAGATGAAACTTCTCACTATTGTATATAAAAATATGTACAGGTGACGATTGAATTATTCAATTATTTATGAGAGCGATACGCCTTACGATTTTGCGTAGCCACACGTGAATATCCAAGAGTAAATAAACAGTTCGATGTGTCATACAAAAATTTTGATCTGATAAAAGCGGGGAGGCCTCACCGAAACTTTGTACCTCCATTTCAGTCACCTTATCCCAAAAAGTGAACGGGCGCGGATGACCCGGTATAAAGGTTTGCATTTCAATAATCGGGCGTATTGCCCAAAGATTATGCTGACTGTTCCATCGCACATCTATGACCATTTTTGTATCCATGATCATACGTTTTTTTGTACACAAACCAGAGGTGCTTTCTCTTTGTTACCTTAAATGCGATTATGCACGACAGAAACCGTCGGATCAGACTATTTTCTTTCCTGTTTTGCTGGCGCTACTTTACACAGTAAAGTGCGAAACTTGATACTATATTCTTCACCCACTGCTGTCCAATACTACCGATCGGAATCTTATTGATCATCTGTGTCACCGACGCGCTTCCCAAAACCGGTGATAATACTCCCAACTCCATGGAACCAAATCTGCAGCATGAGATAGTAAGATAGAAACCATTCTTTCTTGGCAATCTATGATCGTCAGTGCGGAAACTTTATCAATGATTACATAACTGAAAAACAACATTGAAGCACGCACACGTAGGACAAATTTTGACAGCACTAATCCGTCACTCGCCTAATTTTTCTTGCTGAGTTACCTAAGCTCGCACAACTCACTCCGCATCAGCTCATTAAATGTACCAAAATCTCGGCACTGGAGATGCATTAACCTTCATCGGGGATATCGTATTGTTACCTGATATTACACTTGGTACAACACAAGGTACCAGTAACTTAAAGCTAGTTATCATCATTGTCCCTTCTGTCAACCATCCCCACGTGCGAATGGGAGCATAGGTAGCCGCGGTTTTCCTGACTCCACCAAGCTCTTCGCTATCTGTCGCTAGAACGGAACAATTTTACTAGCTATTAATTCGCTAGCTCCCGAGCTTTCACATGCTCCTCTACGTAGAATTACACTTGACCGTACCCTTGAAGTATGGTGTACGGAGGGTGGGCCGCGCGTATTATGCGCACTACTACCATAAAAGTATGAATATGTCATGTAGCGCGTCACAAAAGTATACTGCTAATAGACTGTCTTTTGTGGTATCGAACTCTTTATTTAGTTTAGTCTTCTATATTTCGATTTTGACAGCTACTACGTTAGCAATCTATAACACCCCTGAACCCTGGTTACGGATGATGGGCCGCGCTCATTTTATGATTGGCTTCTACTTTGTATGTATAGGTGATATGTCACACGTCACGATGCTATAGTCACAGTTTCTAGCTAATCCTTAGTATCTACCGTAGCCCTCTAAATCGTTTAGCGCCTTAGTATTCATTTTTAAAGCTACTGCGAAGATGTACGTTATATATGAAATCGTACTTTAATTACTATTATTTTTGGGGAATATCATGATCAAAAATATTACTATTGGACGTTTATGATGCGATTGCTTTCATAAACTGTCGTAACCGTTCGAGTTTGAGCTGTAGAGTTTCGTTAGAGATTAATACTTTATCGATAGGCATTACGACTTACATCAGCAGGAAGGTAAGTATCTGCTGCAGCCTCAGGGTATGGCGCCGGAACTTCGTATACACTGTCATCTAGTGGTACCGAACTTAGCAAAACTTCCTTCTTGTCGCTAATACGTGATGCAGCAGCGCGCAAAACATCATGACTGATGGGATCCTATAACCGAGTTATAGTCAGCAGTGGATTCTAATACTTGCTCGGGAGCTGATTGTACCTCATATTCAGCAGCGCTGTAACTCTGCACAAGTTTATGCACCTGAGGGGGTGACAGTATCCAGCAAACATCAAAGATAACCTTGATATCGTCAGGTGTTGCCTTTTTCAATTGCAAAAGTTTTGTCGCCTGTGAAAGGTGTTCTAGCTGAAGGGTGGCATCGACAATATTTCGTGTCCGACACCAGTCCTCAAGTGTTGTGATGTTGTGCTGCACTTGCATTGCTAGAGTAAAAAAGAATTGTCAGTATTTATACCAAAAGTATAGATAACCAGCTTACCTCGCTTCCACGAGTTAAAGTTGCGACGCATTATCAAGTCATTGAAAGCAGTGACTTCGATGTACTTCAGCAACTCGTTCATCACTTGTTCCACCACCAATGGGTGTACTTCATATCCTTTCATGATTTCGTAAGCCTTGTGTAGAACAGATAGGAGATCGTCCATGGTGACAGGAGCTGTTTGTCCCGGCATAAGACTGCTGCTGTTGTTGCTAACGAAACCAGGCAACGACTGGCTTTCAATGATTGCTGGAACGACGACACGCTGAAGCTGCTTCTTCAACTCTGAGACCCAGTGGTTGTAAATGCTATCTTGGACGTATTGCAGTTCATACTTCATGGATGCAATGATCTTTTCTATCTCGTGCCATCGAACCTCCGATTCCTGTCGTTGTGTACTGCGTTCGATATCACTTTCCGAAGCGTTGATTACGGAAAGTAATTCGTGAGCATTGATCAACCAGTATGCACATGCTTCATTGGATTTTTCGCCGACAAATGACTATCGCAAACGTCTGCTTAGTCCAAGTCATAAAAAACCTTAATTTCAAAACGTACCAGACACTGCTTTTCAATGGCTTCCATGATGGCGAAAAGCCATTGTTCAGACTCCAGAAGGAAACCTCGCTTCCACATCTCCACAACACAGAAACCAATCACATGTGCTGGGAAAGTCTTTTCCTTCGATGACGGAGGGCTTGAAGCGTTGGGCGGAATGATGGATAAATCTCTGATAAGTCCTTCTAGCACGTCAGCTTGCAAAAGATTTTCATCTTGCAAAAGGGTATACAATGGGTCGTCAGGCTGGCAGGAAGCAGAGCTTGCGGCTGCTGTAATTGGCTGCTCAGTGGTCTTGCTACTCTTTCGTCGCATAGCAGTAGTAGTTCGCCGACCATGATATGGAGACTTTTGCTGCTGCTTTTGCTGCTGGCGACGGGAGTTACCAAGGGTTTGAGATAATTGAGCCTTCAGAGCCGCAATCTGACTCTTTAATTCACCCATATCAGCATCATCCATAGGTTTTTCGACGGTTTCTTGAGAAGCGTGTCTAAGTTGCGCGATCTCCTCTTTTTGTCGCGCCAATTCTTCAGTGAGTCGTGCAATCTCTTTATCTTGCATCTTGATTTTGTTGAGGGAAGTGATGTATTCGCTCTTTAAGCCATCGCGCTGCTGCTGCAACGAGGCCCAGTGATCTCCATCAGGTCCAGCCTTATCGATAGCGTTCGTGAGGTTCTTTGCTTTATCATCCAAACTGTCGTATTTGGTAATCCATGAACGCACTTGGGTTTCAAGTTCTGTTGCCTTGCTTTTAAGCTTGGCTTTATCCTCCTTTTGCTGAGCAAGGTTCTGTGTCAATTCGACAACCTTGGTCTCAAGCTTGTAGGACACCTCCTTGAAGTGACTGACAGATCTAGCTTCTGCACGCATAACAACAAGCTGCTTTCGCGCGTTTCGCCGACGAATGCATGTCTGGATACGGATTATATGCTTTCGCTGCGCCTGGTACTTTTTGCGTGCAGACCTACGTATAGTATTAACTAACACTGTCATTCAATGCTCCTTATCAAATCCCTTACCATCCTCGCACAATTCTTTGTATTTGGGTCGCAGCGTTGTGCTCTCGAATCATGGAGAAACGCTTCTTGGCAATCAATGCCCTTGATGCTTTCAATGCAAGAAAGCGTTATTAGTGCATTCGACTATCATTATGCTTTCCCATTAACATACCAGCTTGGATTTGGATGATGATAGCACGTTGCTTCAGGTACCACTTTCGTGCTGCATAGCGTCTCCAATGCTTTTGGATAATCGTCGCTGCTTTCTCGCGACGCAAATTCTCCAGTTGTACTTGACCAACCTTTCTTCTCGCAACCTGCTGTAGCTGAGTAATCAACTTCAGCGTGCGCAAATAACGACGTCTTTCAATGAAACGACGAATATTCTTTTGCAAGAAGATGGCGACTTGTGTCCAACGATCGGTACGAAGCTTTTCCATATATGCAAGCTAAAAAGAGGAGGTTAATATTATGTCTTGTGTGCTATATCCTTTTATTTACCTGTCCAGCACGGAAGAAAATCTTCGTGAGACCAATCTGATACTTGTCAGAGTCTTGGATATGCGTATCCACCACAGCTGAGCACAACTTGCGAGTATCCTTTTCGGACTTGGGATACCAATGGGCAGGTTCAACCAAAGCATAGTATCTGGATAAACCGGTATTGTTAGTTCACCTTCCTATCAACCAAATAATTATTGCATGCCTTTCCGCGAATTCCTCAAATGTCCACCGTGAAGGATAACCAGCGCAACTGATGCGAATTGTTTCTAGTACACCACAGGCGCGCAATTGGGCCAGGACCATGTTGGGTTCGAAAATCCATGCTTTCTTCGCTTCGTTAGGCTTGATACAACGGATATAATGCACGTTCGTTTGTCCAATGGTATCCATCAAATTGATCAACGAGATCTAAAAGCATCTCAACTCTATTAGATTGACTCAGCCTTTCTAATATCCGATTACAATTTACCTTGAACATAGAGCCAAGTGTCGGCTTCTTCGCAACACTTGTCTTTGAAGCACCGGGTTTCTTGGCAGGAGCGTCACCCTATATGAAGGGAGTTAATAAAGGACGATAATCCATCCCAGCAATACATACAAGACTGTTGGATGGGCTGGGGGAGGAAGCGGCATTTGCGCGCTTAATCATGTCAGCAAGGAACTCGAACTCAGAGTTTTGTAAAAGTGCGAGATGTTCATCGGGTACAGTGTCCTTATTCTTCTCCATGAATCCTTCGGCTTCGTACTGAACGTCATGTGCATAGTGAACAACTGTAAATGCGTTATTCGAGAATCTGGGTTTCTTGAAATAGTTTTGATAGTTCGGCGTGCCAAAGTTGGAGTACAACTTGTTACAGAAACCTTGATCGGATCCAGATGGCAAGCGAGATTCCTAATCAAATAATTATGATAAGCTACAAGTTGTTCGATATCCAAATACTACTTACTTCGTCAAGCAGCGAAAGGATACCCATCTTGGCTTCAATCATTTCAATACACTTTTGGTTGTCACTGAAATCGATGAATGTCCAGTCAATGTTTTCGCGGATGTATTCCTATCACAGCATATTTGTTAGTAAAAAGTATTGTTGTATACGCCATAAACCAAATCACCTCCTGTTCCAATTTAAAGACATGTTGATTGAACTATAAAATCAACATTTAATAATCACGCAGTGTTCACGAAACCATGTATAATATACCTGCTGCTGGAGCTTTTCATTTGCGTAATTGATACAGAACTGTTCGAACGAATTCTTTTTGAAATGTTCGAAACCATAGATATCAAGCACACCGATAAATGTTGACACGCGTTCGATGTCGACACAGGCCAAGCTCTCGTTTACCACTCCAACGAGCCAGTCGAACAAGTTGCTGTACATGTATTTTGCCATGGAATCTCTGACCACTTGGGCTTGCTGTGGGTTCAAGTTGGTCATAATCTTTTCGGATCGTGTGCTGATTTGCTTTCGAACAATCCATTTTTTGAATTCATTGGCATTGATACCAAGCAACTGGGTTGCCATGACCAACGATGTATCACTTTCTGATAGCATGGCGTCGGTGCGACCACCAATTTCGATATTACCGAGGTGAAGCAATGCAGCCAAAAGACGGAAGATTTGCTCCTGCGTTTCCTCGTTGATACCAACCATCGCTAACGACTCTTTGGTAATGCCAAACTCCTCTGCATCGTCGACACCGGGAATGTCACCAGTACCACCTTGCTTCAAGTAGTGGAAATCTGACCATTCTTTCAAATCAAACTTCTGGCGCTGTTCATCAGAGGCACCAGCAGTAAACTATTTTCACAATGTATTAATTAATCAGTCAACCCTTTTTTACGACTAGCTACCACTTACCTGATAGAAAATATGGTAGTTTCGTTCGGTTTCGGGTTGGAAGATAAGACGTGAACGTTCCAAAAGATATGTACGGATCTTGGCACCGACAATATTGCATTGTTTGTCAAATTGAATCTATCCACGTCGAAATCATGTCAAAACGGAAGTTTATACGATGCAGCCGAGTGCATATCTGACCTCGATATATTTTCCAAAGCGAGAACTGTTGTCATTTCTGGTTGTTTTGGCGTTACCAAACGCTTCCATGATAGGATTCGTAGCTTATGAAGCGCATGTATTAGCAATGTGCCCATCGCTGATAAGTGCTATTCCCCCTTTTTGCACTTTTTACCTAGGATCTGCTCCTCGACCTCCGTCATTGCTCCTGTGCCACTTTTTGACTTCTTTCCAACAGTCTCCTTATCATCGGCTGTGGCGAAGTATCGCATAATATACTTTGCGCTTACAGTCTTACCGGCACCACTATTGCACACCGTTCAGCACTTTAGTTTAAAGAGTTTCGGTATGGCTTACCTCTCTCCAGATACAATGATAGTTTGATTTGAGTTCTCCCGAATCATACATCTGTACGCATCTTCAGCAATAGCAAACAAATGCGGTTCGAGCTCTCCTCGACGGCGACCCGAGTATCGCTGAATAATCTCCGGTTCATAAAGAGTAACACGATCAAACGGATTGGTGGCAATTAAAACGATGCCCGAATAGGTGTATATTTGTCGCTGACCGTATCGTGTTTTGATGGTGTGAAGCACTAGTGCCGATATTGAGCTTGCTGCCCGCAAAACCAACGCTTCCCATTGAATCTACACTTACCAGAAGGTTCGTTCAAATGACTGAGATTGGTCAAATCATCGGCATCCTCCATTTTAGGTGGATTTCTCAACGGTGGCAAACTGCTCCCCTTGGTCTTCTCTAATTCAGCAATGGTCGACTCGAACAGATGCTCCTAAATCGCATGCGCAATCGTCAATGTCGCATTCTAATAGATTGATTCCTAACATTACCCGAGACTCATCCGCGTCATTAGCAAATACGATCTTGACATGGCTGTCATTAACATCTTTGGAGACTAGAGAGGCTGACACCCAGCCCTCCTCGTCATCGGTGAACCAAGCTTTGATGCCGACGGTATATATATCAAGTGCCTGGGTCACTTGTGTAGATGGCATCTCAATAATGATTGGCTGGTGCCCGAAAGTTGATGAAGTTTACTTATGGACTCGAGGCTCGTGTTCTCAACTTAAGCAGCTTTGAAGTCGGAGTAGCCAGGGGCGTGCTTCTACTGCTGTGTCGCACAAGCAATGTGGATCCGATGGAAGACATATTAACTGCCCTCTCCTGGGCACATATTCTACACTTTTCATAAAATCATATAATCCAATTACACATTTATAGATACCTCTTTGTCTGTAGCATCCTCTATACGAAACTGTAACTGCTCAGCCAACGCTAAACAACTTCCGTCCCCCTTTCCCACAGGAACAGGAGGTCATGTGCGGTATTAGCGCACAGCATCCTACATATCAACTAAGCTCCTTGGCCTTTTTAAAGTATATTTGTTCATGGCAACCCTATCAATGAGTCTATACATCTTGTATGGACTTAGGGATCATTTACTAGCGTTATAATCGTCATGTCTCTGGGGCGACACATGTAAAGCGCCACAGTTAAGTGAATACTGATCAATGCTGCTTACTTCTTCAATATGAGTTATTCACATAGAAGCTCTGTACATAAAAGAAGTTCGATAATTAATATTGTGTCTACATGGAGCGGTGTACGTATGTCTATGGGGAAAAAAGTAACAACTGTTGTTTTGAGGGAGAAAAAGTAGCAAAAGCTTACGTTTCTGACATCCAGTACGTTGCTTATGAGAGCTCTCTTCACTCGTGGTATTGGTGATAATAAATATTGAAGACAAGAGCTCAATGCCTAATGTTACACTTACATATGTTCATAAAATGATATGATATTTGAAAAGTTATGTCTACATACGTATCCTATTATGAAATGCTACTTGAGCTGGTCCTCTTTAATCGCTTCTTCCTTACGACTCAGCGCATTGAACAATACGTACAAAAGCAATAATTAAGTTGGAACATAATGGAGAGAACACGAATGCATGTGATTTGTCAAAGCGGTGTATAAAAAAATTGGATGCATAAAGCATCGATCCGTAGATTTGTTGTTTCTGCGTACGTAAGCCTCATGGATAAGCGTTGTGAGAATCTAAAAGACGTGATCCTGACTAATATCTCAGCTCCGATATATATCAAAAGCAATGTATACACATAAAAGATCAAGAATGGGGCATCTATCACCAAGCTGAGGTCCTTGAAGCAAAAATAGCTTTCAGCGTATGTAAAGGAGTTATACGTAGTTGATTTGGCTCTCTACATTTTATCATATGTGGAGCGTCGTTTACAGAAAGTTTAATAATGCCGGATGCGGTAATATGAACCAATCATCGCACTTGCTGCAATTCGAGCAGTTACGGATGTGTAAACATATGTGCACGATCGGTTGGAAGCATATGCCACACTTAATTGTTATTTGTTTTATCTAGAAAAGCCTAATGATTCGCATGAATATGCATTTTGCCTAAGGCTCTTAAAATAAGGGGTTGATGTTGATCATTGCATATACTTGACCTTCCATGTAGTTGGAAATCTACTTATCAAATTGTCGTCACCAACGACAGTATAAACTTATCCATACAAGTGCTGCTTTTTTACTATAAAAAATTAACATTGGATCTTTTTTCTCTATATTTGACTCTGGGTATTCTGAAATTTATGTATACGTATGGCTGTGAATGATTGTAGAAAATTTTACATATGAAATAAGGGGCAACCTTCATGCGAAGATACAAAATAGGATGACGGATAATTGATTTCCAGTTAGATCGGAAACCTAATCATTCCACAAGGACAGATGGCCGCCAATAAGCGGCCGGAGCATTATTGCATTGTTTCGTGGCTGGAGCTTCGTTTATCCGTGCGTCCAGCACACTTGGGTCAAGCAGGTCCAAATCGCATTCAAATGTCTTGGGGACAATTGTGCATGTCGGCTCAGATACGACATCGTATTCTAGTTCCCATGCACATGAGTAGGTTGTCCGTTGTTGCTCTTGATCGTTGCTGCCTGGATAAGTTACTGATGTTCTCTCATCCTGCTTTGTATTGACGGGCACCGGTACTGCTGCTGCATTTTTGTATGAAACGCTGTGTATCCGACGGTTGCCATTGTCGTCTTTCGATACAACGGTTAGTCCATCAATGACGGGGCTTTCGGATGACTGAAAGGATTGTTGTTGCTGCTGTTTCGTCGAAAAGATAAGCTTACTACGTTCCTTGTCATAGCCAGAATATTCAAAGTCCATTGGCTTGTGGCTAACCAAGCCGGGTTGCTCGATCCACAGTCGAATTTTCGCGCATGACATGTGCTGCAGCGTAAGACGTGGGAACGCAAGCAAGCGGAATAGGCGAGAGCAGCGGCATAGTTGGAATAAGGACGAGTTGTCAACAAAGGTGAAGATGTGGTCAATAAGTTCGACAGGAATGGTGGTAGCGGTGCTGTTCAGTGGTGTTGGTTATAATGCTATAGCAACTAAACGGTTGTAAACCATACCTCATTGTTATTATCGGATGACGAATGGATGAAAGAGAAAGAAGACGGGTGGTATTTATTTGTGTAAGAAGGGGGTTCGGGGTAATCGTTATCAACAGCGATCAGTGAGGAACTATGTGCATTATCTGTTTGGTGCCTGGGCTCGCATCGGAGCAGTGATATCATCTGAAAGTTTATGGAAAGAAATCTGTCGTGTGATCTTGCAGAAATCTAGTAAGAGTCAGCACGGGTTTCACTTATTTGGAAAATCCTCCGTCATGGCAGTACCTTAGAAAATCGAAAAACGACCCTTTTAGTAATGATAGAGTTTCCGTATCAACGTTTGACTGGCTCATCAGAGATGGCATTTGCACTGCTCTTCAGGTAAGCACAGAGGATGAGATTTCTTCTTTTGTATTCCATACCAAACAAACGCAGCAGATGCTCGATGCCGTAGACGTCGCTGGGGGCCTTCTGGGTTGCCTGGAGATCCTCGTATTGCTTCCTCTCGGGGTTGTAGAGCAGCGACGATCCGAGCGATTTGTCAAAGTAGAGCTTGATGCCATCGACGACCAGCTGGAGTGTTTCGTCATCCCTGGTGGGTGTTAAACTAAAAGTGATGCAGAAAACACAAAAACACTGACATGTTACACCGGCCACGGGCTCCATGGAAATACTGTTGCAATATTTCAGAGACAGATGGTGTGCGTGGGAGTGGCACTAACTGCCGAATGTCGCAATTGAGCATCTGTCTCTCTTCCCTTTCTCCCCAACCAGGCTCTGGCCCCACCTACTTGGTGATTTTTCGTCACGTTTTCCCAGTCGTCCACCAAATGCCCTTTAAGCAATTCAGGAATCGGCAGCTTGAACTCTGAGCGCCGCACCGATTCCTCTTCCTGCTCCCATCGTGATTGAGTGTCCATGACTACCACCCATCTATACACACACAACCTACCGCTCGTGCTTTATCTGCGCTGCTGTCGCGTTGCCGCGTTCGACCGCGTACCTCGCTGTCTTGCCGTGAAATGGACGAGCTGGATCGTGAAGACGGTTTTCGTCGTGCATGCATCTCTTTCAGTTGTTGTTGTTTCTGCAGATTCGTGTCGGTCCACTTTAGCACGCGCTCATCGGAAACCCATTCATCCCACCTTTTGTAATAAAAACAGAGCGTCCAGGAGTTGGGAGGGGTAGAAAACACCGATAGAAATTTTAGCACTGCGGGCTGGCCGTATGTCCTTCGTTGCATACTGATTGACTCACGTTTGCTTCCACCCTTTGTAATGGACCAGGTAGTATGGCCGCTCCTCTTCCGATTCCTCTACTCGCCTCTCCACATTAATGATCTTTCAAATCCCAATGTTACTGTCAATTGAGCTGCCTCCGATCTCGGGATTTCTTCGACATTTCAAACTTACCTTAGCCTCGTACAGTAACAGGCCATGATAGCAAAGCACTCGTTCATCCTTGTCGAAATTGAATTCCCTTTTGGACATGGCCATTCAAAAAAAGAGAGTAGGCAACCAGACCAAAAAATTCGTGGTGCGGCCTTTTAAAAGCACGGCAATACCATTCAGAGCCCTTCTGCCTCTTTCGAACGCCACAGAAGCATCAGTTTCGACAAACTGCACTTGCAAGTCCATTTTGGCGTCCATGGATAGCATATTCCTCCATATATATCATTATAGACTCTCGCATGCGCTGTCTGCAAACAACGGGGCTGCCATAGGCAACCAGGTTTCTACCTATATCCCGCTCGTCGCCAACATACTCTTCCATAAACTGATTTATCAGTAGGGTCATTTCTTCAATGTCTGTCGTGCATTAAACCCGCTCCACGTTGGATTTGCCGTTTTCAGTGAATTTATGAAACCATATGTGATCGGCTGATGCATGTTTGAGCCTGGCCCGATTTTATGTAAGTGATGCATCACCAGACCGCCTATCTCCGAATAAATTGGTGAATAGGATGGATTGAAATGAGACCAATTGAAGTAATGGCTCCGGTACGCATATTCCGATCCAACTCCTTTTAATTAGAAGCCTGCCAATGAACCACGAAAGTATATTTAGTACCTAATATACAACTAGTCAGCGGAGAGATAACGGTGCTGCGACACACATCCCATCCACTTGTCTTCGCGGGTACGTATACCTAAATCCTTTGAATCAATAAAGGTGCAGATGCATGAACTTTACGTAGGCATGTTAATTGACTATGCTTATAATGAATTTGTCTGCGCTTGGTTATGCGGCATAGGATAGAGTTTACTTATATCTTTAATATACGCAGCATGCTTTAACCGCCCATGTAAAAGCAAAGATTTTATTTCGTACAGTTTCAAGTATACTATACGTTGCTTAAAGTTTGGCAGAAAAATTTATAGTCCTGTTAATCAGCTGAATAATTTCAGGGACTGAATCCAATTTAGGTTAATAACAAATTATGGTAACATTGATGTTGAAACGCATACCAATTATATGGGGAGTCTCTGCAATAACCATATGGGATCCTTCAACGTAGCTGTTAGTGAGCATAGAAGATTGTGCCACGATTTCAGGGCCTAATTTCGGGTCGGTACTGTAAAAAAAAAAGAAATGATTAAAACGTGACCAGCTGTATGCTGAAAGGTTGAAGCGTACAATGTAGACTTTTTAGCATGAATAATATGAACTGGAATCGACAACGATCTCAAACTTCTAAACGCAATAGGCGTGCAAAGCTGGGAAGCCATATATATAAGCTGGCAAATGCTATGGTTAACTGCAAAGAAGCAACAGCGGGAAAATGCATCGACTTACATGCTCCTCTGTTTTAGGACACTTTAACCTCACAGTGCAGTCCTCAGCGTCATAAAGGCCATAGTTCTAGTATTTGTTTATAATTTTTTATGAGTAATCCATTTACTTCCAAATAGTAGGAGCCTACCACATAATTCTGAAGTACTTCTGGGTGCAAGTCCCTCCAAAATGGACGACCATCCAAAGATTTAAAGCAATCCTCTCTATACATTTAACACCAAATTAAGGAGCCATCCAAGTTTTTATTTATTGTTACGAATTACGTACCTGCTTTTCCATGTGTCACGACGCTTCAATGCTCCTAATATTGGCGGGGAGTTCTTAAGCTTTTTATAAGGACCTATCTTCTTGTTAATGACTGGTTCTGGAATGCACAGACCATCAAAGGTTCTCGGATGGAAGAACTCGGCCAGGATCCTACGTTTATGTAGACACAAGTTGCTTAGTCATCACATACAATACTAAGGCTTGAAAGCGTACATGGATGTGCCACCGAGACTATGACCAACCCCGATTACTTTGTCATAGTTTTCCTTGAGTTTCATTTTTTCGACGACCTGGACGGTATCCAAAGAGTTATCGATCCAGTTGACTACGTAAAAACATTTTAACCTTTTGATTAGTTTTAAATAATTTTAAGCTTACATGTGGGCACATGAACATGCCCTTCATTCAATCGAGCGGAATCACCGTGGTTACGACTATCCCAGGCATAAAAGTGGAAATCTGTTTGATTGTACTGTGGCAGCTCACGTAACTGAGCTAGGGTTCGACGCATCAGAGGATGCAGTATTTCCTTGTGAAATCCATTGGCGTGAGACCAAAGAAGTGCGACTTTAGAGGTGTGCGGTTGAACTGGAGCTGGAAACTCATGCTTCTCAACAACCAAGCGTTGATTCTCGGATCCAGCGGTTGAAGGATGAACAGGGATATCGGTGGTAAGTACAGGTATCAAACGTGTCATTGTGTTAAGTGAAAAAGTTTAACAGAAAATAATAAAGGTACGATCAAAGGCAGCTTTATGTTAGTCAAGGTTCGTAAAATGAATACCCGAATAAAAAAAATTATGTCCGCGTTTTCCCAGCGCCTACTGCGTTTGGCTTTAAATTGTATAGCTCTACCTAGTAGTGAGCACATATAGATTGCTTTACGTGCCTGAGTACCCGATAGTAATGAAATAGGCCGCGGTTAGTATTAACTGACCTAAAGCTATCAGTGCATGCTATAGATGAGTAATTTATTGGTTTAGATACATAGATAAAATTGTACCTGACGACTATTGTCAGCGAAAGTAGATCAGAATCTCTCTGTTCAGTTTTTTTTTTCAGATTACAGTATATACTCCACGTGTTCAAACATTCACAAAACTCGCGTTACAAGATCTGATAGATTATTCTTATTGTATATACGCAAAAGTAGCTTTAATCAAAACCACTGTTGATCCAAAATTCTTGATCCGCAAAATAAGTGCATGCGTATTATGCAAAAACATTTATCACCTTGACACTACGAAGAAAGCTTTTAGTCTTCGTACAACAAAGGTAGAAGTAGACGGCACATTCAAATCTTGTAATTATATTATATAGACCGTAGATATCTTACTCCATTTACTTAATAATGTATGTATGTACGCGTTTATACAAGTATACCTTATATTTGATTAGTTATATATACACCAAGTACCTTTATTACTCCTCGCGTATCACTAATTAGACGATACAAATATTCTAGGTGTAATGGATCCGTCAAACAGGAATATTGGGAAAGCAAATATCTAGATGTTGCTATACTTTTCGCATGTTGTGGGGTTCAAGATTCTGTCGGCGAACTGGATAATTTCGGGAACTAAGAAAGATTTTGTTAGCGTAGGGTATAAGGTAGGAAATATGTTATAAACATACCAGCAATATCTGGAGTTTCCGCAATAAACATGTGGGATCCATCAACATAGCTGTTGGTGAGCATATGGGATTGTGCAACAATCTGAGGACCTGTTTTTGGATCAGTACTACAGAATAGAAATTAGATTGTGACTGAACGAAACCAATAACCAAAGAGGAATACATACAATGCAGACTTTGTAGCATGAATAATATGAACTGGGATCGATAGAGATCTCAGGCTTGCAAACGTCATAGGCCCACAAAGGTGAGCAGCCATGTAAATAAGCTAATAAAAAAGGTAATTAACTATTTATGATAGAAATCAAAAAAGAATGCACCAATATTACGTGCTCCTCTGCCTTGGGACACTTTAATTTGACAGTTCCATCATCAGCTTCATAAAGACCGTAATTCTATGCTCCCATCAGTTTCACATATATCCCATATATAAATTCGCGGCAACCTACTACATAATTTTCAAGAACTTCTGGGTGTAAATCGCGCCAGAATGGACGGCCATCCAAGGCTTTAAAGCAGTCCTCTCTATGAGCTAGATGTTAGCAGAATAAGCATAGAATTTTGTTGACTACAGTTATACCGGCTTTTCCAGGTATCACGACGCTTTAATGCTCCTATAGCAGGTGGAAAGTTTATGGCATGCTCATAGGGAGGAATGACCTTGTTGAGAACTGGCTCTGGGATACACAGACCGTCAAAGGTTTTAGGGTAAAGGAATTCGGCCAAAATCCTACATTTGATCTCCGGTCAATTAGTCATCGTCATGGGCGATGCAGGCTTCGAAGGTGTGCGTACATCGATGAACCACCGTAGCTATGACCCACACCAATCAACTTATCGTAGCTTTTCTTTAGTCCCATTTCATCCACAAGTTGGACTGTATCCATAGCATTATCAACCCAAGTGTCTAACACCTGTGTATAAGCTCGTCTTTTCTTACACGAAGTAGATTTTTCCTTACACGTAGGGATATGAACATGACCATCGTTCAATCGAGCTGAATCTCCGTGGTTACGGCTGTCCCAGGCATAAAAGTCAAAGTCCGTCTGATTGAAACGCGGGAGCGTGCGAAACTGGGCCAATGTACGGCGCATAAGAGGGTGAAGGGTTTCTTTGTGAAATCCATTAGCATGCGACCAAACGAAAGCCACTTTCGATTCAGGAGGTTGTGTTGGTGCGGGAAAGTTATGTTTCTCGACGACCAAACGTTGGATATCTGATCCAGCAGTCGAGGGATGGACAGAAATAAACTTGGTGAGCGCAGGAACCAGACGTGCCATTATGCCTAATCGGAGCTATAGAGACCGAGATCAAAGATGCGCTTTTTATGTACCAATAGGTAAAATAAACACCCGGCGAAAATAAACACCCGGGGGAAAACAAACGCTACCTGGGCTTCCATTTTCCCACAGGGTAATTCCTTCCCGAACTGTAGTGGTATAGATCTGCAAATGAACATTATTGGTGCTAAGCATAAACTATTTAAATGAGAACTTTTGCCATATGTACATATATATTTTTCGCAAATATTTCAAGCAAGAACTTCCCCGGGCCTATGCTATGTATAATTTTTCGGTACCAAGATTCGTACAATGCGTAGAAACTTAGTCTATCACGTACCACATAATATTATACTCCAGATAACGGACTAATCGTGATGACCTTTACTTTGCTTTGAAACGCATTTTGGCGTACAGTATCGACTCCATCCAAGTTTTGCGCGTCTTCTCGTTGATTCATAAAGTTCAACTGATTTGCATCTGTATTACAAGCAGATGTGTCAACTCGCACAAAGTGAGATGTCATACAAATTTTGATATAGATGCAAGACTTCGTAAGCATTCTCTACCTACATACCCACATGTGCTACTTTATCTACTTTCTTGCATCCAAATCTTTAGCAAATATTATGTTTTATTAAGACTCGAAACGCAAGTAGTAATGTAAGTTAATGGGACCAACTGTTCCTGCGCTGACATGGCTGTACAAAAACCATGTAAATCTTAAAAGTAATAGTATATATTGCTCTCAAGCAGATCTAATTTTCGGAGAAACCGAAGGGAATAGATAGAAATGATAAAACATGCTGCCTCAGTCTCTTGGATAATGGTATATGCAGATGGACGAAATTTAAACTTATATAATCGGCATTTGCATATGTATGGAATAGTATACCAAAAATATATACCGGTAAACTATTGTTATTGCAGGATTTTTCCTGTCTCCTAGATATATTGTACTCACCGTGTCTGCAATACAAATAGTGTTAAATTTAAGAAATTGCGCACGTATACGTACGGATGAATAGATCACAGAGTTTGTATCGAGATCATCAAAATATTTGATGCATATGTGATTTTAACCTTAAAGTTCTAACGACAACTCGCCTAGAGTTAGTAGTGCGAATAAAGTCATTTCTAGTTACTGCTGTGACTTATGAATATATATCCCTCTATGCTATATTTTTTGCCATTCTACCAAGTACATTATGTATTATCTAGTGATTTCGTACGCAGATGAATGAAATAATTATAGTACATAAGCAAGTATGGGCTGCGCAGTGCATCCTGTATTAGCAACCATGGTGACATGGTTTCAAACTTTGTCGTCTTAAGTCAGGCTGTTAAAATAATTGGTGACGTACCTAAAAAAAATTAGACTACGTAGGTTGCTTTAAAATTGGCAGTAGGCAATTACGACATTACGTTTCTACTCCTTTAATAGAGTAAAGTGCGCTGCTCGATAAGTTCAGTTACGTACCTTTTTCGAAGGAAACTTATACTTGAGGCATTAAACTCATGTAGTGTACATCGCTTTTCTTTTTAGTGAAGAAAATCTTACGCACGAGTAACGAGAGTAGAGTTAAATGCGTAACTCTTTTGGTACGAGCTGGTCGAACTGGCTGAATAAAAAAATTATTCATTCATAGTCAATGAAATACTCGAATAATTATTCATACTGGTATGACAAGGAAGAGAAACGCCTAGAACAGGCGGTTTAGTAGAAATACACTCTACTTTTGTTGTAAATAATTGACGGATTGCATGAGGATCATCTATTACTTTGACAGGTTATATCCATGTTTAATTCATTATTATTTGATTGTATCAGTGTTCTAGTTATTTATTCATTTCCACGGACCGTTTCTCACGTGTGGTTTAAATTAGAAACACACTTACGCACCCCACAGCGATGTTCTTTTTAATTGACTGCTTTGATTTATTTTTAATGCAGTCGTGTATATATTTTTATGTGCAGCCGTATAATGAACGGCTAACCCCTCAATCTCACTGACAAATACAAACATATCTATTAAACTATCGAACAAATCATTACCGTGTCTTGATATTTCATTGTAAATATTTTTCGATCGATGGCTAACTTGGGTAAGGAACGATACCAGTGGGCTCCAGAACTGTCAAATACATTTCTTTCGGGTCAATGCAGGTCGATATTAATAGGAACCAATTTACACGCAGGATGTTTTTACGGATTAACTTATTAAGGCAGCTGTATGTATAGACGGTACAATACGATTTTACATGGTAACAAAAGCAAACGCAAGTACTACATGTTGTGTAATATTCCCTTGGCAACGCCTTGGCGCAGTTGATTTTAAATTGCCAAGCGGGAATGCCGCTCACAAAGTTGGGATTAGCAACAAATAGTGTAGTAGGTAGTATTTATTTCTAAAATATCATAACGGTGGGCTTATATGTACGTAGAAGGGTAGGGAACAGAGCTATAGATAACAAGGAACAAAACGCATATACAGGTGTCATTTGGCAATCAATGGAGTTACGCGCTCGAAGCGTACAGATAGGCGAGTGAGGAATCAGATTTCGGATAGTAAAGCTCGTCTTGCTCAAGGAAAGCTGCATTGCAATGAGATGGGGACCGCTCTTCATCTGCAGAGTATGATTGATGGTGCTGGTCTTCGGCAGTGATGTGGACGACGGCCTTCAGGAGGGCCAAGAAAGCGATGATGTAATGCAGTGCCATGGTGTTGTTTCAAAGTTGCAGAAGCGAGTTGAAGCGTGGTTGGCAATCCTCAGACTGCGCACCGTATTTATACTGGCTGGACCCTCCCAAAGGGAGCAAACTATAGAAAACACGTGCTTTTAATGCGCCGTATCTCTTGTTGCATATGTTGCGGGTGATGGCGAACGTAAACACTGTGACACAAGGTCTATGCGAGTGGGGTCTCGGGTTCAGCAACCGATTTTCTTTCACACACAAATCACCCTACACATACATTAAGCACCATGAATCGCATAGCTACCCATGCGGGCTCCTGGTACACAGATTCAAGTAAGTAGGGAGAACGCACGTGCGTGCGCGTGAGCAATACGTGATGTGGGATTGCTCATTTGTGGTTTGGAATTGTAGATGCACGCTTGAACGCGGAGCTGGACAAGTACTTGGCCAATGTGCCACCCTTGACTGAACAAGGAGAGTCTTACCCCATTGAAGGAGCCCGTGCCATTATTGCACCGTAAGTAGCACGTCTCCCTTTGTCCCTAACCTTAACAGCATGCTTATTTTCTATGTTGTATCAGCCATGCCGGCTACAGCTACAGTGGACCCACGGCTGCATATGCGTACAAGTGCATTAATGTATCGGAAATGTATGAACCGAGGGAACTATCAAGGAGTCATAACGAGGAGAATTAACATTCGCTTTTCCGAACGAACAGTGAACGTGTATTCATCCTTGGACCGTCGCACCATGTTTATCTGGATGGCTGTGCATTGTCACGGTGCGACACGTACGAAACACCGCTTGGAAACCTGGCTTTGGACAAAGAAAGTGAGTCTTCAATTACGAACCATCTAATTCCCGCTGACTGACAACGTGCACATCAGCGATCCAAGAGTTGTACAACACGGGAAAGTTCGAGTGGATGAGCAAGGGCGTTGATGAAGACGAGCACAGCATCGAGATGCACCTGCCTTTTACGGCTAAAATATTCAGCAGGTAAATCTGTAGTCATGGTCACGCCACCGTCGCCAACCTTAACAACAATCTAGCAAACTGGATCAGATCAAGGTGGTTCCGATCATGGTGGGGGCCATTGACGACAGGAAAGAAAAGGTGTTTGGCGAGCTGCTGGCCCGCTATCTGGTGGACCGGAAGACGCTCTTCATCATTTCGTCCGATTTTTGCCACTGGTAACGATCTTTAATGGAGCAACAGACCATGTGTTCTGAAGAACTAAGTTAGGGGGCTTCGATTCTCTTACACATATTACCAGCCAAATAACCATAGCGGGCTAGTTCGGTTGGGCGCAGGCGACAGTGTAAGTGACCCACCGATCCACGAGTCCATCAGCAACCTGGACCACGAAGGCATGCGCCTGATTGAATCGCTGGATCACGGCGCGTTCTCACAGTACCTGCGCACGACCAAGAACACGATCTGCGGACGTCATCCGATCGGTGTGCTCTTATGCGCCCTTGCAGCGCTTGATCAGCCGGCGCGCATCCAATTTAACAAGTATGCACAGAGCAGCGCATGCCAGAAAGTCAGGGACAGTAGTGTCAGCTATGCTAGCGCCTACGTGTACATAGGTTGAATATAACATGTATTTACAAATAAAGAGAGGAAATGGCGTAATGGCTGTCTATTTTTGCTGCTTCTCCAGCTGCTCCTGCTTCCACAGACTCTGGAGCGACGTGAAGGCTTTGCCGGGCTGGTCGCGCAGGTAGAACAGCTTGGCACGTCTGACGCGCAATTCGGTGGGCTTCTGGAGAACCTTGATGTTCTTGACAAGGGGCGAATAAAGCGAGAAGCGCTGCTCAACACCTACGCGCATGACGATATTGCGCAGTGTGAAGGAGGTATCAATGCCCTTGCGACGGATCGCAATACATACACCCATAAAAGTCGAAGTGGTCTTTTCGCCAGGGCCGTTGAACGTCTCCACTAACACAACCGAGCCAGGTCGAACACCCTCGGCGTTTTTTCGCGAGAATAGTTCACGTCGTCCATCGTGGTTTGCCTTCTCGATTTGCTGTGCCGTAATCAGCTCCATGACATTGCGCTTAGGTGCCGATTTGGTTGCTGCTGTGCTGTAGCTCACTGGACGATAAAAAAAGAATATTATGTAAGCAGTTTTTCAATTGTGGCCAATGATTGCTATATTTTTACGCTTGGAAGCAGCATTGGGTTGCAGCCGCGAAGTCAATGTCTTGAAGAAATTCATTGCGACACACACAAGAAGTAAACACACCGCGAGTCACTTTGGGAAGCCCAGTATGCTGCTGAGGCTTAATTTGATTTTTGACAACTCGCTCCGATCACAGTGCAAGCGAAGCTCCTGGGCAGGCAGTAGAGATGCCGCGCCAATGATCTTAAGACTTTAACACGGAAAAGAAGATCCTATAAGATCCAGGGAAACGGTGAGATATGTCTAATGGATTCCATAGTTAGCGCATATTAGCGTAACCGAGAAACTTCTCATGACGTCTGCGGTACTAAAATAAAGCACGCTAACTTCATGTTGAACAAAGTTGGGACATTCCTCTTTACTTTTATCCTTCCAACAGCGAAAACTCCACTAGTAGAAGCATATGCGGTAAGACTAATGGCGAGGTATACACCGGCATCGTTCATTTTGGACGCATAACGCAATAGAAACATTGTACTTCCGCCGACGCTTCACCCGAGAATGTACATATCACTTTAGAAGCTCTTATGCGTGAGGTAGAAGGGAATACACGATCGAGCGCGGACGGAGCTACAACAGTTGATGATGATCCTATGCTTCATGTTGACTAACCAACTGAATCCGATGAAGGTTCAGTCGAGGCAAGAAGTGTGGCCCCAAAAAAGCACTTTTCTGATTTCCAAGAGCGGTTTAAAGATGACACCAGCAAATACGGGATGCCTGACCAATATTGCCGTGGATCCTTCTGGGTTGAACTGCCTGCACCTTTTTTGCCCTTCGAAAGTAGAAAGACACAGGTCCTACCCCGCTCTACCATCCTCGAATTTTCCTGTGGTATCCATGGTTATTGCTACACAAGGGTGAAAGCTGCGTTGTCCTATCTGAAATACGGAAACGGGATTAAAGGGATAAATTATTAAATATCCTCCCTAACACACAGATACATGTCATCCGGTCTGGCTGTTAAGCGTTCGGAAATGATGTGCTTCCATTGTGTAGCACATGTGTGCATGGGCGTTTTGATTGTTACTCTTGACGATGGCATTTTTACCACGGGCTCTTTACCTTGCACTTTTTTCCGCTCTTTCCACCTCCTTCATCCGCATTCAACAGATAATGGATAATTCTACTTCGGAACCAGATGGAAAACGACGTCGCGGTCCCGGTAGACCTCTTGCAAGCAGAAATTCTTCCCACGCGATCCCCGTCAGACAAGCATGGCACAATTTACTTCCATTGCACGTTCTATTTATTTCTTCAAATATCGACATAGCACGCACGGAGACGAAAGCCTCATCCAGTATAAATGAGCACGAAAACAAACTTCCCAGCAAGAGGTTTTATCTGGAATTATTGTATTACACGTATATATACTTATCTTGCGGATTATGTAGATACTCACAGATGACAATTGCCATGCTAAAAAAGATTTGATGGACGAGTCGGAGGGAGAAGGCCAACTTCACTATGATACTTATGTAGAGAATGACAATGACGACTCACCCCGGATGTCGATGAGGAACAGACACTCAGTGACGACGACAGGTGTATTCACCCAGTATTTTTCAGGTACTCAGGACGATATCGAGAAAGCTGGTAACTATCCGATGGGATACAAGAACGGAGCTATGGGTTGAGCCAAAGTCACCCTATTTTGCACTACTAGACCCGGGTATCTTGAATCTGGAGCCATTGTACTATCCTCGTGTATTTTTGTGGATCCCGCACTTACTAGTTGATCAGTTATACTGCTGTGATCCAAAGTGCTATAATGTACCGAAAAATCATGTATAAAAAAAAGCGAACTTGAGATTAAAGGATTTTATAAAGATCCTTATGCACGCCGAGTGATGAACACTAACAGGTACGTTTGTATGGTTATCAATTACGAAATATGCCACGCTTATAACAGTAAAATATGTCTATCTTTCTGTTTGAAAGATGCTTCATATCATGTCAAGACGATATAAATGCAAAAAATGTCAAAGCTCATTGGGGGCACACGACACATGATAAAAGATTTTGGACCAGTTACCTGACGAACTAGCAGCAAAATTCCCAGCCATATCGACGTGTCGATGTGCTGTATCTAAGGACTTCAGTGATATTTTACGACCATGCGTGTAGCATGGCACGGGAATTGCAAAGATTGAAGATATGCTGCAAGAGCTGCACCTCAAACGCAATATCCGACTACATATTATATATATCTATTCCAAATATACCGTTAAGAAGTACACTGTAAAAAATTTTTCTTGTAGAACGGCAGTTTTCACAAGATTTTACAAGACTTTGTATAATTCTATAGTACCGTCTCATCATGTTACACTAGGATTTTTTACAGTGCGTAGCAACCCGCCGTTTACCGGAAAACCTCGATGTCACAACCTGGACCAAAGGTTGGACAAAGGACACCATGAGTCGAACGAGGCACAAATTGGAAATTCGCGAATTGTTGGGTAGAAACCGGTTAAGCTCAGCCTATGGTGATATGATATCGACCTACAATTAATCACTTCGCAGGTGTTTCGAATATGATTACCGCGACATCAACACAAGATGAAATTCCCCAGCCGGGTCTATGGCAACAAGAAGTGGGAGTGTGCAAAAGACGCTTCCAGTAAGTGGCTCCTTCAACTTGGGTAACCTGGTTTTAATTATCTATACCATACCGCAAGGATTCCAATTTTTGGGAATATGGCAAAGAGGCAAAAAGCCGCACCAAGTACTATATACAAGATGAATATAATCAAATTGGAGGAAATTCACCTGATGTTTTGTTGCGGCTGATTTTGAGTTACATATCCGAGTCATGCCGCGTATTAGAAATCGGTAAGATAGATTATGGAGCTTGTTAGATTGTTCTCATATCGCAGCGGCAAATTTTAAACACGTGAAATTCGTGCTACTTTAGCCAGTGCACGACAGAGTGCCAACCACTGTATCATAAATCAACTACTCGGGTTGACACCTCTATTCCGTACGGTATGTTGAATTTTGTTGTGCAACGCTTCCTCTTTGCTCACATACTCTTATACGGAACAAAGATGCATCACATCCATTTTTCTTCGAAAAGAACCGTCGCCAAACTGCAGTTGGGTTGTCAGGTTGCGCAGGAACGAAAATGACGCGATGAATTTTGGGGTGACGGTGAGATCCATGATTTACCTTACTTTGCCCTATAGTGCATATGGTATGATGCTTATTTCAACCCATCAGTGTGTATTATATCAGACCACTCACCAAGAATTAGAGGGTCATATTGTTCGTGGCTAAATTCACATTGGCCATCTTTGCTGGGAGTTTCGAGCTAGTCAAATCCATTGGGAATGTGCAGCTCAGTTTGTCACACTACAGGGACCGTACATTAAAACGCCTCATCGGTAAATCAGCGTGAGCTACTAATTCCATACGCGCTGATACGTTTTTTAAGAATGAAACGGAAGCCTTCCCAAACCCGTATAAGAAACAAGCGTGGCTGGAAGGTCAAGACGTATGTCAACATGAACAGTCAACACCTGTACAAGCAATCTTTGTACACTCAATACCAACGGCAAAGTAGGTCATCATAAATATTACTTGACAAATTGCTCACATGAGTAACCATAGGAACCGATGTATGTTCTTTAAAACGATGTCTCAACCATGAGCACGATATCGTGAGTGCTTGATCCTTATTGCTCTGATTTTTTTATGCTTATTTAGCAGGTCATTGACCGTGATCGGAATCTGCAAGGAACATGCGCCGAAACGAAATGAATTACATGATAATGAACGGTGACTAGGATCATCGCCCTGTAAGTTTGCGCCATCCACAATTGATAGGCCATCAAAAAAAATGTGCCATAGCTTTAGCATTTGGGTTTGGCGCATGTCTAGGAAGTGGTGTCCCCAGGCATGTTGGCTGGGCCCAAATGACTACTGGTAAAGATACATGTAGTAGACTGTTGATGGGTTTGAAGCATCAAGGCAATGCAACTATATTTCTCAAATGACTAGTAACATTGATATCGGCATACAACCGAAAGAAGCCAGGAAATTACCTGGCAACAAACAAAATATGTATTTCATTGGCGTCACCGTAGTAATCAGCGTTACAATCAGCTGCTACATACTGCAGAATACGATATCTTGTGTTACGCACCATCCATTAAATAGCACACGCTGTCTTACGAAGGAGAGTAGCATACCTATAGCCTAGTGCAGAAGCCTCACAAGGGAACATTTGATATGGTATAGAAAAGTTATAAGCTTTAAAGCCAAAAGAATTCGTCTGGGATTGTTGCGCTCATCGAAGCATCTGATCGACCGCTGCATATACAATATAGTTTATACTTATCAACATAACGTTCCGCCGGGGAACATGTATCCAAACTTTAAACGCCGATAACTTTGTGAATTCAGGTCTGTTTCGTATGCAACAAAATGTTATTGATAGCTGAAGGAGTTTTTCCTTGTAATATATAATTGGATATTTAATGTATTGATTTAAAGCTGCACACTGCTGTAAAACGTAATTTAGGCATTTTTTTGCATGAAATTTTGGAAGAACGAAACACAAACCTTTTAATTTTTCCCGACTGAATCTTCTTCATTATACTGTCGGAATTGCTCCACCGCTTTTTTCCAAAGGGAAATGAGGTCGCTTTTACCCACGTCGGAGAAGTGAGTATACAATTGTCGAGCAAATTGTACTTCAGTGCAGTTGAGGACCTGATGATACGCGACTTCCTGCTTAACGGTGCCCTGAAGTTCCCTATCGGTTGCAGTCTTGCAAAATATTTTGGCGATGTCACGTAATCCAGCCTTCTTCATATCCTCTTTGAGAACCGTGAGGCAGGGCGTTCCAATTCTTTCATCCTTAAGGTGGTCCTGGAGTAGCTGTGCAGTAACAGGCTCACCAACTTTGACACGGTCGAGAGCGAATTTACGCACTGCCTGAATGTATTCTCTCGTGAGAATATTCTTTGGCCGACCAGTCTGCTTTGGTTCTTCAGGCATCTCGTTTCCTTTGGCCAAGGCAATGATCTTTTTTGCCGTTGGCTCTCCAATACCAAGGGCCTCCTCTAACAGCTTCCGCCAGGGCTTGCTATTAACAAAGTTTCCCAGGTTGTTCTGCTCGATCAAAAACTTGTATATGCGAATAAACGTGATCCACTCATTTTTTGTAATGGCAGATTGAGCACGTTCTAATGGGAACGAGACCATTGTGGGAAGTAAAATATATATCAAACGAAAGCGCTTCGTGTCAGGAACATTTTCAGGAGCATACGACGTCACTCGAAGGACTTAGCATTAATGATCACTTTTCTCACCATCAATTTTTGGATACATGTTTCCCGGCGGGATTTTATATTTACATATGAAGTAGGTAATGGCATGTAATACGTGAGAAGTAATGATCCATATTATAACTCTTAAGTTTGCCTTGTATATGGCATACAGGATAATAGTAGGAACACTATCACAGCTAGTATACGAGTGTAGTGATTTTAAATTCATTAAAGCCACGAAGTAGATAATGGCATATCCAAGTGAGCTGCAGATATTAGGATCTGCAAGAGTTTGAAGAAGTGGTTTGATAGGTAACTTCACGTATCGCTCGGATTATACTAACACCTGATCATGAAGATAGCACATCTTATATTCAATGAAGGGATTTGATATACATTTTTATCGCCTATATATGATAGTAATCTATTTGTTAAAATGGTCTCAATAAGCTGATTCCCGGTTCAATTCATTCACACCTGAACCATAGTTCATAAATTTCAAAAAAAAGTACGTATATCCTAAAGCATGCATGCTTGTCGAAGCCGTGTGCTTTCTTTCCTTGATGATATTTGGAGACGATAAAGATATACACAATCACATTGATAATATATAAATTTGGAAAGTTTACATATGTTTACTACTATTGTGTATAAGCACAAGATGAAAGCTGTATCATATTGAACACTAGTTGTCAAGCTACTAGTTCCCTTTGAAATCCCTTTTTAATAATGGTAATTCACCGAATTACGCTGCACCATGTAGTTCCTCTCCCGACACAAGACTATGTATAATATCAGAACAAAAAGCTTATAGAGAATTTACTCATTCAATAGTAAGAGAGCTTCTTCTAAATTATCGTCCTCATCTTGCAACGAATATTTGTTGTGATGGGCGTTTTGTTGAGAAACACCAGTAAATCATGAAAAAACTAACATTTTCAGACTTGCATATTATATGTGGCAACATTAATTATTTAAGTACAGTATTAATGTGTATGCAAAGAACCAGGATCTCTTTTAAGTTTTTTCTTTCGACTTTTTAAAGTTCTCATTACATCAGGTCTGTATCAAGAAATAGGTAGCTTGTATCGATGTGATAAATCTCATCACTCAATAAAATGAGTATCGCTGTAAATTTGCATATTAAAAAAGAGTCGTAAATTAGTGGCATGATCTATTAGCTATCCTAGTTTTCATTAGGCAATGGAATTAGAGTGTAACAATAATCACTGTACTAAAAGAGCTGATACTGGGATTGAGTCTACTCGCAAATGTAAAATCCCATCCAGTGTAACTCACAAATGGAACTGCGGTGATTTATACGTAAAAGCAAAGCACGTAACGAATACGTCTTGTAGTCACAAAATACTATTGCTAAGGGCTACACAAAGAATCAAACTCATGGCTTACCAAATTCCTTTCAGAGGTTGACTTACAACTTTTGGCCACGAAGACTCTGTTGCCGACCAAGCAAAACAAGAAGTAAACGAATAATAAAAGCATGTATGAGGTACTAATAAGCTACTGTTTTAAATTTGAAAGGAACACTCATGGAAACTGTTGGATGCAGATCGCTGCAAGTTCGGATCCCTATTTTTGGGAAGTCGCAAACAATAAAAAGCGACCTCAATGACAACTCACATAAAAGTTAAACTTTTTTCGTTCCATTAACAATAATGAGTGTACTACTAAAAATACACAAGCACCAGTGTCGTCATTAATTCTTCGGATAAAAGCCAATTTAGCACTAGTTCGATGACAGGTTTCTTGAAATTGTGCTTTCTTTGAATCGGGCATCGAAAGTATGCATTACTAGTATCTTGAAACATATGCAAGACCAACAAAAGCAATAAAGTTGTCAACGGGCATTTACCCCAGAAGTACGGATAAGGAAATATGACTTATAGAAGGTTGTGACATGCACACAAGCCACCACGATGTGTTTGTAAAAAAGTAGATCAATAGATGCACTATCTTACGGTGATATTGCGCGATCGGATACTTCTCTTCGCATGCATGCACTTAGGTAATGCGGCAGCCCACAACGTAATGAATTCAGAATTCAGTTACTAAATGCAAACGGTGCCCGGGTACTGATACAGTGCAGGGACCGCTGCGATCGGAAGACATAGGAAGCGACCTACGCCGAAAATGAGGGACCACTCACCAGGCTGCTTATCTGGTGCTTGACTTTCCACAAGGTCCGTGATAAAATCACCCGTTTCTGGTGGACGACCACGGTTTCCAAGGCAGCTCCTCTTGTGTCACGTCCCTGCCAAACGCTGTTGCCTTGTTATCCGCACTGTTATGTAGCGCCATAATTTGACGTGTACCCTCACATCTCCACATGCAAGCCGGACACTCTGCAGATCATGCAAGGTGGGATTATGCAGGCCATAGGATGCGCTCATATGCCATCCCAGTAACTGGCAAGTGGGAAGCTTGTAAACATTATGTATTGAATGGCGAGTTTGATTCTCATACTGAGAAGCTTGCCCCAGAAAAAAATGGAGTACAGCGGCCATGCTACTTTTTAAACACGTTTTATCAACAGTGCCTTGCAATAGAAACGGCCAGCTGGGTGATTCATTGCCATTGGTAACATGGTGATGAGCAAAAGTTGGCAATCCCAGCGGGTGCGGCTTGACTTAAAATGCCACAAAACGGATCATATTGTGCAACAAAGGATTTTTCAGAGACAGAGTGTGTATGTGATGCCATGCAGTGTTGGAATCAGGAGATTTCGACGTATATGGAAGCAGCTGGCAACAGTGGACTATCGACAGAAAGGGGATAGGCGGGTTTATTTATGGGGGAGAGGGGGTGGGTTTTCTATCGAAAAGTAAGCAGCAGCAAGCACGGACAGACAAAATTAGCAACAACGTGGGTTGGGCTTCCGCGGGACTATCCATTAGTTCTGGCCCAATTATGGCCAGGATATATAAAAGGGGCCTGGAGCCTTTTTATTTTCTTCTTCCTCCATTTTCTGTCGTTCCCTTCCATACTTTCTTTTTCATAATGGCCAAACGTGTCCAATTCTCATGCCAAGTCGAACTCATCAGCACCTTCGCGAACGAAGAATACGGTAATAGTACCACCTTTCCATTTTGCAACATTATTTGTTGTTTACTGACATAACATCATGCACCAGATCGAACAGCACAAGAAGTAGCGAAATTGACATATCATGACATGTTCGAACTCCTTACATTAAAGTCGGAATGGCGACGGCAGATGGAAGAGCTACGAAACGAAAGTCCATCCAGCGACAGCGACGAAGAACCCCCACAAAAGCAGCAGCAAGCATCACAGCAGCAGCAACCTATATCCCCCTGCGACATTTGCGCCTGAATCCTAAATATCCCACTCACCTCGCTCTTGTACTCATACCAACCATCATGTTCTTTTTTTGTCTTTTCATCGTGTATGCACAATTTAATCAAAATTCTAATATATCTCTACTGCATTTTTTTTGGAGTAACGTCCGCCCAATTTCCATATTTAGACACCGTTATTTGTTATCAGTGAGATCATGGTCTGCACAACCCTACTTGCAGACACTGCAACGAGCGTTAATTCCGGTTTTGGACATCCCCTCCGCTTTTCTTACCGTCTACGCTTGGATCCTGAATCTTGATATCTAGCTCAGCGTGGAGAAGTCGCTTAAGTTGGTTGACTAGCACTCCAATGCGTGCCCATGCGCGGAACTTTATCCATCCTTCCTGGCCTACTTTGAGGCCCCGCCCAAAATGATCGATATCCACACGACCGCCGAAAAATAGCACAGCGTACGATGGAACTTCAGTGCCATCGCGGATAAATATCTTGCTTGTCTCCATCCGGGAGAAATATGTCAGAAATGAGCCCGTGTAATTATTGTTGCTAAACAAGATCGACGATGGATGGAGAAACACCCGCCCTGCCATAAGAAACAATAACAGCTGATTAGCGATAAGATGTTACACCAGAGATATTTAAGCATATTACCATCCTCCTTGGTGAAGAACTTGATTTCCCTGGCCTCTTTTTCCCGCTCCACTGTGCCACTTAACACTTTGTCATACTTGGCATCTGGCAACCGAATCTTAGCCACATTAGGGTTTAGTCCGCCAAACACAACGCTTTTGACAAGGTTCAAATTCCCATCGTTACGGTTATAGTTGTCTGGACAACGCTTGTCATAGAAACCAATGTCCGCCAGCGCATCCGCATATTGCCGCCGCAATGACGATATTTCAGAAAGCGTTGCAAACGACAGAAAATTGTCTTCGCAGAATCGCCGCGCCTCACGCATACCCTGTGCTTTGATGATCTTGTGCCACTTTTCAAAAGCCTTCATATCTGTGAGCCAGTCACTCTTGCCAAGTGCAAAGCGCTCCCGACATTGCTTTGCTTCTTCACGCTTGTCCATCGGTGAAGTGAACGGAGATTTGAGTGACATGATCGAAGCAATAGTCAAGATCGCATCGAAGCAACTGAATACAGAGCCCAGCAATAGCATTTTACCCACTCTCAAGTCAGCCGGAATCGAAGCCTATCTTCTGTTTTTAGAACTATTCGGAATGGGCAAAAAGCAACCTCCGGTGACCTCCCCCCAGATCCCTCCTCTCAGCCTCCTTTCTTACTAAGAGGGAGACAACCCGGGGAGACGAGAGGAGAATGACGAGGCTGAGCCTTACCATGTGCTTGCCCAGTGGCGTAAGTTCTCCACGAGGACTGTCATCTATTGCATCGACGGCTTGTAATGTTCGAATGGCACTATCCAATGCCGCGGTTGATGGTGGGTCGATGGCATTGCGCAGGAATGTTTTGACGTCGAATTCGCCCATAGACTTGATCTGCAAGCATAGCTGCTCCAATGGTGTTCGCAGCAATTCCGGAATCTGTTGCGCATGCATTTTACGTGATTCTGTGTCTCTGCTAAAGATCTTGAAGCATTCACCAGGACGCGTACGACCGGCACGACCACGTCTCTGTTTACACGATGCTCTTGATGCCCAAGTCTCCACGAGTCGCATCATGCTATTGCCAGGGTCGTATTGGGTTTCTTTCACACGCCCCGAATCGATAACATAAACAACCCCGTCAATTGTAATGGAAGTTTCCGCAACATTTGTGGCAACAACAATTTTGCATACGTCTGGCGAAACTTTCTTGAATACGCTGGTTTGCTCCTGGGGAGAGAGATTTGCATGCAGAGGAAGAATCTCGTATTTCTCAGATCGAGGTAATGCAGTCTGTAACGTTTCAATGCATCGCCTGATCTCCATAGCGCCTAGCATAAATATACTTTTTAATATACATAATAAGGTTCAGCTTGTAGTTCATACCAGGCATGAAAACCAGAATCGCTGGTTGTGCTCCATTATCGATCCGTGCAGTTCCGTTCTCCACAATATGTTTCACCACATGCGCAATCAGATCGTAATCAATCTTGTCTTGATTTCGATAACGCGCCATGGTTTGGACGGTCTGCTCGTTGTACCCTTCATCCAACAACTGCAGCTGCCACCCCGCCCATTGACCTCCTTTTTCCTCCTTGTCTTGCTTCGGCATCGGCAATCGAGACACATACGATGTCATGCTGATAATGTCTTCCAGATAACTAAAAATTACAAGGGGCTCAGATAACTGTACGACACTTGCATATGCCAAACTCACTAGTCCTTTACTGGGTGCGTAAAGCCAGGAATTTCTATAGCGGGTGCACCGCCAAAATAATCTAACGAAAATGTCTCAGGTTGAACATGGTCAAGTATATGCATGTTAGTCTACCTGCAAACACCTGCTGATTGATGGTTGCACTCATTAGTACCACTTTTAGGTCTTTACGCTTTTTCAGAACTTCTCGAAGGATAATAAGCAAAAAGTCACTGTCCACTAATAAACAAACAGTCAATACTTCTTTCACAAGCAATGATACTCGAGTTTGCTGCGCCTTCTTTCCTACCTGATCGCTCGTGAACTTCGTCGATCATCACATGGCTAATTCCGTCCAGAGTTGGGTCACTGTGCAAACGTCGCAATAATACACCAGTCGTGACAAATTGAAGCCTTGTTTGAGCAGAAACCTATGCTCCAATATTTGGTTACACCAATCATGCAAACTTCGAAGCAATCGATGCCATGGCCATTACCTTGGTTTCTCCACGGATCGCATAACCTACTGACTGCCCAATTTTATCACAGCGCTCCGCAGCAACGCGCTCTATTTGTGACATAACATTATTAGTTGCCAAGCAACGAGTGACTAAAAAAAAACGCCTCACCTGCGACACCAATTGCTGCCACTTTACGAGGTTGTGTACAAATAATGTTACACGCTGATCCGCGGTTGTTCTCAATCTCCGTATCCAAGATAAACTGTGGCACCTGCGTTGTTTTACCGCAACCTGTTTCACCGCAGACAATAGAAACTTGGTTGTCAACCACCGTTTGAACCACCTTGGATTGGAAACTGTCAGCTGGTAACTTGCTCCGAACCCTTCCAAGGGGAGCATAGGCGTCTGAAGCTCGCATGCTATGTAGTTCCTCTTTAAGTTGTTGTGATATCTTGTTATGCTCAGCAGACGACAACTCCCGCTTGCGCTGTGTTCCATTTTTCCGACGTCGTTTTTGGCTTGGCTGAGGAAGCGCCACTATCGATGCAATGCCTTCGGTGATGTCTCTCAATTTAGGAGGGTTAGCAATGAGATCATCCACATGCTCTTGAAGCCACTCGGCGCACATATACACTAGTGGCAAGCCGAGATTCTTTTCTGCTTCGTCAACTACGCCTTTGATCATCGACAGCTTGAGGTATGACGGCAGCTTTTCACAAACAATCGTAAAGATGGGTACAGTGTTTGGATAATTGGAATCTTTCGGCAGAGTAATCTCGAGTATGAGGGGATATTCGCGTGTCTTGTCTCGGCGCGTCATCTTGGCCGATAAACGAATAGAGAATTGTTTGCCCTTTTCCTTGCCATCTTCAGATTTCTGTTCAAAATTGGCGCCGTATATTGACTCAAGAGCAATGGCTTCTTCTTGCCACATTGTTTCAACGTCTTCTGGATCTAATGTGTCTTCTCGTTTTGGCATTGATTCATCTCCATGTACAAGTCGCCATTGAAGAAGCTCGAGGGCCTTGATATCGTCGTTGTTACATTGTTTCATCGCTTCTTCGCAAATATTCGCAGGGTATCCGAATCCTGTCATGCGCTTGATTAACCAATCATGGCCTAGCGATTGTGTTGTGTGTGATATAGTGGTCATTGTCGGCTTGTAGTTAGCGTGCATAAAGGTAGGTGGTAAATCTAAGAATAACAGGTAACACAGATGTTAGAAAGTGTCTGGAATCCTTCATGGATGAAAAAAGTTATAATACCATCTTCAGGGACATGCAAGCCTGAAACGTAAAATTAATAACCGCGATTGATGAAAGTAACAGATGTGATATGAAGACTTACAGAGCCAATCCAAGGCCATAGCTGTGTCGCTACAATACTCCAAAGCTTCATCGACGTGGGAAGGACGGAAACCCATTCGGACTAAGCCTTCTGTGATTTCCTTGCGCTCCCTGTCCGGCAGTGTCGTACTAACCTAAGAATATATAAGTGCACAAATTAAGTACAATTGTGGGGAGCATCGTACAAACGTAAATGAAATACTCACAGGCTGATAAACTATATTTGATTTTTTCACGACATCCTCCACGAGATCTCTGTTCTCAACACTCATATGTACCGCTGGCAAGCTTTCCCAATATTTACGTAACTTTTCATCTAGTGCTGTGTTACCACCACGACGCTTCTTGTCATCATCATCATCATCGTCAAGTTGGTCAGCCGCCATACGGGATTGTTGAGCCATAGGGATGGCTGCATTAGCGCTTTCTTTTACAGGTCGTCGATCTGTTGCTGATGCTTTCGCGGGAGTAGGTGGTTGGACACCAAAAGGATCCGGCACATACTGCCAGGTATTATCCTTTGTTTTAAGGCGCTCGAACTGTTGCCAATAGTCACGGTGCTGCGGTGGCAAGACACGATACATGGGCATATGTGAATTTACACGGTGCAGGGCAAATGTGGCAGCCAAGTGTCGAGCTTCCATAGTTGTAGGCAAGCAGAGATCAGGTGGCGGCGTGAGCGTTATTGTTTGGATCTGTGCTGTCTTTTTGTTGCGTTTGCCAAGCTGCACAGTGCCAATAAAACCTTGCTTCTTTCTGACCATATCGAACGTCGGTTTCTCCCATCCTTGCTTTTGGCAGTGCTCGTGTAAAAGTGAGACCGGTACTTTGCCTGTCCAATCGCCAAAGATGGATTTCTACATGATCGAAACAACTTTAATTTTCTGATTCACTCGAAATCGTTCAACGATCGATCGATTATTTACTCTTTCGGACGGCTGTTGATCATCGTCTTTGGCTCTGCTGCTGCCAGCATTACCGCTTTTGACAATGTTCTTTCGACCAGTGCCTTTTTTGGCTTGATTTGTCGAAGGTGCCGGAGTCTCGTTCTTTTTCGATTTTTTCGGTGGCATTGTTGAGCAATGCTTCTGTCAACCGAGTGTACAGCAAAGAACCGGAGTTGAACGCCACATCAAGTCGAGTGCTATGTGTACGCAAAGACTTTATTTATTTAAAATTCAAATATTGTTCAATAAACGCGATGGCACATAATGGATGATGGACCCTAAGCATGATACACTTGGATCAATGCTACCCTGGCAACAAATGTGATGGCCTAAGCAACATAGATTGCTGCGCAACAAACAAATCTTGCAAATCTTCGCGGGAGGGATTGATGCTCCGATTCGAAACTGGCCTTGCAGGCGTGGGGAAAGCGAAAGTTTCTCTGTTAATACCGATCGTTCAATGCATGTTTCTGATGCTTCGAGTTCGGAAGCAGATGGAAGACGTCTCGTTATACCGTCCGTGCGACTCGATGGCAACCCGAATTTTCCACCCTACTTTGATGTAAACACCTCGCCTTGTAAATCGCGCATCGATTCGTTGCTAAACGCGTGTCCATTTTTTAGACAATTGTAGCTGGTGCGATCGGTGGCGCCTCAGGCGATTTCATCATGCACAGGTATTCCAAGAGAGCCTTATGTTGTAAACGTTGTTCTGAAACGCTCTTACATAGCGTAGATACCGTTAAGACTCGTGTCCAAGGACAGCCCCATCACCGACCGTTAAAATACCAGAACATGGTGCAAGCTTATCGGCTCATTTGGAAGGAAGAAGGTGTGCTACGAGGTTTATATGCTGGAATAACACCTGCTATGCTTGGATCCCGTAAGTCATTGTTTGCATGGGGAATAGAGTTTTTTTACTGACAGCCTGCGCAGTTCCTGCGACCACGCTATATTTTAGTGTTTATGAGTTTACAAAGCGAACTTTGACGGGATATCACGTGCCAGAGGTAGTTTCGCATTTGACGGCTGGTTCCCTTGGCGATCTTTTGGCTTCTGTATTCTACGTTCCCTCCGAAGTTTTGAAAACACGGATGCAGCTCCAGGGCCGATACAATAACCCTCATTTCATAAGCGGATACAATTATCGAAATACCTGGCATGCAACCAAAGTGGTATGTTTGCTACTCGTTCCTTCCATTCAATGATATAACTACGTGCATTTAGATTGTAAAATATGATGGATTCGGTGCTCTATTCCACGGCTTTACTGCTACAATTCTTCGAGACGTTCCTTACTCGGCTCTACAGTTTGCATGCTATGGTGAGTTATCAAAAGTAAGAAAATGGAAAAGTTTACTGATCAGGGAGTCAATAGAACAATTCAAGAAGTTTGCCAAATTAAATTACGGTGGAGAGCAGTTACCTATCGGCATTGATCTGCTAACTGGTTCTATGGCCGGTGGTATTGCTGGTGCCATCACCACCCCGTTGGATCTAATGAAGACACTGCTACAGACACAACAGAGCAGAAAGAAGGGCGGGTCCTCATCAACAAGCCCACCGCCACCTACGGACCCATCAGCACCTAAGCATTATAGCGGCATCTTGGAGGGCATGGTATGGAATTATAGAAACCATGGATTAGCTGGCTTATTTAGAGGTGTCGGGCCGCGTGTATTCTGGACAAGCTTACAGAGTGCTGTCATGTTCGTGATCTATGAGCAAGTCTTGCACGTGGAAGAGGCGTTGCGGAAACGAGGCGACTGGCCACCATCAGAAGCAGCTGCTAAACTTCTTCCCAAATAACATTCATTTGTTTTTCTCGTTTTGTACTTCCTTTTATCACACACACCCTCCCATCTCATTATCCTCTTGTAAAAAAAACACCATGCGGCATATCTTAGACTAATAGATTCTTTTCTATGTTCTTGTAAACACTTTCAAGTATAAACAAACCACACATCGGTATACATAAACAAGGTATTACAATTTTTTAAGCAGTTGCTCGCTCCTTTCCTTTGCCCTCCTTTTTCGGTAGTGGAGGCGGTGGTTGAGATTCCTTCGGTGGCTCATCCTCCTCATCATCTTGTGGATCTTCTAGCGGTCGTTGTTGCTGTTTGTCCTCCTTGGAAGTTTCTCCGTGGTGACAAACAACGCACTGCCACTTGCCTTCGGCACCTGCTTGCCGAGAAGTCTCAAGGCATCGGCGGTGATAAGCATGACTGCAACGGAACACGACAACATCCTTGTCTACTTTAACGGTGCTCTCGTCATCTGGATTCTCCTCGTTTTCCAGATCCCATGCGAAAGGTTGGTCCAGGAGTGAGATGTCAAGGACGCCATCGCCACAGATATCACAAACACCGCGTCGTGGCCTCCATCCTCGTCCTTTCCCGCGCACCATATCTTCCACGCCTTTGAAGAGATCTCGGTCGAACAGACGATTGGTCATCTCTAGCAGCTTTCCTTCGTACTTGTACGTGTCCAGCATACTTCGGAAGATGTCACGGAAATCTGCAAATGTATTTTCGCCCCGTGCCTGGGACTCGATGAGCCTTGATAATAACCGTGGCAACGATACTTGTGGAGATGTGGATAGTAAAAGGTGCGTTAAGATAGATTGTACAAACGACTTGAAGGATGAGACAATGTGCTGCTGCAATCCTTGAGGTATAGTTGTTGCGGCCAGCGCATTGAGCACTTCTATCGAAGACTCAACGTACGAATCGAGCAGTCGGAACCATAGTGATTCTACATGATCGTCGTACTCGTCAGCGGCAGAATGGCTATTGCTGCTGTTCTCGCATAGTCGTGTTCCAACCCGCAGTACACCATTCAGTCCTATAAGACAGCTACTGACGATTCCTTGCTCCTCAAAAGTCCACACACTGTCTGCCCGTGCGTGATCTCGAATCATCTGCAATATCATTTCCACCTTTTCCTTTGCGACGCTAAGCATCTTTTCCAGCGCAGCCTGGGTGTTTCCGCTCTTTTCCATGATCCAGACAACTGCATCGATCACCTCGTATTGTTCGCAGCACTTGAGGACAGCATCAAGATTTACGTCATTCACGAGCTTGGTATTGAGATAGTCGTATACGCCCGAAGGGTCAAAACGACACATGAGTTCGAGATATCGTTCGTGAAGGGATGTGCTGACGTTGGGTATTACAGGGGGTGCATAAACTCGGCTGGTCGCAATTGACTTTTCATCATCTGCTGCCGTGGAAGGCTCCAACAGGCCTCGAAGATACAGAAAGACGCGCTGGTCAGCAGTATCGTGATGCTCTTCATCGTCGAACTCTTGATCTTCTTCCAATCGACGAACGGCCTCCTCGTGCTTTCCATTGAAGAATACTTCAACGATCTCGGCGGATTTCTGGCCATCAATCTCAACAAATTGGGATATCCGAATCATAAAGACACTCTTGACTTCGTTTCGCTTCTTTTCGTTCAAATCAGAGCGGTCGTCCAGTAATCGATATACCGTATCAAACACTTCGGTCCGTCGTTCGTCATCTTTGAGGTTTGCTTCAACTAGTTTGCCATACTTTTTTTCTCGCTGATAAACGCTCTCCAGCACTTGCCAGAACCCGGCATCTTCGTAATAGGCAACCATAAGATCCGGGTTGATAGGCTTGAATACAGTGAGTAGGTTCTGGACAGCAGCTTGTCGTTCCTGTCGCGTATCAGGATCTTGGTCCTCAGACAAGCGAACCAAGATATTGTGCAATGTGGTAGGCGGCAGCAATATAAATGTTGTGTATTTGTGGAGATTGGCTGCAATGAACATGTAAAGCTGTACGACACTCTCTCCCTCACTGTCTGCCGCCGCATTGGTGGGGCTCGATTCGCGGTTGCTGAAAGACTGGACAGTGGATGTGGAAATCGATTGCTTCGGCCGCGGCGGAGGCATAGGAAGTCCGTTGCCTGCGTGTCCTCCACCCATAACATCGAGCAACGTGTTCACAATGATTTGTCGCGAAATAACCTTGCCCTGCATATCTTCTTCCAAAGTCGACGTTAAAATATCGTCACCACCGTTCAGCCATGGGTCTTCAAAGGCAATCTCCAAAGCTTCCAGAAACTTCTTGGTATTGAATCGTAAAAGCAGACGAAGGTATGGATACGTGGGTTCGGTCATGTGGTCCTCATCATCAGCTGTCAATACGAGCGTGCCCCCTTTCCTTGGCCAAACGACACAACGTCCAGAGAAGACAAAGGAATAGACGGCGCTTCGAGCCTCGTTGGCTTTCGCAGTGGTCATGGAGAGCCCATCAGGGAACGTGCGTCCCGTCAAAATGAGCTTGAAATACTCAAAGAGCTTTTCAGCATTTCTTCTTGGTACAGAGGTCAGATCTTCGGGCTCATCAATGATCATATCCATCGTTCTGGTGCTTTCAGCACTTGTCAAGCGCGTCCGATCACCGTTTTGGTAGTAGTTGGTAAACTGCGGGACAACAAGACGAGTGCTTTCATCCTTTATGACATGGCGAATTACTTTGAGCATCTCCACCACCGGGCTGACGTAGTCATCCATGCTTCGGTTCCAAACATACATCATTGCCTCGTACAGCCCCTCTCGATGACAGACGCTGACAATCTGATCAATATCCAGGCACTGCGGGTTCACATGCCAGATTATTTGTTCTAGTTGTGTCAGCATACGTTTGGAACAGTAATGCTGTACCAAATCCTTCATGACAGCAGGTGGGATGTCCGAAACTTTGTCTTGTAGAATATACGGCTCCAATACCTCCAAGAACACGCCACGCACATCCGATTCAGCAAATCGATCATACGCCGTGTCAAAAAGGTATTCGAGGTTGTTCATCGATAAACAGGCCTTGACGCACCCAGCAGCAAGATCCTTAAAGAGAACAGCACCACCGTTTGTGGATTCGTCTGCCATGCCATCGTATGTCCGCGATGACGAGAATGTATAGTTGAGTGACGCATCCAGTAGTTCCTTGAGTTTCTCGCCAACCATGTGCTTCCGGGCCATCTCATCCTCGGGTAATCCGACAACGGTCTGGGTATATCGGCCATTGTAAAACAGTGTCGCTAGCTCAATTCCTTCCAAAAAGTCCCCAGCTCGCACTAGTGCAATGATCCGGTCAGCCCATGAAAGCAACGCGCCGATGTATAGCTTGTTTAATCCCTAAAGTGATGAAGATGTTAGGATAATTTACATCGATTCTACTAGCTCCAATACTCACGAGTAAGAACAACTTGCCCTTGTATGCTCGAACTGAATGGTAATACGCCATCTCAACCGTTTTGTATGGCATAAACATATCACTGATACCAAGCCCAGCTTGCTGTGTGGGAGCTGCACTTTTCACAACCAAATCTCCTAGCGGTGAATTGAAACGATCGTGATAGACCAATTGCTTGTTACGAATACTAGCTCGCTCAGTTTCAACCATATTCTTGGGATCGAACAAGATCATTTCTTCATTAGGTGTTATCAGCACCAAAATCTATATTTGTTCTTGTTATTTCAATGCATCATCACTTTCTCATATTAGTTCACACATACCTGTCGGTTGATCCATTGCAAGCCAACAATCACATCGCGGCACTTGTATTCACCATGTTTTATAAATTCCAGTTTGCTACCGCGTTTGCTCTTGTTTGCTGTGTTACGTGAACCACGACCGCCAGTGTGAGGAATGTCGGGATTCTCGATACCCACACGAAGGATAAGTAAATGGTTTCCCCACGAGAAAGCAAGCATAGGGTCATTAGCCGGTGTTGTATGTTTAGGATTCTTATCTAGTTGAATATATCAACAAAAAAATCCACATGGCTTTGGCATCTCTAATATTTTTACCTTTCAAGTTGATCGGTTCGCCAGCCAAATCGGATTTCATGACTGGTAGCCACGCCAGACATCCAGCAAGATTTTCACTAGGGGCCTTGTTGCTAGGCTGGTCATCTCTTTCTTCCTGCTGTTGCTGTGTTTGCCGTTTCCTGGCTGCAGCATCACCATGCTCGTTGTTATCAGCAATCGATGAGGTTGTGATTGCTGGAGCGCCTTTGGGCTTCAAATACTTGTACTGAGTTTGGGGAGTTGGTTTTAAACCGACAATGATCATCTTGTATGGCGTCAAAAGGGCGACAAGGCCAAAGTTTTCTGCTGGATGTGCTATTTGGCCCAGGGGTAACGGTTGCATTGCAAAAACAGTACTGGGTCTCCTCGGTTTTGGCATCTCGTTATTGCCGGTATCCAATCCAGGGAACGAAAGGTTCTGGTATCGACCGAGAATACGTGTCGTATCGACAGCATTTACCATCACGACTTTATAAAGCACGTGATAGAACGCCATCCCTTGATCGTCGCCGGATACAATTTCCGACTTTTTCACACCCACAAAACCGATATGAAGGATAGCTGCTCCTTTGACATGGCCCTCTTTTCGTAGTACTTGCTGTTGCTGTTGAGAGGCATTCACTGATTTTGTTGCCTGGCTGGCTGGAATGGGATCGATGATACGTACAGGATTGGCAGGTTTGTTGATATCCCACACGACAATGTACCCTTGGCTGTGGCCACAGGCGATCGTGGTATGATCAGCCGATATTGCTAGTGATGTTACCGACCCAACTTCCACCGCTATTTTTGTTTATATCCATGTCAATCCAGCAATTTCCTTGCTTGTCACGTATACCACGTACCCCGTGCGCTATCGCCCAAAATACACTTTAAGTTTTGCGAGTAATCGTAAACGAAGACTAAACTTCGCGTTGTACCAACCGCTATTACACCGCTCACCTATGCTACTGATGAGACGCTGATATCTCACGATATATATGTAATTGATCACTTACAGCTAGAACGGACACCAATCCGTTGTGTCGCCTCATCTCATCAGCATATAGCTGATCTGATATCTTTTTAAGTGATGTCCACTTGAATGCTTCCCAGGGCTCCACATCTTCTGTCAGTAGCGAGACGGATGGCGACCGATCAGACGCAAATGTGCCAAATTCAGAAGATTGGCGTGATCCACTTCGGTTGTCCTGTTCTGACGCTGAGCGAATAATCGTGCCATTCAACAGTTTTGCCTGATGTTCAGATGCCAGTGAGAGCGCTGGATTGGATGCGATTCGTCGTGGGGTCTTGGACGTTATGGCTGAAGGTGTTGGGGAGAATGTTGCTGGAGAAACAGGTGTTCCAGGTGTTGCACGCGATATATCGGACGACGATTCCTAGACTTCTGTATGAATTCTATGCATGGCTGTTCCATCAAATCAAGCTTACGAAGTGGTTCAAGCTTGAATCTGTCGCCAAGGTCTCGTTGTCGTCCTGGTAATACTCGTCGCCACTATCGGACTCGTTCAAAATGCTTTCCAGCGTCAAGTAGTGTGCTGATAAGGCGGTATTTAGCTTACTTGACGGATATCTCAGCCATCGCTGTTACCTCTCTTGACAAACTCCTCGTACAATCCGATCTCTTTGCCGATATCGTCGAGCAGATTCATGACTTTGTGCTTTTTCTTCTCGCCAATCTTGTAGGCCATGCTGGTGTTCTTGACGAGTGGGCCGCCGTGAAGGTGGATGTTGAGCTCGTCCTGGATTTTGTATAGGTCGCCCAGACGGGACTGGATGATGCCATCTGCAACAGTGGGCAGATCTAATTCGGGAATACGCAGAGCATGAAACTTTTGCTCTAGCACGGTCAATGGCTGGACACCGTTGACGAGGCGGGTATGGTAAGGAACAGCGTCGAGGATTCTTGACAGCGGATCGGGCTGAACACGGAAGAATGGCTTGGGCTGTTGATGCGAAAAGGTAGGCTGTATCGGGGTATTGGGGCTGCATAATAATGTTTGGGTCTGTTTAAACTTATGCATACTTGCGGAGCGGGTTCCCTCCCCCTTACCTCGAATAGTCGGGCTTGAGACTCGCCGTCGACCCAAGCGAATGGGACCGTCGATGGCTCATGTATGACTTGAGATTCGCCAGATATCGGTCGGCCAAGGCGCGATCTTCCAAAGCTGCACGAAGTTCTTCGGGTAGTTCTGCAGTCGCCGCATTCAAATCAATGTCAATGTTGCTCAGCAAGTCTTCGGATTCGTCTTCGGACGTCTCCTCCAGTACTTCTTTCAATAAGGCATCGTAATTGTTGCGAAACTTTAAAGTGTTCGTGCTGGCGCTCCGCTCCATTGAAGTCGGTGCGAGATGGCTGTTACTGCTGCTACTGCTGCTCTCGCGATCGAACTCATCCACACTTTGTGACCTCGCATCCATCATGAGCGCTTTGTTAAATGGCAGCGTGAACAAGGGGTGACTAAGGACAAAAGTACAATTGCTGCTAGGTCGTTGGTAAAGGGCGACAAAGTGTAAGTAAGGAAAAGCAGCTGGAAGCGGTGTGCCGCGCTTATGAACAGAAAAGGTCAAGCGGGCCTCCAAGTAAAAGCCAGCGTTGGAGCCAATGAAATCAAGAGGGGCCCTTTAACGGTGAAGCACAAAGCAGGGCTGGGTTGAAGCTCCTGGGGGGAGTAGAGACGCCGCGCCAATGATCTTAAGACTTAACGCGGAGAAGAAGATCCTATAAGATCAAAGGAAACGGTGAGATCTGCCCAATGAATTCCATAGTTAACGCATATTAGTGTAACCGAAAATCTTTGCAGGATGTCTGTGATGTTATCTAAACTTTATCCTCATCATGAGAAGAACTAAAGGAAGCATTAATAAGCCCAAAAATTACAAAAAACCAAGCAACCATTCGCCGTTGTACTGACTGGACAATTACCATCAGCAGTGCCAGTTGAAGAAAGGAGAGAGTCAATCATTAGCAGTACTGAAGCTACTCTTCCTTGCAACAGCGAAAACTCCACCAGTAGAAGCATATCCGATAAGATTAATGGCGTGGTATACACCAAAATCGCAAATAAAAGTGTCATTTTTGACGCATAATGCTATAGAGAAATTGTACTTCCGCCGATGCTTCACCCGAGAATGACCATATCACTTTGGAAGTTCTTATGCGTGAGGTAGAAGGGGATACACGATCGAACGCGGATGAAACAACAACAGTTGATGATGATCCTATGTTTCGTGTTGACGAGCCAACTGGGTCTGATGAAGATTTGGTCGAGGCAGAAAGTGCGGTTCTAAAAAAAGTACTTTTCTGACTTACAAGAACGGTTCAAAGATGACACCAGCAAATACGGAATGCCGGGCGAATATTGCCGTGGATCCTTCTGGGTTGAACCGCCTGCACCTTTCTTTGCCCTTCGAAACCAGGAAGACATAGACCCTACTCTACTCTACTATCCTCGAGTTTTCCTATAGAATCCAAGGTTATTGTTAGACGAGGGGAAAAAGCTGCGTTGTCCTATCTGCAATTCAGAAATGGGATTAAAGGGGTACAACAAAAATCCCTATGCACGAAGAATTTTGACATTGATAGGTATGTCTGAATTTATTTCTCTAATCTACACTGTGGGAAAACCGATCTCGTTGAATCTGGTTTTTTATTAAGTGAATAACAAGGGCTAGATTGAACAAGTTTAGACTAGTTTCAATGAAGTTTAAGCAAGTTTTCATGTATATGTAATGTGTGCTTTTCTAATATTATTATGATATCGTTTTGCATATCAAGTAGCATAATGCTGACTTTTATTAGAATATATTGCAACATTATATTAAAGGACTAATAGCTTAAGAGTGCCCATGTCAAGTGAAGTGAGACTTGCCTGCTGATCAGCGTATAAAGACAGAACTTGCAGACTCGAGGCTATATACAAGTCATCCTTACCGTAATAGTCTCACTCAATGCGCTTGCAAAACCAACTTGTCCATACCGATCATCTCTTCTGTGACCACGGCCATTGTTTCGCTTTCACTGACACTACTTGCGTAATTTGCCTATGTTCTCTCCAGTAACGTTGTGCCGTTTGCTCTCAAACCATACCCATTCCTGTTCCATTACCCTCAATGTACGTATCATACACTACCTCCATAGCTGTCACATCACTTGTGTTGTCTGAATTAACATTTGTATCTTCATGGTCGTCATATTCAGATCGATATGCCCCAGCGTTGTTGCCACCCTTGTCTTCTACATAAGCATATCAATTCTATTTGACCATGGTTAGTTGTTCAAAAACCCATTGAAAATAATGCGATACGAAACACACCTGCTTTCAGTCGTATGCGGAACTCTTCCCGGCCTGCTTGTAATAATATTGATACTTTAGCCAAGGGTACTGGAGGATAGTTCGTGCTGATAAGCTTACACGTGGTATCAGTATGCAGTACTAGTTGGTGATCGCAGTCAATTATACCTCGGTGATCTCTTCGTGATCTCCTTTTATTTAAAGATTCGCTGACAAACCAGCTGGATTTATTGATGGCCTCTGAAAAATTAATTAACGGTGAGTTGGGACGACTGAACGAAAGATAAACAGGCGAAGCAAAGCTACTACATACAAGAAGAGAGAGGAAAAAATACTACTTAGTCAATACGATCTTTTTTGCTTCTGATTGTTCTTTTTTTTGTTATGATGGAAGAAGGCGGACCAATGTGGCTGATGTTGAAAGAGGTTTTTTCGTTACCTCTAGTCGTATAAAACGGAATAAGTAGAAGAAATACAAATAAAATGCGCACGCCATACTGCCAGCAATAAGTTGTGTCTTTGGTGACAATAATAAACGTCTTCGGTTCCAGGATGGCAGGTGAAGATGAAGTGGGCAGCTGTATCTTGTCCAAGGTCGTCAAGAGCACAAAGTGGTGCGTCGAACCGGTCAGGTAAGATGTGATGCAACGATAAGCACGAGGTCTGTAGCGGTCCAGCCCATTGATGGGAAAGTGGGCATAAAATAAGTGTAGAGATGTGTCCAAATAAAGGGTCAGCACGCCAGGAAGTAGAGCTCGAACAAGCATGGCCATACATGCGTCTCCGATATCCGGTACGTGAAAGAGATGAAGAATTGTGCCTCGACAATTGCGTAGCTCATGGCGGGTACGCCAAATTAAAAACAAAAGCACCCGAAACAGTCAACAAGAGGAGCCGCTTCTTTGACTGGAAGCTGGGTTCTTCAGCAGGTTGGATGACGTACGATACGTCGCCAGAGATTGATGTTCCGATTCATCAGTGCCAGTAAAGGCTGCAGGATCAGCTCGGAAAACTCAGAAGTAAAAAACCCATGCATAAGTGAAGGTTCTGTTGGTTGATCCTCTTTTCTCAAAAAAACCCAATGGCCAACATCCCACAGCCCATCTTTAATGGCTTTCCTGACCGAACTCGCAATGTTACTCGGAATTGCTCGTTGAAGGCACTGACACAACCGGAATACGGATTCATGCAGGTGGGTTGGTAAAAGACAATCGAAAGCTTACTCTGATAAAGCAAAATAGACAGAGATCAGGTTAATAGCGGAAGTCAACGCGACCAGGCGCCAAGAAGCCTTTAACTTGGTCAATCTCCATATGCGGCGGTACCTCGAGGGTAATTTCGCGGTAATACCGCTTATCTTCAACCAAACGTGGTGGACATGGGTGTACAAGCTTGTTGGACTGCACCCCCAAGCGGAAAACATCCCGGCATTCCTTGCTACGGTAAGTCCTGTTGATCACCTGAAATTATACAGAGGGTACTCATCCTTTTAGTGATATAGGATAATGATTTGATGGGAACATTCGCTGTTTTCCAAACTTGCAGAATTGACCAGGAAGCTAATGAAGGTGAGATGTGAGTGTGAGTGGGAGGATATATTAGCTAAATTCCAACTTTTACAGCTTACTATGTGCCTGACACAGTTAACGATGGGACATTGGAAGCAACAATGGCGGGCAATTTTGCCAGGCAAGCCATTCAAAGTAGGTTCTATTATATCATTAATGAACACGTTACTAACTCAATGATAGATTTCAAGGAGCACCTGAGAGGATTACAACAACACATTGCCATTCTATGGCAAGCGGCATTGGAGCCCCGCCTCAATCGCATGGAAGCTAAACGAGCAAGCGCCCAATTGGCAAGAGCGATCGTACATCATGATCCTCAGCCGCCAGCCGATTTGCTGAATCTTGATATTGCCGAGGATTATCAGTAAGTAGCACGCAGTCTATCGCGAACAAAAGTTATAGTTAATAAACAAAATTAGAATGTTGCGCGATGTGTTTGAAGCAAACTTGGCCGATGTTGATCTATGGCTTGTATATGCAAGAAACATCGATTACGCAATGTGCAATCGCATTTTGAATGTCAGTCGATGGTGCTTACAGGCGGCTGAAGACTTGCAAGCGGCAAAACGTTGGTCGCTTCTTCCGGTAGCAAAACATCAAGTATCGAATTTCCTCATTTGTACGAGAACTCTATGCCTAATACTGCGTCGTCGCGCTAATAACGTCGAAAATACGCCAGTGCCCAATGTACTACGACAAGCGGTAAAGTGTTACATTAAGAGCTATTACTATTCTTGCTAACTATTGATGAAGAACGGACAGTTTATGAATTTGCATGCCCTCGCCCGTCTTACCGGTAACCCAGCAACCCAGCAGCTGGTTTGGGAAACAATATTCAATATAAACCACGTACAGCGTCACCGCTGGCGATTGAGAGATAACCGTAAGTTGAAAGACCCTTATATCCTTGTGTCCCAAAAAAAGTTAATCTAAATTTTCCTAGTCAATGACGTGGTTAATCTCAATGCGATATCATTCGCGTTTAGCATGCAGTCAGATGGCGTGAAGGCCCATTTGTTGTTTCAGAAGCCAATACTACTGCAGATTGGTAAGTGTGTTACATGGATATTGAAAATTTCGCTAACATGTTTTGCCTTTTTGCTTAGAACCGGTAGTAACAACTCGCGCGGAAATCCGCCGCTTACCGGAAAACCTCGACGTTACAGCCTGGACCAAAGGTGTGTATCATTTGGATAAAGGACCCCGTGGGTTGAACGAGGCACGAATTGAAAATTCTCGAATTGTCGGGCTGGATCCAGGTAAGTTCAGTCTATGGCGATATGATATCGACTTGCAATTCATCACCTCGCAGGGGTTTCGAGCATGATCACCGCAACATCGACACAAGATGAAATGCCCCAGCCGGGTCTATGGCAACAAGAAGTGGAAGTACGCACAAGAAGTTACCAGTAAGTAGCTTCTTCAACTTACGTATTCTGGTTTTAATTAACTATACGTATCATAGTGCAAGAACCCAAGTTTTTTGGGAATATCAGAAAGAAGCAAATAACCGCACCAAGTACAATATACAAGATGAATACGATCAACTTGCAGGAAATTCATCCAACGTTTCTGCTGCTGCCGATTTTGAGCAGCACATCCGAGTCATGTCGCGTGTTAGAAATCGGTAAGATAGATTGTGAAGTTTATTAGATTGTTCTTACATCGCAGCGGCAGTATGCGCTTTTTCAATGCGCATTTCAAACATCGCGAAATTCGTGCTACTTTAGCCAGTGCACGACAGAGCGCCAACCACCATATCATGAATCAACTGCTCGGGTTGACACCTCCATTCCGTCCAGTATGTTGAATATTGTCGTGCAACGCTTCATCTTTGCTCACATACTCTTATAGGGAACAAAGATGCATCACATCCATCTTTCTTCGAAAAGGATGCGGAAGCGATGGCATCGCCACCGACGCCAAGCAGCGCGTGAATTGTCAGGTTGGGTTCGGAACGAAAATGACACGATCATTTTCTGGGGTGACGGTGAGATGCCCACTTTACCCTACTTTGCGCCAATTCCACATGTGGTAAGATGCTTATTTCAACTCAACAGTGTGTGTTATATCAGTTTACTCACCAAGTATTAGGGAATCATATTGTTCGTGGCTAAATTCGCATTGGTCATCCTCAGTGGGGAGTTTCGAACTAGTCAAATCCATTCGGGTTGTGACGCTCAGCTTGTACCCATACGGGGAACGTACATTAGGACGCCCCATCGGTAAAGCAGCGTAGGGTGCTAATTTCATATATGCTGATTAGTTTTTTTAAGGATGAAACGAAAGCGTGTCCAGACCCGTATAAGACGCACGCGTGGTCGGAAGGTCAAGACATGTGTCAATATGGACGGCCAACGTCTACACAGACAATCTTTGTGTACTCAAGGCCAACAGCAAGGTAGGCCATCATAAATATTGCACGACAACTTGTTCACAGGGCTAACCATAGGAACTGAGCTGTGGTCTTTGAAACGTTGTCTCAACCATGAGCACGATGTCGTGAGTGCTTGCCTCTTATAGCTTTGATTTTTTTTGACGTCTACTTTTGCAGGTCATTGATCGGGATCGGAATGCGGCGAGGAACATGCGCCGAATCGGGTTGAACTATATGATGATGGACGGTGACCAGGATCATCGCCCTGTACCTTTGCGCCGTCCACAATTGATAGGCCATCAATAAAAATGTGCCACAGCTTTAGTTTTTGGGACCAGCGCGTGGTTGGGAAGTGGCGCCCCCCAGCCATGTTAGTTGGGCCCAAAGCAGATAAACATGCTGACTGCTTCTTGTACGATAAACTTGAGCTTGTGACACACAGAATCTGTCAGAGTGCATTTTATCCCGGAGCTATGCTCAATTCCCTCGGAATATACTGCTGTTGTTAGATATTCTTTTTCTTATGCTTTTGCTGATCAGTGCTTCTTACGTAACAAGTTGCCGCGCGTGTTTTAATATTAAATGAAGTTTACTTTGAAAACTTAACTTTCTTCTGAAACGACATAGTATTTATGCGTGGTAACTAGCTGATAACTGACAAGTATAGAGTATTTAGCCTGGAAATCAATCCGCCATTGGTGAGTTAATTATACCTTGATATGTCTTAATGAGTTCAGATCTAATTTTATATTTTTCATTTAAGTCTTGTATCCACTTTTCTTGACAGGCGTAGTGGTTAGTCGCTATGGAAACTTGTAACACTATGGGGACCGAAAGGAAGCTTTTTCTTGGTTGAATCAAACCCCTTATTCAAAAAAGACTCTCTGTCACTCACAGTCTTTCTGACATGTGAACGACATTTACCAAAATACTCACGCTAAATATATACCGGGGCATGGATAAAACAGTTGTCTGGGTGGCTCCTTTGACTTTATAATTACACGGTACATAGATGCGTAATGGTCTAATAAATTAATGCATTGCAATCCAAATGTGTGTATGCTAATGATAGCGAGCAGTATCAGCTGCTCTGGGCATACTTTTATGTACCTAAAATAATGTTGGGAGCTGTGGTATGACCTTGTAGGAATGTGAGGCTTAAGAAGTTTGATCCGGCATAATTGAATTCAATACTGCTCTATGGGTACCCCTACCCCGAGAAGAGCAATAATGAAGGGAAGGTGTACTGCAGGTGTGGTAAGCGATCAAATAAAGGTGGGGTGGGTGACAGCAAGGCATTGCTATTATTACGGTTACAGAATGCATTGGGTTACTCAAAACGAATGATGAAGTCTCACACCATCGTGAAGATATTACCAGTAAGGGTGAGTGCAACTTATTTTTGACACAAAGAAACCTGGGGTGATGTTGCCCCTCTGGAGTGTGTGAGCTGATGGATGATTAGTGGTGGTACCAGCATCTGCAGCATCCCAAATGAGGTATGCAGCGCACGGCACGCATGAAAAGCTTTTCTTTTCTCAGCCTAATCCACCCAAGCTTTTTTCCTTCAAACATATGCCTCATCATCGGTACCCATTTTATATCTCCTTTTGGTCACCCAATGCTTCACACATTGGCATTCCCGATTTCTCCCGTGGGTTGAATGTGCTTCATCAAAAGCTTCACCAATCTGTTGAAGAAAACCAAGTGATCACCGAGTATTTGCAGCAGCGCGCAGGTGTCGAGCACGCCTACGCGGAACATTTAGCAGCACTCGATCGCACCGAACCGGGCAAGGCATTCGATCGAGACGTTGGAGCAGGACTCAAGAAGTGCTTCGAGGTGGTACGGACAGAGAGCAGCGAGGCAGCTTCGACACACCAGCGGCGAGCTGACAACTTGAACACAACCGTGCTCGATCCACTGGAAAGATTCACAAGCAGATATGAACGCATTGTCACACAAACCAAAAGAATCGTCGACGCCAAGATTATGCGCTTTGTCGAAGCAGCCAAAGTGCTCGAACAGACGTACGCGACCTACTTGGAAAAATGCCGTATTCTCCAAGGACTGTGCCCCGAATACAAGCATCCCAACGATCCGGTCTGGGTCCAGGACTGGATGTTTACCCGCAGGCAGCTCTGTCGCTTCTTGGAACAACTGGATGGATTGACTGGTGAAGAGATTGTGCGTCATGTCCTCAAACAGTCCCAGCAATATCAAGAGGAAGTTTGCTCACGCCACAGTAACGTGAGCGGATGGTCGGTTACCAATGATCTCGGCCCCCGATTCGACGATCCAGAAAAAGATTCGGTGACACTTTGTCAGGCACTCTGTGAACAAGGATTTCTAAAGTCCACAGCAGATGAATTCTCGCAGGAGGCTCAGTATACAGTCGAATTCCCTGCGGTGGGCATTCCTGGCACAGATTACTCGGAATATCTCGCCGAGCGAAGTAAATCATTCGATTCTTCTGCAAGTGGAATGGGCTCATTGTTTGGCCGCTGGGGGCGATCCAACAACCAAATCAGCGCCTGTCATCGTGCCATCCATGACATGGACCAGGCCGACAAGGTGTATCGCGACTGTGTCCGGGAGGTTGACCAGATCCGCATGGAGACGGAAGAAGCATTGGTAAGTGCAGTGGCTCGGGGAAAGTTGCCATGTGACTAAATTAGCCATGGATACATATCAGTTCTATCACTACGAGGAAATGGAGAGCCTGGAGCTCGAGCGTATACAAACAATTAAACAAGGTACACCAGCCCCATTGCGTACTTTTGAGGAGCCACAGCGCTAAATGATTTGTATATCCGATTTAGCATTTGTGAGCACAGCGGCAATACTTTCCAATTCGATACCGTTCTACAAAGAGTTATATGATCGCATGATGCTTTATCAAGAAACCCTCAAGCCGGACAAGGACGTCGAGTTTATTGTTGAGCAGTACCGCACCGGCAGATTTTGCCCACGTCCGCTTGTTTATGTCAACTTTTTCCACGGAACAGCCATGGGTATGGGGAACCATGCAACCGTACAAACCTGGCTTACGATTTATCGGTTACTTAGATCAAATATTCGGTGTGCCGTTGGATGAGTATGCACAGATCCACAAAGTGGTTGTCCCTCCCTTTATCTCGCAGGGCTTGGCAGCGATTGAATCCAGTAAGCAATCTCACCTCCAAAAATTAAGGAAACTCCATATTGAATTAAAAAATTAGGCTTTCCACAAATTTACAAAGAAGGTAGTGCTAGGCGTGGTGGTACACTGTTGCGGTTACCGTTAACTTAAGCTTGAGTTGCTTTGTAAATTAGAGAGACGCAAGATGTGGACTTCTGAAATCCAGCTCGAACATGCGCACGAGGCTCGCGAACGGCTCAACGTGCCTTCGCTTTCTCTTGTCATGGTTACCCAGAACATTGAGCGATACGACGCCATGGTGCTAGCCTCCTTGATCCGCCTGTACCTTATGGAATTACCAGAGTGTCTTTTGACGTTCGAATTATATGACCCCATCAAACTCTTGTATACCAATCGTAAGTGTAGCATGGATTTCATACCGCTTGGTATCGCTGACCCTGGGGTGATAGAACTTCTTGACGATGATACGCGGCTAAACTCTATCATCAAACTTTTGACCACCATGCCCTCCGCAAACTTTTATACCCTAAAAGCTCTTGTTGAGCATTTCCACAGGTAATTTCGATTTGATTAGCGTTCTATTACGATACTTATGCAATATTTTATAGATTATTGATTGAGCCAGACAATAATGAGACTGAGCGCGAAGACATATTGAATGATCTTGCTGGAAGTTTCTGCCACGTACTGTTGCGACCTCAAATCGAAAGCACCATCAATTCACATGATCGCCATCCATACCGACTTGTACGTGATTTGATCAGTAACGTCGACACGATGTTTTCTGAAGACGCTGTCAAAGCGCACGAGGAGTTTATCAATCGACGTGCCATTGTTGCAGACCCGGTGTCTACGGCTACCTCATCCGTCAAAGAGCCCTCGCTCGAAGTTTCCTCCACATCCACGGCATCATCTATATCATCCGCACAGGTAATGACACCAACAAGAGATAGCATGCAGAGTGGAGAACACAGGGAAAAGATGGAGAGCAACGAACGTCGGAACTCCCACGAGACGCCACCGGCACCTGCACGTCGACGCACACTACTTTCCTTCATGCGGAGAAGCTCATCCACATCAACAGCAGATGTTGCCCGATCAGCTACAATGTCCTCACTACACAGACCTATTCCCGTGCCATCATCGAGCACTCTATTCGAGGATCCGGATGAAACCCCTTCACCTCGACTTGGCAGAGCTTCTGCAGAGCCACCAAGACGACCCAGAGCAACAGATTTCCCTCGTCGACTCTCGGAAGAACCCTCGAGTAAGCCTTCTACGCGACCAATAATAACCACGCACTTTCAGTCGCCACCGGCGCAACTGACCATTGAAGAATCACCTGGTCCTACGCCGCCACCAAAGGATGACGAACCGATTGTCGATAACACCCTGAAACAGGCCAGACATTCACGTGCTTCTTCGCTAGGAACCTTTCAAGGAAGTTTAGATTCGTTCTTTAAAGATGAAGATTTGTAGTTCATGTATAACCCCGTAAAACAATGCTTTTAATAATATCCATAGAGAGAGAAGTCAAAACATATATAATTCATAATGAGCCATGGCATAAATTCTCTGTGATGTAGATGGATAGGTAGTAGCAAAACACTTTGTTTTGTCAGATGATTGTATGTAGCAAGTAATGGGTGTGAATAAGTTTCTATCGCTGTATTGTTTTGGGTTGTGTTAACGAATGACAATTGATGTGCGTGAGCGTGTTATACAGGTTCAGATTGGTCAAGGGTATCGGGTCGGGGATCTACGAATAAACGGAACACTACATAAGGCGATGAACAAATTATGTGATATTGTGGCACCGAAACTTACTGCAATCATTGCTATCATCCACTTCTTCAGCCAATCCACTAGATACCACGGGTTCAAGTGTCGTCGCAGCCAAATGGGTAGACGATGATTGGTACGTTGGGTCTGTAAAGCTAGAAATTGAATCATGAATACGCTGAGGCCAGTCTTCATAACTGTTGTTGCCATCATCTGGTATCTGGAAAAAACCACGAACCACAGCACCGTCATCATCTTCATCGTTTGTAGTAGGCAGTTTCGACTTTTCCGGTGTATCGTTACTATCGTAGTAATAACCGTCCGCCGAACCTCCACTGCTACCAGACGAGCTTCCGACTCCATTACTATTACCATTGGAGCTAGAATCAGCCAAGCTTCCGCTATACAAGGCATCAGTCTACCATCCCGACCGTGTTGCTTACGCGCGTACCTTCCCGGGGATCCAACCGATGGCTTGATCTTCTTCCGCATTCCTCCGGCGGTCCTGTGGGGCTCATGTTTTGCCCGGAAATCCTTCAAATATTCCTGGTAAAGCTAAAGAAAGACCCACGGCTGTGAGGAAACATTGCCTCTCAGCTGTCTAAGGAAGGAGATGCGTACCTTAAATTCGGGCGTTTGACGATAATGATTTAGCGCAACAAGATATGCATTTTTCGCGTCTGTAGCAGTTTTCTCATATTGTGATTTTCCAGTCGTACTTAATGCTTTCCATCGCTCGCCCGTAAGCTTGGCAAGCTGAGCAAAAGTAAGGTTCTGGTCCTTCAGCTTTGCGCGTAAATCATTTGAAAACATGACATAGGCTGACGGAGGCTTGGCAGGTGCGTTTCGGTCCGGCTTTGGGTGCCGTCTATACCTTCGCTTAGGTGGTAGCATCATTTGTGAACGCATAGCGCCGGTTCCGTTGGAGTCGTCATTCGAAGAATCACTGCCTTTGTTTGTCGGCAGATCACCGATCGTTCGGATCGTCGATCGATGATGATGATGCTTGGGCTGTTGATCAGATATAGATGAGGCGGTTGTATTGTCGGTTTGTTGCAAACGGCCGCTTGAGTTGGTCGTCGTTGTGGTATTACTGCCGCTTGCTTGTCGACCCGTACTACTGCTATCGCTCGATGTGGTTGTTGCTGCTTGTGTGAGTAGAGGTACTAAATATAGAGGCTGTCAGATGATAATGTCCTTACAGAAAGGGGGCGCAAAAGAGATATATGCGAGTTACCGGTGGAACGAGCAGCGCTAATAGCGCTGTTACGACCTATCCATAAGGGTTCGTGCCGCGGGATGCCTTTTAATGTCGCTATTTCGCGTTGTATAAGCTAGGTTGTGTTGCAAAGAAACAAGTGTAAATGGTTTGGAACCTTAATGTGTGATTTGCGACTAGCCTTATCGGGGACATGGTACCCCGAGTTTGGTTTAAGTCGCTCCCCCCAATGACGTACATACCCTGCGGTGACCACGCTTAACTTTCATGGCGATCATATCGTCCTCGCTCACTTCGCATAACTAATGACCGTGTAGTGTGTCAATGAGAGGTGTTTATTTGCGCATCGCTTAAAATGAAGGCGTACCGATTTTAAAGTGTCAAATCCTTCATTGATAAATATCTCCATATATTGCAGAAGTTTGCAACGGCTTAACAAGTCTCTGACTTCATTGTGGCCAGATTCGTTGGGGTTATATACTTCGTTTTCTTGCATATTTGCCAGCGAGGGCAATTTGGCATTGCACGGGGTAATAAGAGGCGTAAGTTCGATTTTTTTCCTTTATATATATGTCGTGCTTAAACGTTGGAAGGAAAGTGAAAGGAAAGCAAAACCGATGGAAAAAAGCCGGGTTGTGTCTTTTATACAACTCCCCCAAAATAAAGTTTACCTGTGTTGCGCACTGTTCGGTTGGCGCTTCCCTTGTTACGTCATTAAGAGAACTGTTATTTTTACATGTACCCAACGAACTAGATGCCCAGGCCCGCACAAAGTACGCGTCTGAGAAAACATACTAGCCTCAAATAGAAGGTGTCAGTCCGTTGAAGGGCTGTTTGCTCCTGATAAGGTTGCTGGAAAACAAAAGGAATCGATCGATATGGTTCTATTCATATGGAAATTTTTTGAGTACGTCTGGAAGTTTCTCGATTGTTCAAACAACGATAGAGTTTTTGCGCACCCCCGAAAATTCCCTGGTCAAACGAAATCAATTAGAGCTGTTCTGGAAGTGATCTAATGCTTGGAAAGAGGTGTGTGTTATGCAGTTGTCTGGGTTGTGCATCATTAGGGTGGCATACTACACTGACTAACTGGCTTTAATATTATGTTTATGTATATTCTGCAATGTGCATGTGCAATGTATACCACATTTATACAATGTTCCTCGTTTTACTGAAATTGTAACCATTGGATCTACTCTTATTAATTGCTTACGGTAATAAAGGCATGTCATGTCGCGGATAAATTTTTTTTGGAACTCGCCATCAAGATCGTAAATTGCCAGTCAAATTTCGATCCGCGAGTCCAAAGGAGGATTCGGTAGATGGATCGCCACGGAATATGTTTGGCGATATAACCCCTGTCCGATTTGATAGGTGCAGTCTATCATTTAATTGCGAATCAAATATCTTTTATACAATCACCGCTTAGCAACTTTCGTAGAACATTTGTTCACCAATATTCCATGTCGCAACTCAGTTGCATATGTAGGCCTAATTGTTGCCTATTATACGGATCAGCATATTACGAGAAACTAGCTTGTGCAGTGATATAAGCTATTTTAGTCCTGCATAGCGATAATGGGAAGTGGTTAAAGGAGGTCAAAGGAATGGTTGAAAAGATCTGCTAATGATAAGAAAAGTCTAATTAGTGGGTGAAAGAGGTAGTAAAACTACTTACGATCATTGTTACATCAAGGGTTGCAGTAGGTTAAAGCTTACTACCCGTCTCCGTGCAATGTCAAGATAGGAGTAAAATGCGAATTGCTTTAGCGATGATAATGACATGATCGGTGGCAAATTGCGTACTAGTGGCAATGATGATGCTATAGTTGCAAATATCCTCGACGGCTTTAACAACAGTAGCAATGCCCTGATCTTGGGATGACGATGGGCTTAAATATAATTTGAAGTAAAGTTATCGCACCGCTCTAGTAGTAACACCGGTGTGATCGGGGTCTGTACTGCAAATGTTTGTCATCAAACAAACAAATAAGTGGTAAACAGCGTTTGACGTGTTGCAGTGGCGGTTCATCAAGAAGTTAAGAATGGATTAGTGCCGCTTGGTTACAAAGTTATCACGAGGGTCATGAGAATTTAGGACCATCCTGGTGCTATGGGTATCTTGCGCCACTAAAAGCGCTTATTAATTTAGGGTCAGTATTTGACAGAGTACAAATCGGTGCCACAAGCTTCGTGTCATTGGTAATGGAGCATTGTTTAAGACTTACAGAAACACGCATGCTAAGCTATATCGGGACAGGATATTACTGCAGTTTCTTCGATCCACTGTATGCACTCTCCGGTGATTTCTACAGAAAGAGAAAAATACATTGCTAATAAGAAGAAATGCACTTTTAGTATACTATTATATCATCGTATGCCGGGTCCCTTCTTCCGGAAATATCTAGGTCACTTATTCATATTTAGAAGCCTAAAAAGTGCACTAGACTATTCAGGTTAGATCCTGAGCAGTGAAGATCAGCTTTATTAATTTCGCTCTTAACTAAAAAGTCATGAGCCTGTGCACTGGTATGCTGGGAATGTCGTGTGAGAATTGGAACTAGAGCTGTATAAGGTATCAAAGGAACCTGATGATCATCACCGTATCTAATACACACACAGCCTGCTAACTTTAGAAGGGCAGAAAAGAGCTAAGTCACCCCTTGAAACTGACGGGTTGACCGATCGACCGGATCAAGATGTGCATTATTGACCCCTCAAGCGCCATTTCAACCACATAGAAACGAGGAAGTATTCTTATTTTTATTTATAATGGAAGGAACCAGCTTGTACTATAGGTACATAATACATGAGATTAATACATGGAGGGATTACGCATTATTCTTCTACTACAGTTACGTACGCGGAACGGAAATAAGGAAATGACTTCATCAACCTTTGTCGAGCTCGTGCGTGGTGGCAACGGTGAGGTCATATGCCAAAACATGGAGTTTCCAAAGCATTGAGACTGTAACTTCCCCTATACACACACGTTCACCCTTTTTTCTCACCAAGCATGGACGTGACACATACACTGTTCAGTTTCGGATATAACGCGTTCAACCAAACGTCTCTTCGGAGTGGAGAGGAATCTGTCGACATCCACAAACAGAATGGCGTCAGTAACGTCATCCTTGCAACATGGGAATCCACCGTCGTTTCGAGTGGTATTTATGACGCCATTTTTGATTCTTGAAAAATCTTGGATTCGATCCTTCCTGCAATAGATGACAACGGACTTGAAATTTGGGGGTGGATCCCTGAAGCAAACGGGATTCAAGGCAACCGATTTCAAATATGGGAGGATCGAAAGATTTTGAAAATGTTTGGTCCCATCGAATCTGGTTGGTTAGGTGGTCTTGATGACAACGGAACTGTGTGGTACCGCTATTTTGGTTCCGAGGTCGTGCAAAAGCTTGCCACTGGCGCCAAAGACATCGGTTATTGCCAGAGTCGGCGAGAAATATACGTACTTACTGGTATATATCAGGAATGACGCGTTGCAAACAAAACCAACACTAATACCGTCTTTAGAAACTGGACTAGTCGATTGCTATCTCGAGAAAGACCACGGGTTTGGGCCTGCCAACCGCCTTTCAAAACTGCCCAAAGTAAAGGCCATGGCTGTTTCATTCTCGCATGTACTTTTTTGCACCTACGGGGTGTACCCGATCCATGTGCGAGGTTCCAATCGATATTCTCAACTTGGGTTCGATACCACGGTGCAAAATGTAGATGATGTCACTGCTGTCGAATACTTTTGCGGATTAATGCCTCAGGAATCCAGTGTGGCTTCCAGTTTATTCCACTCGGCAGTTATTCTTGACGGCTCGCTGTATACATTTGGCTGGAAAAAAAATGGGCGTCTGGGCTGGGGAAGCAATAGTGATGGCGATGTGGTTGGATTAGCAGAATTCAGGGGTCACAATGATGAGCTTATCGAAGACGTGCATATTGTAAAAGTTGCATGTGGTGCTAACCATACTCTGGCTCTGGATGGTAAGGAAACGATTGCTTACTAGAACTGGATTTTTAATGCGTAATGTAGATCAAGGGAAGGTTTGGTCGTGTGGAAGCAGTAAGTACATCTGGATAGGATGGATGCGTCGCTTACTCAGGGATGGATTAGATCAATACAAGCAACTTGGCCGTTCGACACCTGATGGCATAGCAGGATCTACTCATGATGATGTATTTCGACCATGCACAAGATACTCTGGATATGCCACCGATTGCCATGCGGGCCGATGGAATTCGTTTATTATTGTTGATCCAGCAAAGTCAGCATAGCGAGTGTACTAATTATGGGCTGTGAGCCGCAAGTTCATCGCTCCAATTGAAAAGCCCAATAAAACATAACCAGCAGTTCTTCACTGTACATTCTAGTATAACTTTTTATTCATCCTTGTTTTTCTCTAAATCTTTTAGGACATTAAACTGCTTCATGAGGGTTTCGTGTTGAGGGTTTTCTTGAGAGTTATCAGGTCTTTCTTGTGGCGTTGTGTCAGCGCGGGATCGCGATCGTCTTAAGTTCCACATATCCGAAGCCTTCATTGTACCAGAGGAGTATTGGTCATCCGAACCAAAGATAGCAGGCATTGAAGAAGATCCGGGCTGGTTTGGTCGCACCATGACATTAGGTCGTCCTTGAGCATCCACGGAAGCCTCTTCAACGTAGAACACACGTTGTCGTCGATCACCATGGAACCGGATCATATCCATATGTCGTTTCTGGCATAATGCCACAATACCCGCAATACCCACAGCATAACCTTGTCGATCACTATTGAGGAATCTGCCTTCGACCGGATAATTCATACCAACGTCGTGCTCACTGTATGTTGGACCCACGACGCTGGTGGATGGTGTGTCGCTGAAGGTGGCACCCAAGTACTCGTAGACCTGTTCTGGCTTGATGGTTTTTTCTTTGATTTGTTGTTGGAATTGAGGAGCGCGTTTGGAAGCTGATTTGACAAAACGTTTAAAGTCGGCGGGTGTCATTAACGCGACGTTATGTTCGACGTGTTCTGACCGTGGTGCCGGCTTTTTGGAATTGGGGAAATTCTCCTTCCATCGACGAACAAATGCTACTTGACTAGTGCCGGATTGCCACGGCGTTTGGTGTTCAGCTGTATCGAGATCGCCGATCGTTACAAAAGGGGTACGAATGACACTTGGAAGGTTGCGTTTTAATCCCCAATTGCCCTTCTTTTGGTTCTTCCTTGATACTTCATATACTTGTCCAAGCTTTCGATCGTAGCTGGCTAACCGCGAATTACGCAGGAGACCTGCAAAGGATTTCTCCATTATTTTTTTTTTGTTTGGTTGTCGCGCAACAGCCGATTCACCCTCGCGATTCTGAAAGCACCGCTCAATGTGACGTTTTTGCCCTAATACGGGATAGGTCTCCGCACACACCTGACAGCGCTATCATATTGGACTTAATAAAGAGACGGCACCATGGTAATCAGACGCTTTATCGCATGGTTAAAGTACTATAGAAAACTTTGAGCTGCTCGCCCTTCTTAGTACACCTAATGTTACGAGGCTTTTGGTTTCCCTGCTAAGATTGCAGCACCGAATTCTATTGGTCCAGCCTACAACATAAAAAAGTTATAAGAAGAAAAGATCCTACGGCCAAGCATTTTTAACTGATAGGATAAGCTCTCTTATCTAAAGATATAAATAGAGTGATTCAATTATCAATAAACCACAAGTTAATCCAGTTCTTTCAGTTCTTCTAGCTCTACCCTTTATAAAATACTTAGTTCTTCTTAGGCTACTCGGCTAGCAGCTTTCTCTGATAAGAAATCAGCTTTTACCGTCCTATCTCCTTAAAATCAACAGCGTGACATCTTCTCTTTAAGCTACCGCAGGTTAGCAGATAATATAAGACCAACTTTGAAGAACTCCTGCGACCCACCAAAACCAACCTTTCGTAGATTACTTACCTTTATCTAGATTTGATTAAGAAAACCCTTGAGACAAACTACTTTTGTCTATTTCCAATTGTGTCATTCCAATGCAAAAACAGACATAACACTGTAAGTATCCTAGTTGGTACTGCTATATTTATATTCGTACACTATGTCATTGTACTTCGGATCTTTGCCTATACTAAATACACTCAGTTGATCGTATTTAGTCCTTTATTGGTAAGCGCCATATTTAAATCTTCATCAGTGCAAACTGCACCACATGCGCTTTGCACTTTCCCCAAGAGGTTAGATATAGTAGAAAATCTCGATAGACATGGTGCACCACTGCACTAGAAAAACTCAATAAACTCAGGATTATTGTCTTTTTTCCGTGCGGTTCCACCATGCATATAGCACAAATTTTTACTTAAAATTACTGTATGCTAGTACAGTACTCTGTATAACCGACTACTCTGCAAATACTCCAGAGCTTGGGGTAAGTACACTGACTACACAGTTTTCATATCACATTAACTGTTGTCGATACACTAACTACCATCATATATCCTCTAACCATCACTCCATCCTTCTCAAGTAATCAATTGGATATTGACTAAAAGATAAACATCCTGCTGTTGGTAATGCTTGTCTGGTTGTGCAACCAAAAATTACACAGGGAAGATGATGCACTTTAACAACTGTATCCTTGATAAGGAGCCATATGATGGGAAAAATTAGATTAGCTCAGTCTACTTTTTACCTGAGCATGCGAGGTGGGTTAAAAAAGTGAATAGAGCTGTGAGATAACAAAAATACATATGCGGGAGCTCTAGGCCATTTTGTTGTCAGTATTAAGAACTTTTCAGTAGGGCATAAAAAGCGGTTCGATATGCATTTTAAAGTTGTAGGAAAAGATTATTCACGTATGCGAATGGGAAATGCAGAACCTGGTCGAAGATGTCGCTTTGAAGGATTAGAGTGACCATAATTGATGTTTTACATTATACAAGTCTGGCATCACAAAAGCAACACCATCCTTTCAAATCCCCATTTAAAGTCATATTCTTCTTGAGTTACTGTCATTGCTACAGAAAAATTTCTTTTGGGACGGTGGGAAGTATTATCACTTTCTTACTTGGTTTAGAAAAGGCGTTCCTCCGAGGTAGATTTTTGTTCATAAAGGATCACAAAAAGGATAATTCTACAATAGCTCATCAAAGGAACGGATTGATGACTCTTTTCCGGCCCAATGATATGAACATGGTGGCTCCCTGGTGGATTTCAACTGGAATGAATCATCTGTATGCTGTTGTTCACCGAAACCACCCCTGTGCATCGTATCGCCAACCAGATGTACTCTCAATTCCGAAGAATTTTTACAGCAATCATGGCATAGTTGTTGGCCACATACCTGATACAGGAAAAAGAGGTAAGGAAGAGACGTGCTATGCCAATTCTCCCGCAGTTTTATGGAACCTAGCCACATCTCCTCGGTGGCGCCTGAACTTACCTGTTAAAATGACTCCTTGCGTACGCCACTGTTTCCTGTTTAATGCTTGATGCTTCTATTTTAAAGAACGGTACCCGAGTAATCTGTAAGCAGTCATTCCACTTCTGCTTATTGAGACCAATTCCTTTTGGCAAAGTTGTCGAAAACCCGATATTGTTTTCATCACTTTCCATGCCACCTTCTTGCCCATCTGCAGGACATCATCAAAAAACACAAACAGCAGCGGGTCTTTTTATATAGAGTGTGATACAACGTAAGAATGAATATTTAGCCCATTTTAGAATATAACAAATTTGTGTTTGAAGACCTCTCATTAGAGCACATGTCACCAGGTGGTAATACTGCACGGGTATTCATACAAAAGTTGCATACGCTCTCATATCTCAAAGTAATGATCATTAGCGATGCTTTTGTCAAAATTAATAAACTACAAGAGATAGATTTTTATAACTTGGAAAGAATAACATATGCTAGTATATCCTTCCCATCATGCAAAGGTAAGACGTGTGTCTACATTGAAGGTATTGCAATATACTATTGATATCTATAATATAATAGACAACTCCCGAAAAATAGCCAGAAATTATAAGTAAAAAACCTTCCTATTATGGAATGCTTCTGTCGGTGTGAGCCTGGAGTGGAAAAATGAAACATAGCCTATGCTTACGCTGTAGATTCGCTTTGTCGTATCAATATCGTTGCATCAGTTCAATTAGAAATACTCTACCAAAGGGCTCATAATCGATGCCTGTATGCGTGTGCAATCACTGTATGCAATCACTGATGTTAGTGATAAGGCTCTTTGCGTTATGGACTCGCTTAGCGGTATCAATGTCAACATATCTGTCGTTCGGTGTTTAACTTTTGTGAGTGAAATGTAGCCTATCCTTTCATTCCGGATAAAAGAATTCCATAGCAAAAGCCGGTTAGACTTCTTTGGCGACGTTTCTAGGCCATTGTTTCGCAGGTCCATGTTAAATTTTGCTGATACACTTTATAGAACATATCACCAACCGGAAATATAAAAAAGATCCTTCATCTGCATTAAATGCCTTCTTAAATAACCTCTATTTTACGGCCTTGCTAGGACTGAAAGTGTCCTTGAGACAGTAGCACTTGAGATCTCGGATACAAATGTGCATGTCGATAGTGTAAGATCTTATAATTCAGTACTTCAACTGTGTTGATGTTAACAAGAAGCAGGAAATGAGTTTTGTTAATGCTTTCGATCTTGGTATCCGCGGCCGTAACTGCAGAGGCAGGCTATGCATTCGCTATGAATTCCCAGGCTGACTTCAGTTAGCTCTCCTAGCATCTGCACCTAAAAATAGAGATCAGGGTAGAAGTTGTCCCAGAAGCACCCCACATCGACAAACCAGTATCATGATGAATTTGCTGTTTTTGATAATGAATGCAGAGTGTGTTGCATGTTGTGCGCGCGTTTTATCCTAAGAAAACAGCCGCAAAAATCAAGAAGAACCAGGTCAAATTTATTATGTTTGTTGTTTCTAGCCATTGCCAAATTCTGCCCTGGCTTAACCACTTCCCAACCTGCTGAATGACCCAGATTCCATATGTAATCAACTTTTTAATGACATTCGCAAGTACAATTCTGTCTTTATTCTTGCTTCATTGGCTGCCACCGTCGTTAATAATTATATATGCGTTCTGTATTCAAAGCAGGATCTACCATTGCACTGGATATCTACTCCCCTAAAGGAATATGTACTCCCCTCTCCTCAAGTTTTCGCACTGATAGCTATCTATGATTTTGTTAAATGGCATGTCAATAGACAAAGTGAAGTTAGTTACAATCAAAACGTGGAGGTTAACATTGCTTTTAGGATTAATATCGTCTGACTCTTCTCCTCTTGCAGGGCATGAACGATATTGTGAATTTTCATGTTGCGACTTCTCGAAAAGCTGTCGACTACCTACGTGAGAACCGTGCTGTGAATTTGTCTATCCAAACATCTGGTGACTTGCATCATGGTCATCAGTACACTGCATCAACTGCTGATAACGTAGCTGTATTATTGTGGTATCGTTCAATTGGAAAGCTTCAAATGACGAGACCAAAAATAAGATAATGTTTTATTGAGAAAAACTACTCTTTATTTATAATGATGATGAGTCGGGACGGAGAAGGTGAATGATCTTCTATCAGAGCCGAATCCATGTTATCGCCGTAATCCCTAATGATCATACTGCCTTATTACGAAGGAGCGGATAATCATGCAAAGACTGAGCTAACCTGAATAGTCCCTCTTGAAGTCTGAACCCAGATCAAGGTCTCACTGACACACAAGCCAGTGAACAGGCCAATAGATAACTGTGCGGTTGTTGATGTCGAAATAAAGGAACGGATGTAACAAAAGCTGAGATGGAAAGGCATGTAGACAATGGATGGCTGGTATGTCAGGATATGAAAGGCTGTTCTTCTCAGCAGCCTTTCTTCAAGCGATATGCGTAACGATGTACATTTTGCTTGATGTGTCACTATAGCTCTACACTTTCTCGAAATGGCTTGCTTTTGTATCATATGAAGTGCATTTCAACTTAAGCATGACTTTTAAAATTGTGAAACAAAGTACATCGTTAACTTAAGGATGGCCCGAATTTAACGCTTCGACACATCAACAGTAAATTCCCGATGAACTACGGATGAAGCATCACTTTATGACTCCCGCTAACCAGTCTGTTTTCTGAGACATAAAATGATACTGATGAAATCAACATTGCCATATATCCCCTATGTAAATAATTTGTATACAGAACTATATATTTCTTAATAAAATGTATATCACTCAAGATACAAGATACAAGATATTGTAGAAGTTTCAATGAATGGGAAATAACAACAGGGGGTGCAGAGGTCTCCCCGCCGGGGGTTTGGGGGCAGGCCCCCAACGAGCCGCTGGAAATGGAGCACGAAGGTGTTGACACGAAGCGTAGCGGAGGGGCTCAACCCCGGATGTGCATAATGGATTAAGGCTCGTGTAGTTAATAGCTGGGTAGTGAAAATATGGCTATCATCGATCCTGTGGTGAAACAACCACAGATGATAATAATAGATGATATCTCCTATCGGATAACACATATCGGTTCAACATCATCACGAAGTGTACTTACATAGTAACTTGTCTACACGAACTAAGGATTACACCGTATGAACGAATGGGATAAACTCAACAGGACATGGAATTGACTCCAATATATCAATGCGGTCATTACACTGCATGGCCGATGTCAAAGACATCCTCAAATCCGCATGATCAGAACAAAGGAAAGGATCCTATACGTCCTCTATCCATTCAGGCAATTCTGAAGACGAAACACTATCTAAACTGCCATCGCTGATTCAATACACAAAAAGATATAAAAGCATAGCGCGTTGCATTCAATAAAGCATATCCGAAACTTCAAAGATACTTTTATAAGTCTCTTTTCATTATTTGTACTGTTGATTCACTTCAGATCCTAACCAAAAGTATGCACTTCAGGTAATAGCTTTTTAGTCAACATCGCTCACCATAAAAAATGTCTTTCACCGCGTAAATGTTGATTTTCCAGAGGCCAGTGATATTTGTTTCATATTCCAGAGCCGAATGAACAAAAGAGAGGTCTGTGCACAATAATGACAAAAGATCCCAATTCACAATAATGAGCGCCGAGCTATCGGAGTGCTGCCATGCTGAAAGTTGTCCTGGTGATGTATTGGCTTATGAGCCGATGACTACACGCTTGCCTTTCAAATTACATCGCTATCAGCTAATTAGAGAACGGATAGACCAATGACTATGAAACTGCCAACAATGTATGGGAGTTTAAAGCGCTTTATACTTAAAGCATTGGTACAGGTGTACAGTGGCCGCTTTATATAATGATATTTTATATAAAGATAATTCGATATAACGATACAATTCTCGATGCATCAAAACGGTAATCACTGCCAAATCCCATTTTATATAACGATAGTTTGATATAACGATAAAGTTTGGGCTGCACCATCGTACCGTTATATAAAGCGGCCACTGTATGTGTATTGTACTTTAAAGTATTCATGTGATTAGTTACTGGTATCAAATATACCGAGGTGAAATGGCGATAATTCTCCGGATGTGAGACCCCTTCTATATACTCACTGTGTGTGTAATATAGCAATAGTAAGAAAGCCTCAATACCTATATTATGTACATTCATAAAAAGCATCGTTTAAAGTCAGAAGTTTGGACCAGGAGCAATCCTTTTACATAATATAGCATTCATCACCGATTTTCTCCTTGACCGCCATTTATCGCAGTCGTGGCTGCTGTTTCACCAACAACAGAATATGAACATGATCAGACATGATCTGCATTGCATCTTTTGATTCATGTTTCTAACTAATAAATAGCCGGTAGTTTGTTTGTTACCATCACCTAACCAAGCTTCATAAATTTAATGTGCAGTATCGACATGTGTGCAACATTCTTCCACAAACGCCATGGATCGACCAGAACCTGTAAAATATTCGACACACCACAGCAATGACAACGTACTAGGAGCGCACAGCCGCTCATCCCAAAAACAAAATGATCCCACGATCGACAAGGGGATTGTCGACACCTTTTATGGATTGGAGTTTCCTCGCGTTACCGATCGCCAAAGATGGCTCGAGTTTGATGATCTTTCTGCTCGTATATCACAGCAAGATACAATATCCATAACCTGTGACATTCTCGATACGTTCTTATCCAAAAAAGATACAAAGCAAAGCCATAGGCGTGCACGCATATTCTTAACAGCATATGTGGTACTGACATGTCCAAATGCCATGTTGCAAGATGCTCCAGTTACACAGCGAAAGGTAAGCTTATCGAGATAGATCTAAGTTTTGATACTGATTCAATTAATATTTAGCGCTTGAGAGTCGCTGCCAAACGTCTTCTCGAACATTTGGAGATGTGGCTCGATCCAAGCAGTGCAGATCGACGACCTCCCATGAGCAGAATGCGTGCACTTTGGACGAGCTATGTCACATTATTCCAGCAGTGGCTTTCGAACGATAAAGACCAGTTACTATCCAGCATCATTGCCCATTATCAAGAGCTTCAACAAATCAGAAAAGCATTGCAACAGCAAGCACCGAATGTGACAGAACGTAACGAAGCTTGTGATCAATTGGATATACAGCTACAGCAGCTCGAACAAAAAATTACATCTCTAGGCGGTGCAGCAGCTCTCGAACGTATCCGTGAAATGCCATTATCCAATAAAAACAGCCGAGAGAAAAAAACATCATCACGACATGATAGCGAACACGCTTTGAACATGCTGGCAGAAACTACAGCATCATCCGTAGCGGGACTGACAAACGAACAGCTGGCACACGAACTTATCTTGGATCCCAATTTCAAACTCCAAAGACATCCATCATCCATCGAGCGTCAAGTGTCCGATATCGCAACCACGGCCTTTTTTGATAAAGTAGCGCATGATATGGAAACAGACAATGCATCCCGGTGTCTGCTTCAGCTTCTCCGTGAAATTCGCGAGGTAACTCAGTATGTAAAGTAAGCAAAGATCCATGGGCTAATGCTGGGATATGTTTACAGCGGCTACTTGATCTTGTTGCACCTTCAATGAAATCTGAGGTGGAGGACGGAATCGATCTCACATTGATCCAACAAGAATTTGAGCAAAAGGTGTTTGACATGGACAAAATGGTCGACTTTGTTTTGGACGTAATACGACGGTCGTGCGCTAGAGTCAGAGACAACGCTGTTCAAGAGATCCGATCATTTGATGGGAACAACGCTGGGAAACTTCGCCTTGTTTTTGATCTACTGCAAGACATGGCATTAGATCTTGCCAACCATCAACTCCGGGTCCTTCGACCACATCTTTTACCAATTGCAATCGAATACAGTCGCGAAAAATTCGTTCAAGCCATGCAAAACCAAGACATGCGATTACCCAAGGCTACGCAATGGCTATCCAATACATCCTGCCGACTTTTAGAAGTTGCAGCTCAACGCAACCCCGAAGGCGTGCCTCAACCCAACGATTCGATTTCGCCACAATCGATTTATCAAGAAGCAGTTACATCGTTGATCATGTCTCCTAAATTGATCGACGAGTCTCTATGCCCAGAAACTCTGCGGCTAGATATCCATCGATTGCAAGTGTATCAAAATGAAGCACAGGCTATCACTATTGTTGCGGCTCTGCTCATGCTGGCACGTAATTTTGGTGCTCCGCACGATTGTCATGGTGATCTGGCGAAAAGGTTGTTTGCTTTGCTGGAGCAGCAAGGAACATCGGTCGAGCATCTCGCGTCAGAAATCGATAAAGCAAGTAATATGGATGGGAAGCTTACAATGGTGCGCGCCATGGTCGATAAAACATTGTCGCATACCGATGCAGTATACACCCTTTTGGCACGCAGAGTATCGGCGGTGCTGAAGGCATACCTTGGCAGCAAGAAGGATATGCCTGACACCACTTTGCAAAGTTACGGATTGATCCACGTCAGTGAACCTCTTCGGAAACTGTGTGTGCGGATAGGCGCACTTGCCGACTATAGCTATAATGTTCATGTTCAATGGTACGATGAGACCATCGATCGCCTTCTTAGCTAGAATGTTTGGACATGCAATAGTATCAACAGCAATCGCGTTCGTGCAGTAGCTATAAAACCCCGCCAACGAATATGGTGCTCGTTGTCGCGCTTCCTCTTTGTTAGACACTTTCAATATATCTATTGTTTTCTCTTTTGCTCCGTAGGCGAAGACCAAGACCAATGACCACGTACACATGGAATGATACAAGGACTGTGAATCTGGAACATCAATACTGTTACTGCGGTCAAGACCGGAATCTACTAGAGATCTCCCTTCAATGTCGCTGTAAGTACCTCCACGCTTACTGCATTCAACACGATATAATACATTCCAACCTAAAACAAAAGATAGATTGCAAAAACTGGTTTCATGCTGAGTGTACCTCTGTGGCCGATCCGCCTGATCTGCTATTCACAACCAACTACTTGTTCGTCTGCACGAACTGTAACGACAACCAGGTCGAAAGCTTTGAACGAACCACCGCTGGTTGGAAAGATATCTGCTCAACAACGATTGCAAACCTGATCCTGGAGCAGATCTTGTACAATATTGGTGATGCGGGTGCGACCGACAAGGAGCTGTTTGAAAGCAAAAATGCGGCATTGATGCTGCAGTGGCACCCTGAACAATACTTTTTCAACAAGAAAGAAATCATACCGTACGTGGACGAGCATTGGAAAAGTATATGCACTGAGCGCGCGCGTACTCCAACATGGTAGGCCTTTTGCTTTCCTTTGTTTCGTTTCGCACTCGATATAACGCAAAAGAATAGGTGGGCGACGTTGGGAAGCTGTCTCTATTCGTCCAAGGAAACGTTTGTTGCGCGAGATGAACGTCAACGTTCGGCAGCATCGGATTTTTGTCTGGCAGACGCGAATCTATGGCATATTCGACCTAGTACTACGCAGGTAAAAGTGGGTAGCATGATGATCCAATAGGTTTATTAAAGTGGACGACAGTCAAGCGGCAAAGCTCCAGTGGCAACACCGCGCGTGTCCAAACGTCAATCGGAAGGTGATCCTGTAGTTCAACCCGCACGGGCCATGCCGCGCACAGACGTTCGGCGACGTTCGACCACACCCACAACCACACCGTCACCTCGTGGAGGCTCGCCCATATTACCTAGCAACGCCCTAGCATCCGCATTCCCCAGCTCATCAACCGCTGTCACCGACCATCCCTTCAACCGCTTCGGGTTCAAATATATCCCATGCAAGGCCTCTATTCTTCCGCACGTTGCCTATCAACAAACCGATAATAACGAGCAGGGCTGTTGTATCGGTGTCGCCGACAAGAGTCCCTATGTGTCTGTGGCCAAAGACGGCCTTACTGTTTGCACCGAAAAGGGGTTCCGTATGTGCCGTGCCAATGTGGGCGTCAAAGAGGGCAATTGGTACTGGGAAGCAATCATACAGAATGCGCAAGGTAGCAAAAGTGCGGACGGTCCTCATGTTCGGATTGGCTGGACTAGACGTGAAGGTAACGTGTTTATTTTTGGATGCGACGACCAGCATGTTCATATGCAAAACCTTAGCATGTCTCAATGCGCCCGTGGGATACGACGCTTACGGATACGGATACCGCGACCGAACCGGTGAAAAGATGTTTTGTTCGCGCGCTCAAAAGTTTGGCGAGCCCTTTGAAACCGGCGATGTCATTGGACTCTACATACGGTTGCCACCAAAGCATAACAGCGTGTTCAAAAGCCCTTCACGAAAACGAATCCCAATTGTTTTCAAAGAGCATTTGTGGTTCGAGGAAAAGGACTTCCGAGCTAGCAAGGAAATGGAGGCGTTGGCAGACCCATACAACAAGCCATCCGACCTCGACTATCAACCGAGAGTAATTCCAGGATCATCCATCATCGTATTTAAAAACGGTGTATGTCAGGGCGAGATGTTTACAGATTTGTTTGATTACGAAGACTTTGGACGGCTACCAGAGACTGTCATGCAACGGCGGACAAAGAAAAGAAAGAAGCAAAAGAAGGGCGATGATACGCCACGAATGCGGATGGAGGACGGAGAAGAGTTTGAAAGTGGTGTGCGACATCAGCAATGGTCACAAGATCCACCCATAGACGACGATGGTACACTTGGTTATTATCCATCGGTCAGCGTGTACAAGGGCGGCATGGTAACGTGCAACTTTGGCCCGGATTTCCAATTCCCGCCGAAGATAGACGAGGATTGGAAACCAATGAGTCAACGCTATGATGAGTATATGGCCGAAGAAGCAATGTGGGATCTGATGGACGAAATATCCAAGTCAATGAAAAAGGCCAATGTGGTTCCGTAGCAAACCACTTTCTAATAAATGTCACCTAATTCCTGCTGTTATGAACAAACTTCCGGATATCAACGACTACGCGTGCTTACCACCCATGCAATCAATGCGCGTCATGCTGGCTTGGAAATGAACAGTGTGATAGAATGCAATTTATGCGAATGGCACTGAACGGGGATTTCGTATCATAACCAGCTCGGTCTGTATCACGGCCACCTGACCTTGATTACAGATCTCTATGGCATACAGGACAGTCGTACCGCAGCTCGTTACAATGATCGTAGCTACTCAACAAGTCTCAAATATCAAGTGGCCTTTGCAAATGCTATGGCTGTGGTAATAAGCATCGGTTGCTAGGCAATCACAGCGTACAAGCAGTTTTAGGGTTTCCAAATACGGTTGACTTGTGATTCTTCAGTCCCGCGCGAAGCTGCCACACCTCTCCGCTTACCCCAATGTCGACCAATATACCACCACGCGCATCGACAACACCGTACAGCGAGCAACGCATGGCTCGTGCCAAAAGCATTCTCGAGAGAAACCTCAACAAAACCAGGGGTACCGAGGTATGAATTCGATTGTTCATCATTTGCTGAAACAAGGGACAAAAGACTAAAGAAACTCATCAAAGGTCAGTTTAAGTGCACAGACGTTCTTGTTCTCCGAGATGCTTCAGTACACGCAGAAACGAGTGAATGGCATTCAAGATTTAGAACGCAAGTAGGTATTCAGCGAGTTTGCCACTGGCAATAGTAAACTGACACGGTTTATATCGATAAGGTTAAATGAATTTGGATATCGCGTCGGCACACGGATGCTTGAACTGTTGGTTTGGCGTGAAAAGACTGCAAAGCGAGAAACACGTGTCTTGGGCGTGCTCTATTTTATACACAGCGTGGTGTGGAAGGCGTTATTTGGCAAGCAGGCCGATTCCCTGGAGAAGAGCACCGAGAACGAAGACGAATGTATGGTCCCCTTTCTTGTGCACGACGGTCAACTGTACTGAACACATTCGCTTTAGATATGATTTCTGATAACGAACCAGTTCTCAGCCGATACATCTCGGTACCCAAAGAACTTTCGCAGCTCAATTGCAATGCGTTTGTTGCTGGTATCGTCGAGGCGGTCTTGGATGGATGCCAATTCGTAAGTGAAAAGAACACTCATACCACCGTTTTTCATGTATTCTCATACCATTGGCCATTACAGCCTTCCAGAGTCACTGCACACACCGTACCTATCGATGGATTCCCGCAGCGCACGACTGTGCTGATCAAATTAGAAAAGGAAGTGTTGCAACGTGAGGAATTGTTAAAGTAAAGCTTTTATTTCTTGCCCTTGCCCTTCTTGGCCGTCTTGTCATCGATAGCAATCAGCCGCTTCGGCACTCCCTTGTTCAACAAAAGTGTCGAGACGTGCTTGATCTGTGGGCCCTGCACCATAATCTCTTGTATTGGGTTCTTGGGACTCGTGCCAGCCAACGGATTATCTGTTTTAGTGGCTATGAGTGGACGCATACCATGTTTGTTCTTCGTGCACTCACGGGTTGCGCTGCTTGCGCAGAGCTTTGTCAACTCCTTACACAGGTCCGCAACATCCAGGTCGAATCGCTCGACTCCCACCATTTTTGTGATCGTCTTGCGTCCTTGTCGCACCTCTTGGGTGACCTGGATCGGTGCAGGCGCTCCCTTGCGCAGCTCAGGCTCTTTACCTGGCAGCGTGATAATGTGGAATGGTTGCATTTTATCCAACAGCCTTTGCACATGTAGTTAGCGTCGTTACTGTTTCTGTAGAGTCAAAAGTCCCAACGGTACCTCTCAACGATGACCTCTCGTGTGAACTCGTCCTTGATTTCTTTCTTCTTCAAGCATGCATCCTGCAGGACCGGATCAAGCATAACCATCCTATTTGTACACAACGCTCATCAGCTGGAAGCGTTTCTCCGCATGTATAGCCAGTACTACCTTTGGTTTCGAGGACTAGGGAGATTGTGCTCTTTGACGTAATCCATCACTATCTTGCGAATGTCGGCCGGAGTATACAAGTCATCCTTGCTTTGTTTTGCAGCCTCGAAAAGTGTAATAACACCGTTTCCAAGAGGTTTGTAAACGTCTTGCACTTCGATTTGCCCTTGGCTCGATGAAGGAGAAGCCTTTTGCTTTTCCGCATTGTTGGTATTGCCAGTCGTCGCCCCATTTTGTTGCTGTGCTGGTGCGCTCGTTCCGACGGTCTTGTATGAGTCCAGTCCCTGGAAACTGACCCAGAGTTGGATACCATCGAACATGCAGCTGCTCCACTTACCTTTCATGCATCCAGTTGACTGACGTAACCATCATCTCACCCCGCTGCTCTTTTACTTTCAAAAGCTTGCTCTTCTCCATGGCCTTCAAGAACTTTTGTACTTTCTTCCAGCTTGATCCTTTAATATCTGCATTTGATCCTCGGCCACGGGGTCTGTTTGGAAGGACATAGTTCGAGTAGAGTGCTGAAGCTGAAATAGGTAATACGCTTTGCGCGCCTTCTGTAGTGATTTTGAACTTGAGTGCTTGAAGTAATGCCGTCTGCAAGATATCATCGACCTCTGCAAAAGGATATCAGTTACATTGTCCGCCACCAACGTAGTCCAAACATACCGTTGGCGGATAGCTGCGGCATCTGTTCTTCGACAGGCTTTTCAACGCTGACGGGCTCTTTTGAAGCGGTGGTATCTGTGTCTGCTTTGTCGCCTGGTGGAGCGCCTTCGCCTTCGTCATCAATGTACTCGTCATCCGCATCGTCCGAAATATCGACGGCTTCTGGTGGATCCGACTTGTCACCCATTGCCCACAGGTAGTCACGATACACGTGGACGAGATGGACAGCCTTTCCCTTCATACCGGAACGCACTCGTATCTCACTTGTTGGTAACGCCATTGTTCCCACAGCTAGCGGATATCTGACACATGGATCAGCGATGGCACTTCTCACTGCAAGTGTACTCACGGGTATCCTTTAATTGTAATCGCCACCAAATCACCAGTATCCAAATCAGGAAGCTTGCCTTCAGGCCCCAGCACTAAACCCGGAATCATCAGATCTATTAAGCTTTAGTTAGAAGCATGTTGTAGACAGTCCACACAGACAATCGTTACCAGCGCCTTCAGTAAGTCTGTGTATAACCGGGCTCCAAGTGTAAAGGACTGGCAAAGCATCCGGATGTTGCCAGAGCGTGTATACTGCGTATAGCTCGTCAGTTATGCATAAATAACCCTATGTATGCGTCTCTTTACCAGTCGGTACAACGGGTTGCTTTAGATTCTCGAGCTTCATCCATAATGGTTTTCCGTCAGCTACATAAAGAACGCCATTCTCATTGATATGGGTCCGGAACTTGGCCGATTGCAGAGGATCGGGCATCAGCGGTGATGCACCCTCTTGTGTACATTTTTCTTTCAAATACGGAAAAGCATCGTAGGCTTCGTTTTGAAATCGTCGACGATCGGAGGATCGTAGTGGGCTAAAGGATTTTACGGTCGAAGGTGGCTTTTTGAACATTGAAGACTTGTGAACGATACTGCGCTAATACAACACGCGTTCTGCTGAGTGTAGAACCACTGAGAAATTCTGGAGCTGCGGTATTCCAGAGGAAAGCATCAATATGACTTGACAGTGTCCTCTGTTTGAGTATCTGCTATGAGCATATATCTGCATACCTTACAGTGATTTTTATACAGAGCGTACAGCATCAGGCATGCGCGCAAACATGCTTTGGGATGGATGACCAAGCAAAGTTAGGAAGGTTAGAACTAAACGAGAAGGTTATAAGAGGCAGCACTTATTAGCCGAGGCAGCATAATGAAGTCGATCTGGTTACACAGCATAAAGTTTATATGGCTTCGCTAAGTAGTCCTCTGGTTGAATAGCATAGCTTTCTCATTAATTAACGCGGGTGCCATGCACAGCGTACGTGATATTCACTTGCTGTAGCCCAAAAATCAAAGCTCTTACACTGCCTGATTCGCTTACTCGAGCTATTCCTTATTGCTACGTGTGTGAATACAAAAGACGACGTAGTATCTCAAGAGCAACGGTGTTGGGCGTGTGTTTGCCACAGTAATATGAACATCACTATTGCACGACGAAACTTGGATAGATGTGTTAGTACATGGACAACATTAAATTTGATAAATCAATAAAAAGAACATACAGACGCACCCAAAGCAAAGCCTTTCATTGCTATATCACCCACGCTTACTGTGTGATTGTGGGTGCTGCTGTGGTACACTGGCGCTATCAAGGTATTTAGCTTTAATAAATGAAGTAGAATGAATAGAGTAGAAGAACATGCGACATGATAGAACAACTCTCGATAAACAAACAAGCATGCGTGGATACATAGCAACGAGGACTTGATATAAAAAGTGCTGCGGGAGTACGATTCAATTTCAGAGGGACGTTCAGACGCGTTCCAGTAACAGCGCGCGATCTTTTCACAATGAAAACTTCTCGATTTGTTGCTACAAACCTTGAGCCTTTTCCAGAGAAACACATACACCATAATGTTCGCTTTGAAGCACATGTGTTCGACAAGTCCGCGTATTCGATCGAGCAGCGAGTTGCCCTGCATCTTTGTCAGGGCATGTTTATCCATGCGCAGCTGACCGAAAGCAATACCGTGCTTGAATTGCGTCCATTTACCCTGACCGAATCAACACAATCGCTGACACCTGTGCGGATCGTCTATTCGTACCCGATCGTGTCTCCTATTGTATTTGCTGGCAACAGAGACAAACAGCTCGACTGCTGGCTCATTTCTCAGGACAACCAGATCGTTCGCCACAGATTCGACTTGGATCATTTGTTCACGGACCAAACCAAAGATTTAGACGTGGTCATTCGTCCTCTCGCCAGTAAATACGTCTCGCTCTCTGCCACGGCACAAGGTGTCGCAACAGTTGGTTTTGATGACGGATCCGTGACCCACTTTCAAGAAGGCACCAGTTTCCCGTCGTCGTCATATCGAACGGATGCAGTCGACACAGGTATAGTTGACTATGGCAAGACGGACGGAAATATTGACTATGATTCGATCAGAGAACGAGAAGCTTTGCTCATACAAGTTGCATGAAAGCACGACATTTCCCTTGCTCAAATACCTCAATTTCGCCACACGCCGCATACTAAACTTTGATCTCGAGGACCAAGGGCCAAGCACACAGGCAGGCACTGCCGCCCTGGCATCGTCACTGGCCGCAAATGTAATGATAGGGCTGCGAAAAGACCATCGCTTGGTATCATGGTCATGGAACAACAATCGATTGGATCGAAAGTTGCTGGAACTGCCACAATTTGAAGCGAACGGAAATCTGATCGATCAAGAAGAACAAGATATGTCATACCATTTGCCCGGCAGTTTCGTGCCAAAACATCAAGCTCGAAAGGGAGAGCTAAAGCGCCAGGATGGCCATTCTTACGATGCAAAAATACTGACACAAGACGACGGGCAGAAGGCGATTGTGTATATCGACACAGAAAACGAACCATTCTTTGCAATCTACGACATTTCAGGCTCACCTATATTGATTGATGTGATCACAACAGCTCGACATCCAACTGGCCGGTTTCTCGGCTTCAACGCTTGTTTGGAAAAGAACTCGTTACGGCTGTGGACAATTTGGCAAGAAGCCAAAACGGTGTTCATCAAATCATCGGATACTGAGCTGATCGCAGGCGACACGGCTCCCCACGTACACCGCCAAACTTGGTTTACTATGTCGTTTGACCTACCAGCAAGTAATCCTGTAGCTGTTGCTACTGCTGTTGTAAGCAAGGATCTCCTGGTTGCTACGGACGACAGATTATTGGTAGCACGAGATCTGGACAAAATCGACGAACTGTACCTCGGCTCTGAACAAACATCAACAGACGATCCGCTATCTAGTGCGGTGTCCATTCTTGCTACCATGTCTATTAGCATATACCCCGGTGTTTGGTCCCAACTAGAGGCCCAGCTACGAAACAGTTTCTCCAAGACATGCGACCCATTCGAGTTCTACAAAGAGTACGTCAAAGACCTGGTTATCAGCATAATCAGCTCACTGCCATCGATTGACAAGTCAGCTGCAACATCCATTCTTCGCCTGCTCAGAGAAAACCAACCCGCCTTTGACTCGGTTCATGCCAGCCAAATTACGAGTTCATTGGTGATGCAAGCCATCTCAGAGACACTCAATACACGCTACAAACTTCTGTTCTGCCTCTTCTTGGCGTTGTGCGGAAGCGATGAACTCAAGGATGACCTACCAACATGTTGGGAACTATTACGCAATGTAGACTCTCTTCGATGGTGTTCTCAGAACGCTCTAGAGCTATTGGTGAGCCCGATAATTGTCCCTACCAAGGCGCGTCTGAACGTCGGTGTTGCTGCCTATTACGCACTATCTGAAGCAAGCAGCGTGATAGAAAACTGTGACAAGCTTGCCAGAGTCGGCGACGCAGAGGCGGCTCAGGAAATGGCGCAATTATTTGTGAACATGAACACAGATGATCAAGATGGCAAGGTTTCAGAGACGTTGCGAGCTGTCAAGTTCCGGGGTTTCTTGGCTAGCCACAAATTTGACATCGCTATTGATACACTCGCGCATATGATCGAAGGAAGTGTGCAGGAAGGGCTGCTTGAGAACTTGATCGACGAAGCGTACAATGCCGAGGAATACCAAGTGATCTGCAAAATGACTCTACGCAAAGACGTCGTTGCCGGTATAATCCGTGACCGTGGCGCCAAGCAGCAGTTACCCTTGTCGAAACGATTAAGCTGGTGGCAAGTGGGATATTCCTTCTTTACAATCGCAGAAGAAACAGAATCAGGTATGGCTTTCGAATTAATTTCCAAGCACATTGGACTAATGGCGGTTTAGCAAACGAATGCATGCGGAAACATTTGAAGCTGACAGGATCAAGGGATGTAGTATTGAAGGAGTTCTTCGCCTAAATAGCAAAGTGTCTGGTGTGTAATATGTATAAGCATCCACTTTGTATACCAGGCATGACAAAATTATTAGTAAAACGAAATACGGTAACATCATCTCATCGCTACGATCCGTAGATTGCATGCTCTTCTTTTGATATAAATAAAGATAAAAATGTAATCAAACATGTACAAATTACTCACGGACTAGAGCCTTTCTGATCCGTGGTACCGGTGGGCTATCTTGGTCTGTTTGGATACTGCGCAGCAGATCTTCCGCCATGACAGCCACGGATTCACTTCGTTGCAGACGACGTTCACGAGCATTGCCTCGTTCGCCCCGTCGCTTAGTTCCTGTATCCAAGTCACCAGCGCGCAGCCGATCCAACAAGTTGTCCATAATATTCTTCTCCTCCTCTGTGCCAGCCGAACCAGACTCGTCGCTCGTATCCACACCACGATGACGTTGTGCCTTGACACGTTCGCGTCGCTCGGTTTCCATACGATGCGCACGTTCCATTTGTTCCAGCTTTTTTCTTGCAGCCTTGTTGTCGCTCATTGCACGCTAATATCATAGACAATAAGAAAACATTGTCAAGTAGAGCAACGCTACAAAACATTACCTCCCAACTGGATGTAAACGTTTTAAAGATACCAAAGAACTCGTCGGGCTTCATCTCGCCTGGATTTTCGCCATAGAAACTTACGGCATCCTTATAAGCAACATCCATGGATGTATACCTTACTTCAAGATCTTCAAACTTGCCTAACGCTTTGTCTCTGAAAGCAACCATGGTTTGAGCGAAATTATCACCTTCAGGTGCCTCGTAATCCGGTCCATAGTGTGCTTCTAATTCGCCTATCAGCTTTTGCAAACCACTCCGTAGCTCGTTGTATTCTTTGACCACGTCCTGCAACGTGACTAGTCAAAGATGTAAGTTTTCTTATCAACGGTTCGTTTTTTTTACATACCGCGACATGCTTGGCCTGTTTCCTGGAGATCATCCAAAAATCCGTGAAGACGTGGGAACTTGTCTTCTACCGTGTCAACCAAAAAGTGCAGCAGCGTAGTTGCACCACCTTCAGTGCCTTTGGTGTCCACGAGCTAATTTACGCAAATCAATAAAAGCTCGATTCTGAAATATCATGGTATCTTACCTTGTTGATACTGGCAAGTCGAATACCAAACGCACCACCTTGGAATGTTGTTCCGTTCATATAGTTACCAAGTGTTAAAATAAGCTTGAGTAACTCCTTGAAAGATTTGGATTCTTTTACAGCTGTTGAGGCCTCAAGAATTGATGTCATATTCTGTAAACAAAAAAAAAATTATTAACTTGTACTAGAAACATATCGATTATTGTAGTACCTGGCTCAGTTGCTTGTGCTTTTCAAAAAACGTTACTCGGAACAACATGTTATCAACACGTTCTTTGTATCGATCGATTTTCATTATCTATATTACAAAGTCAGTTTAGTGAAATGCAAGGCTGCCTTGACCTATTACCGGGTCAGCGTATTACCTCATATGAAAAGGTGTCTGGTTTTGACAGTAATTCCAAGTCTTCTTCAGATGCACTCTTAACAAATACGGACAGCTTGCCCATCTCATCTGGCGTTGGCACATTTTCTTGCAAGGCCATCAAAAGATTTTCCGTGCAAAGGGTATCGTCCACTGCCAATATTTTCTGAACAATCGTTGGGAAGGGAACGTGCTTGAGTTTTGCCAAGATAGTAATATCTAATTCAAACGAAAAAAATGTAAATCATTGGAAATGATATGGATTCGAGTACACCTACTGATATTTGCGATTTTTTTGCTGTCAAGAATGTAAATTTCTTGCTTCTTTTCGCTCTTCATTCGTCGCTTTCGTTCGATCTGTTTCTGAGCAAATAGTTCTTGGATAGAGTTGAAAACACCGAGTTCGTTCATTTCCTCTTCCAAAGCTTCTTCATCAATGCCATCCTCGCCCCAAACAGTCTTTCCAACAGCTTGATGCTGCATTTTGGTCCATTGTAAAGCACGCGTTTTGACATCGGGGTAGTAACGCATAATTTTTCGCATAGGTCCGCCTGGAGGAGCTGGTGGCGGTGGTCCACCCATGCCTGGAGGTGGTGGAGGGGGCGGTGCACCCGCACCAGGAGGAGGAGGCGGAGGTGGTGGTACACCCGTTTGAGGCGCACCAGATACTGGAGGCGGTGGAGGTGCTGCAGGCACTGCGCTTCCCGGTGGTGGCGGAGGAGGAGGTGGTGGAATACCAGCATCTGTTGACGGTTGGTAGGGCGTTGCTGCAGCAGGTTGTACAAGACCTCCTGCTGGCGGTGGCGGCGGTGGCGGCGGCGGTGGTGGTGATCGAAGATCTTTATCAGAAGCTGTGAGGCCAACTACATCAGCAGTACCGGGCGTAGTTGCAGAAATAGGCGCTGTAGATTCCACTGGCGGTATCCTTGAGCTAGTTCGTTCATTTGTCTTATTTGCTATTTCGGCCGCTGTAGATGACGTTCTTGGAGGAGGAGGAGCTGCAACTGATGGAATTGGAGGAGGCGGCGGTGGTGGGGGTGCTACAGCTTGCACTGCGCTAGATACATTATCAGTGGTTCGTACTTCCACTGGAACAGCTGGACCAGCACTCGGTTGAGTTCTGATAGCATATTTCGTTTCCTCGGGAGAAGCCTCCTGTGACAATGTCCGTTGAATCGTTTCTGGAGGATATGGGGTATCTTGTTGTGCTGCACGCACCGGTGTAGTAATTGGTTTGTCAACGACTGTTTGATTAGCAATAGACATATTATCGGCATTTGCTTCTGCCTCTTTCGCCTTTCGGAGCTTGTGTTCCAAATCAGCGGCCATTGACTTGATGGGATGTCTGCTTCTACGATCTGAATCATCATCTTTGCCAAGTCCAGTAACTCCTTGAAATATCGTTGAAGTTGATCCAGCTTGATCTACTGATGAAGTAGGATCATATAAGGCATATTCATCGTTGCTGGAAAGCACACCTCCTCGACGTCGCGTAGATCCAATCAATGGAAGTGTTCCAGGAATAATGAATCCAGAGGGAGCATTTGAACTGAGCTGGTCACCCAATGACATTTTGAAGCTTTCAGATAAGCCTTCTGCTCTAGGTATCTGTATAATGCACTCGTTTAATGGCTATTTAACACTTGGATGATATCTCTTGTGCTTTACCTGATTTTCAGACGAGTCCGATGACTTGTCCTCCAAAATCGCCTGAGCCCGCAATCTGTCATAAACTCTACCCTTTGGCGCTTCACTATCCATGCTTTCTTCCGTTTGTCCATAAGGTGTATTGGCAATGGATGCGGTCTGATACATTTCTCGTAGTTGTCTATCCATGATCGCCAGATTATTGTCATACTCCTTTTGCAAATCTTTGAGCTTGTTCTGAAGAGTTGAAATGGTTTTCCGAGACATGCGCAACAAATCTTCGAGCGAATTGGTCTTTTCACGAAGCTGGCCGACCAAACCGTCTATATAAATGGCAACAAATTGTCAGTATGATTACCATAGCAATGCACTGTGTCACATACCTCCTTGGAGATTAACTTCCAGTTCAAGCTCTTGCTTCTCTTTGATAGCCTTTTCATACTTGTCTTTGGCTTCCTTTGCCTCCGCTATCGCGACAGCCAATTGATCTTGCTCGGCAAATTTGTCGATAAGCGATGCAACGGACCACCCAAATCCGCCTGAAAAGTCTTCTGCGGTTAAACCTTTGCGATCAAGCACGATTTGTGTAATCATGTTATCGAGTAGCTGATAGTATCGTACTCTAAAAGTAAGGTTTTAGCGGATTTGCATAGTGATTTGTTGGTGATCGCTTACTGGACTTCATTTTCTTCATTGATGAGTAGCAAATGTTGCAGCGCGCTAAGGAGAAAGTCGTATCCACGCGTTCCTTCGACGCGTCCAAGAATAGATTCAAATACATCGCGTGGATCGTTCATATCGCTGAGTATAGTGTCATTCTGTATTTCAATTACTGCGTCATAATCATTGTCGCTCATTTGTTTGTAAATGCTGATATGGCGACGCAGGTGCTCATTGTTGAACTCGAGCAATTTATCGGTAATAGCCTGTAATCCGCAGGCGTTCATTTGGTTGCGCAAATGTACGCGAACTTCAACATCTTCCACGACGCTGATAAGAGAGTTGACAAGCATCATGTTGGATAGCTGTTTTTTATACATAGCTCATTAACTGCATGAATCGAGCACTTTGAATGACACTTACCGCGTAATCACTTAAATGGCTATCGGGGGCACCTTGTTGAGCACCTAATCTTCTCACATCGTCGCTTGCACCAACAAGACTCCCCATTCGTCCTCTTCCATCCAACGTTGCATCCAATAATTTGAACCATGCATCGAAACGCCCAAATTCTCGACGATATTCTCGTAACTTATCCATTCCTTTCAAGACAGTTTCTTGACCTTTTGGCAGATCAACGTGACACAAAAAGGCGAGGACTTCGCAGACAAGCTTGCGGGTTTGAATAGGCGGTGATACCAATGAAAGAACGATCTGATAGATACATTCTGGATGTGACACAGCCTCCCGTGCGCCCCACTAGTATGCTATCAGCAAAAAACAACCCTTCTCTCCGGATCCTTGCTGACCCATCCACTTACTCTGTTATTAATCAAGGATTTGAAGCACTTTAATATCTCTGCCTCCATCTGAAGATCCTCTTCTCTCCTGTTAACCGTGTATAAATAAGGCATTCTCGTAAAACAAAATGTCTCCAGGTTGCTCACTTTGTCTCTCGTCGATTTAGAATTCCAATCACGTTTGTAATAACTTGTAGACCTCTTGATTCGATGAATTGTCGCACCCAGCTATTGACTCAAAATGGTTAGACCATCGATTCCTTTTACCCCACATGGATTTCCATCGAAATACCTTAGTGGCATTGTCCGTAGACTGACGGCTAAATGAGCGACCAGCTTTGGCGTAACTCCTTGCATGTCGGGTTCCAAGAATTGCTTGATATAGAACTCTGGAGCACTCTTGTCTGGTTCACGTGAATCTCCTGTAGTTTTCCTACTCGATGAAGATACTGAAGGCACTGGTTGCATCGAATCCACTTGTTTATCCTGGGAAACCATGAGCCATTTCTTTTCTGTCGAAAAGGAAAGCATAGCGGATCGAGACGCGGCGTCGTGAATGCCACGTTTCGTCTTGTTTGTTTTCATCCATTAATTACTCACTTCTTTCTCTCGCGTACTCTGTTCCCATACCAGCATCTTTTCAAAAAGATCTTCTACTTGTCGCTCGGAGTATCCATTATATTTACTCTGGTCTTCGCTTACAGAGTTTGCTCTGGACGATCGCGAGCTGCTGACAGACAATGTATCTGTACGTTATACAAGTCAGCATGACCTGTATGTACCTGATGAGCAATTCCAAATCACCTTGGTAATAAGTATCCAGCATGTAACCGGGAGATTGCTCTGCCGATGATGTAGTTGACCAAGATTGTTGGGTGGTGTTGGAGTGTGTGCTGCTATGACGTGGTAGTGCTGGCGATGGTGGGACATCGCCCGATGGAAGGTTGCGACGTTGTTTCGATTTGGGCTTGATCCCAAACATGGTGTTACTTCTCCAAGAAACCAAACCTCCGTTTTCAACAACTGTTGCGCAGGAACGTTATATTTCAGGGACGGTTTGGCGCCGCTGCAAAAATGCGCTGTGTTACCATCTTCACTTTGACTTTCTCCTTTCTTGGTACAGCCAAGTTCCACATTGTGCGATCATCATGACACTTTGCTGCTTGGAAAGAGTCATCCCATTGGCTCGATTCCATATGTATCGCTATCTTGCCAATTTCATCCCTTTTATACACTCATCAGATTCAGGAACTCGATTCATTTACTCATAATGACGCAGTCTCCGCTTGCTACGTAGAGTAATAAAAAAAGTCAGGGTCCACAACGACTAATTAACCGCCAATTTGGCAACAACACGAGGTTTCGACATGTCAGGATAACCATGGAAGCTTTTTTGTAGCGCGATTTCGATCATGGCGCCATCTTAACTCTCTCACTAGCTCTGACGGGTATGAAAAGGCTATCTAACTTGTGGCATTATCGCCTGCTTATTGAACGCGATCAATTTATCATATGCCAACCTACCGCAGAATTTGACAAAATCCTACGTTTAATAGATCATTTGGAAACCATGAGGCGCAAAGCTCTGTATTGAACCACTTGAGTTCGTCGTTGTAAGTATAGATCAGGTAGTATGTACGTATGATCTATCCTATAAAATGCGTCTAGTAAATGGCACTATTATTTGGGGATTTTTTGTGATACCATGCGCCGTATTCATCGTACTTAATATCGCGCAACTTTATTCATACCATCGATCAATTATCATGCCGATAGCAACAGTGACTAGGAATTAAATGGATGATTCTGAAACATACAAGTTAAAGTGCTATCTTGGAGACTAATAGTAAACAAAACATGCTTTTACATGCCATACGACTTCTCGCAAGTATGTTAGTACGTACATACACATCGCAACTTATACTCTGTCATTGCTGTTGCGAAAAGAGTACCCCTTTATACCGAATAGCATGGCAAGAAAAACCATCGGTTGCCAATGGTAATGAGATTTTTATCGAGAATTAGACGCGGCACAATTCGGAATCATGCAGTTTGGGAGTTTCAACTATGAGTACAATATAGTTGTTTAGGTTATTTGCCCGGGCAAGTACATGGGTACAGAAACTTCACCTTTTCCGCGGTTGACACGTCCGCCGATATCAAATCGCCAGCTCAAAGGCGTCCGTAATTTGGTTTTGAAGGTGGGAATGTATATACGCTAATTGGACTGTCCATTCGATAGTTTAAAGCTGGACAGATCAACGAACATACCATCCGTCAGACCAGCTCTACAACCATGTACATGAGATGATGAATTGGACTGAGTGAAATCCCGCTCGTCGTTAGCTTTAACTTTTGCTTATTCAAAATGAGTGACCACAAAGCAAAGCAAGGCATTACAATAAAACAGGACCACTCTAACATGGAAGGCCCGACTGTTGAGCATTTGAAAGGTGAGAACCGGTAGTAGTAGTTTGAAACTGCTTGATCATCCCAACATCCAAACCACCTAGATTCGGCAAGCACATCTGATCCTGGACATGTTGCTCGCGAATCTCAAGGCACAGAAAGTACTGGTACGCGCCATTTGCTGCAGTCCTATGTACTTTTGTTCAAGCTTTACTGTGTTAGATATGTCTACTACCAAGCACGAAAAAGACGCGTCCACGACCAAGGCAACTGAGGAACAGCTGGAGTGGCACCCAATCAGTCACCCAAAACTACCAATCACCACTCCTCCCTGCTACTTTGTCAACAAGCGCGGTGATGTGTGCTCGATATCCACTGGAAAACACAGGCTGTTGCGGCAGGTGAAAGGAGTTAATACTCCCACTTATGCGCTTTCTATCTCCAAATACAAGACGACCACTTTCAAATTGAGGGAAATCATGGTGTACACGTTTTTGGACGGACAATTCGACAAAGACGAACATTACATATTCCACAAAGACGGCCAACAGAAGAATTGTGCATTGGCCAATCTGCTCGTGTCCGATTTGTCTACACTGCAGCAGCTGGAGATTGCAAGGCTGGAGAACCTACACCCAAACACAAGATACACCGTGGTCAGAAACATACACGACACGTCGACATTCGAACATTATCTTGTCTCCGATAATGGAGATGTTTATTCGCTCGTATCACAGAAGCATCTCAAAAAGTCGGTTCTTGAGACAGGATACCAAATAGCTGTATTAAGCTCTGATAACCGTCGTGGACTACCAAAGGCACATGTACATATGTTATTTCACAGTATAGTTCTACAATCTTTCAACGGACGCCCGATGGTGACTTTCATATTGCACACATCAATGGGGACAGATTAGACTGCTCACTCAGTAATCTTGAATATTCTACTCAATCCAAACTGGTTCGTCGAGCACACGAAAGGAAACGAAAAGAAGCAAAGGAGCATGGTGATGCTCCCAAGAAGGATCTTCCACAGCTACTACTCCCACCAGTCACTGACGAAACAAAATGGAAGACCATTGGTGTGCTTCCATGGAGTGGGCAGTTGGTCAACCACTTTGAAGTATCCGACATGGGGCATGTTCGCAAGAAAGGCAAATCCACCTTGCTCAAGCAATCGTGCACCAAGACCGGCTATGCTCGTGTAACCATACGATATCAGGAACCAGACATAAATGGCGATTTCGTGACTACGACGTACGGATCTCTACCTTTAGTTCGTATATCTGTATCTCGCCTCGTGGCAGCCGCCTTCGTTGACGGCTACAATGAAATACGAGATATTGTATTACACCTTAACGGAAATCGCCAGGACAATCGCGCACAAAACCTAAGGTGGGATGCCGTTACCGCCGATAGACGCATGAAAGCAGCACTCTCTGTAAAGGTACCGCTTGTTGATGACCCAGAAATACAAAAATAATTTTCGTCAGTTTCAAAAGCACAATGCGGACTATCTGTTTACTTCGCTCAGTTGAAACAAAAGATGTCAATTGGGATGGCGAAAGAAGAACAGCATTATCCAAGCACTAGAGCATTAAGTAGCTTGCAATACATTTGTTATTTATTACCATTGCGTTTATCATTTACCTGCTTATTGTGATTATGTCCAAAAGCTTTTCAAATAGAATGCACTGTAAAGACGAATGGCAACTTGAACGCAATAATGACGCCGTGTAGTTATGTTTTACCAACATATTCAATATCTCTCTCGCCGTATTTGGCACAGTTTTGCGTAATCAAGGAAGTGCTATCGATGGTGGGCAAAATTTGATATCTACTTTGATCAGATATTTATACGTAAGTATGAATACATAAAGGATATACTATTGGAATTTTGTACATTGTTGCGGGCTATCTAGAGAGTACTATGCGATCTGTTATGTTGCTATTACGGACCTTTCACAAATCATTAGATAAGCAGCAGTCGTCGATGATGCTGGATAGACAGATTGTCAATATACATATTACAAAAAGCGAGAAGGAAGGGTAAGATACAAAAGTTGATAGCAATAAAGTATACGCCGGTATAGTTTGAGGGTTCAGGTCAAAGAATGGTATTCGTTAAGAGCTGGTAGACATTGTTAAAAGATATTATCATTAAAAAGTATGCTTTGATTTACAAAAGAGATAAGTTTTTAACGTCTTTATGATATCCCGATATGCTTGCATACCTACTAGCATCACATTATAGGGTAAGTATATTTGACGAACATTTCATAGAGTTTTTTGAAACCGCAAACTCAACAAAATTTCAAGCGCAGCCCCATGCATCGATAAAAGAGGTAAAAACTCACCGAAGGTAGTTTGTGTATATAAAAGCTAAAGTCACGGAACTGTATTAGAGATCCACAATTAGTAAAAGTCTCGATTGACTCAGAATACAGTTTTCAGTTTCTGCACAACAATACGTATAACAGAAAGTAACACACCACGGTTAGATTTTTCAAGTAGAAAACGACGCATATTTTCTAAGCAACCCCGCGGGGTAAATTGTATTACAAATTTCAACCCAGGACGATATGCCCCGTACAATGTGTTTATGATGGGGAAATGGGCAAAACTGTGTAATGAATGGCTATTATTTGTTCTTACTAAACGTCAATATGATAACTCAGTTTCTTAAAGTGTATATAATCGAGCGGATGACTTTTTCTTCGTTTTCTTTCGTTCAAGGATCATGACAGCTGCATTCAACAATAAGGTACCTACCAAATTCCCCAAGGGACTAAAGCCAAAATCTCCTTCCGGCAGCGATCTTTTGCAAGCAGAGCGAGCCAAGGCCACCTTCAATGTAGATTCCTTGTCCAAATTTGTGTATGGCCAGGATTATCTTGAGAGGCTGAACAGGATCACGCGTGTTCTCGAGTCCGAGCCAGCATTTGAAAAGACGCAGCGCTACTACCAAAGTCGCCCCGAAAAGTTAGCCCACGCCTACGAAAAGGACAAGAGGGCGGTTGAACTTGCTGAGTAAATATATACAGTACCGTGCTAATGGAATTTACGTTGACATTTTTTTGGCAGGGAATTGAAGTGGGACATGGAAGATAAGTTTATCATGACGGCGCTGTATGAGCAGAGCTCACCGGTACGCGAACATCTTAATGTAACCTGTAATAACAAACATTTTTAAATACTTCTATTTTATATAGTTTCACCTCCACAATGGAATGTTTGTGCCAACATTGGAGGGGCAATGCAACGAGGAGCAAAGAAAGCTGTTTTTAGAACGTGCTCAGCGCTTTGAAATTATCGGTTGCTATGCCCAAACTGAGGTTTGCTTTTTTTCTTACACCCGTTACCTTTCTAAGCAACAAGAGAAACTAAAACATAAATCACTATCTATAGCTAGGTCACGGTTCCAACCTCCAAGGTATCGAAACAACGGCAACATACATCAACGAAACGAACGAATTCGAGATTCATTCGCCGCATTTGACCTCGTCGAAATGGTGGATCGGTGGTTTAGGCAAGACTGCCAACTTTGCCATCGTCATGGCGCGTTTGATTCTCAATGGCGAGGACCTTGGACCGCATCCATTCTGTGTTCAAATCCGCAGCTTGGAAGACCATCGTCCATTGCCAGGCATTACGGTCGGTGACATCGGACCCAAGTTTGGCTATGCAACAACCGATAATGGATTTATGTTGTTCGATCATTATCGCGTACCGCATATCTCTTTCTTGGCAAAGTACTCCCAAGTAATGCCCGGCACCGGTGAATACAGTAAGCCACCGAATGCCAAACTGTCGTATGGTACTATGGTGAGAATTCGTGCCGGAATTGTCAATGGTAAAGTTTTATTTCATGAATTGCTTGGTGGTGATCGATCTGACAATAATTTCTTTTAGACAGTGGAACCACTTTGGCTCGTGGTGCTACCATTGCCGTACGCTACTCTGCCGTTCGACGTCAGTTTGTGGATGCTGCTGAGCCACGCAAATGGAACGGCGAGTTGATCGAAACACCTGTTATTGACTACACGATGCAGCAATATCGCTTGCTTTCCAAGGTTGCCGCCGCTTATGCACTGCGTTTCACTGGTCGTGAGATGCTGCGTCTTTATTATCTGAACCAGGAAGAAATGAAAAAAGGCAACTTTGGTCTGCTGGCTGACTTGCACGCCAGCTCTTCTGGTCTTAAGAGGTAATTATTGCTGACGTTTCGAGTTCTTTTTCTTCGTAATATATAAATTGAACTTTTGATATAACAGCTTGACCACAACCATGGCCCTTGAAGGGCTTGAGGACTGCCGTCGTGCCTGTGGTGGTCACGGCTACAGTATGTTCTCTGGACTTAGCATGTCGTACCAAGAATACCTTCCCAACGTGACCGTAAGTTCATCTTTCCAAAAGGAAAAGCAATCGACTGAAACTTTATCCAGTTTGAAGGTGACAACTATGTTCTTACGCAACAAACTGCTCGATACCTTCTAAAGACGTTCCGCAACGTCATTGCTGGCAAATCCAAACCTTCGGAACACAATGTGACCATCAACTACATCACTGAATACCTGAAAAATCCCAAGGCCACTTTACCCGCTACGACTGGTTCGGAACTACTGAACCCCGAAGTCATTTTGAATGCGTTTGGATTCCGAGCCGCCTTTGGTATTGCCCAGATCGCTCAAGACCTCGATAAGAACGGCCGCAGCTGGAACTCTGTTTTGGTAGACATCAGCCGCGTCTCCAAAGCTCACTGCCAATATGTTCTTGTTCACAACTTCTTTGTGACACTGCAGCAAGCATCAGAAAAGGAGTTGGCGGCACCTGAGCGCAACATTTTGCAATCCTTGGCATACTTGTTTGCTCTTTATACCATGGAGAACGAGTCGTCAGAATTCTTTGAATCGGGTTATCTTTCGCCGGCCCAGGCCAAACTTTTGAAACAGCAAGTTTTGGAATTGGTTGCCCAGGTACGACCCAATGCCGTTCCTCTGGTCGACGCATTTGCCTTCTCCGACTATTATCTGGCATCTGCATTGGGTCGTTACGATGGTCAGGTTTACGAAGCTTTAGCAGAATTCGCAGAACGCGAAGAACTCAATCAAACGCTTGTAGTTGACAGTTATGAAAAATGTATTAAGCCCTTTGTGTACAGAGGTTTGCAGAGACAAAGAGATGCTAAGCTTTAGATGTCTTAGAAAAATTGATATTGAGTATTGAATAATAAATATAAAAAATAATACATCCGATACATAGTGCGTATTCCCAAACTGAAGACCCTACATTTACCGGCGGTTGCACCACTGGTCGATTAAACCTCGTGTCGATGACGACTTTCGCCTATTTGTGTACCGAACTCGTATATAGCCATTAATATAATATATTAGCGTGTGCTGCGATGTCAACAGAGAAAACTCACTGTCTCTGCCTTGTGCGCAATACGTACGTCAAAGTGTATATGCATCTTTTCTTCAAATGCATAGCATACTCTCAAGTAGGCTGCAAAAAGCCGGCAATTCGCTAAGCCGGTATCTGATTAACATCGCCAATGACCCGGCCAATAAAATTGATTGTGCCTGACGATATTATGGCGACATTTACTACGTGTCATGCCAACGGTGCTTTCCATGACAACTTTTTTTTATTGTTTATAACCAACAAAACCGTATATCGATGGGTGTCTATTCCTTGTGGGCGACAACTCGGAGTCGGACATACATAATGAACCATTTGCCATCCTCTCGCTGATACGCCGGACGCAAATGTTCTGTGATTTCCGCAAGCACTTCTTGACGCTCTTCATCCGATTTGAGCGGTTCCAGGAAAGCAAAGCCGAACGTTTTGAGCCATCCAGCAACATCAGTGTTGAGTTCGGTTGGGCGTGGCACTAGCTCTATTGACTCAACCTTAAATCCGTTGGATTCCAGCAACTTGGCGTATTCTTGAGGTGATGGGAAATACCTTTCCAAACAAGGTTAGCGGGCATTTAAGAAAAAGGTTGGGCAAAATCGTTACCACGGCGACAATGCTTTTCCATTAAAGCCGCGCTTGTTCAGGGCAGTAATCAGTGCAGTGTGAACCTCTGCAATAGAGTGTTAGCGAATCTGAAACTGTATATGAATTGCAGAAATGGCTCTTGCCTCCACAGTTCATATAGCCACCAAACTCGGCAACGAATCTACCAGCTGGCTTGAGCACTTGATGGATGCCCCGAATTGCTTTGACGGGCTCCTTCAGCCAATGAAGCGCTTAATTTAGAAAAAAATGAGTATACATGGTATCGATGAAAAGTGAGATACGTTACTAGCACTGGAGAAGACGGCGTCAAATGGCTCTTGGTTTTCCTTGTCAAACCATTGTCCAAGGTAATGGCCGTCGACAACATGGTACTCGATGCCCTGAGTGGATTGCTTTGCCTTGGCAATCATGTCAGTGCTTGCGTCAATGCCCACAACAGTTTGACATTGCTTTGCCAATTCTTGAGTAAGCACGCCGTCGCCGCATCCAAAATCGAGAATACGTTCGGTTGGCTTGGCGTCGAGTTTACCAAGGATGATGTTGCCAAGTTTTGGCACGAACGACGCATGGGTGTCATAGTTGGAAGCAGACCAAGGATCCGACATTTCGGCTTTCGGGTTATTTCCGCCATTTCCAGCGACATCCTTTATATAAGGGCAAGCGAAGGCTGACAGGGCGGCGTGGGGCGAGTTCTGATTGGACTAGCACACGATGATACATCTTGACCGTCTGTACACGAAGTGAGGCATTGGATCCTTTGACGGAACTGACTCACGACACGGTTATACGTTTACTTCCTATTTCCAAATACGAACACCACCTGGTTGGCTAAGCTTTTTAGCATGTTCACAAGTGACAAGCACCAAAAGCACAGGGAGCATGTGTAACTATGAAAGAATGGGGTCAAGCGTACATAAGCGGGGCAAGATCAGAGTGAATCCCCAAAGCAAACAACGGCGCATAGGTGTTCTCACAGTTTACTTCAATTTCACATGCTCCAGAACCCAGCAGTGAGTGATGTGCTTCATGCCCCTTTCGTTTCCCCACACTTTGCGACGCTGAGTTATATAAAGACCCACTCCCGTGCCGAGCATTTCTTGTATACACTTAATCCACAAACCATGAGCGAAGCCCGATTGAAGCAGCTTGCCAGTGACCTCCTCTTGCCAGAACTTGAACGACAGCTGGCCGAAGATCCCAGCCTTTGGCCTAATGTCAAGGGCCTCTTCATTGTCACGGTTGCAAAGAAGAAGAAGCCCATGGCAACGTGGTACGTAGCGGTGTATGACTGATGGCTGGACTCGTAAGCTAATGCGCATGCGGTTGTTGCTCAGGTACCTTTTGCTTCAAGGTAAAGCGCTTAAATGAAACCGTAGCGTCGGTTTCCAGAAAAAATTCATGCTGTTCTGTAGGCAAGGACATCAAGCCGCTGATCACTGACGATGAGCAGCTGGCCAGAAGCTCGGCCAAATCCAAGGTCCGCGTCGTCAAGATCCAAGTCGAGGACAGCGACCTCATCAACTTCATCACCGGCGGCATGACGGGTGTCAAGGCCTACATGACCGGCAAGATCAAGGTGCGCGGTGATTTGATGTTGGCCCAACGCTTGGAGGAAGTGTTCGAAAAGGCTGACGGCCGAAAGGTAAGCGTGCATATCGCCTGGGGGGTGGCCTGTGATGGGCTGACAGCGTCTTTTAGCGCGCCATTGAGTTTATCTCCAAGAACGACGAGCTGCGGGCTCTGGCCAGCGGCAAATCCAAACTGTAAGACGGCTCATTCACCCGCAATAAACTTTTTTGCTGTGCAAAAGAAAGACACGCGTGTATGAGAAAGAAGGGGGGCTATATTACATTAGGTTCTTTTATGTCGAGGGAGGATGATGTGCATGAAGATTGTTGCGAGAAAGAGAGAGAGAGAGAGAGAATATATATCTAAAAGTCCAGATCCATCCCTGGCCGGTTTGGATCTAAGCCAGCACCAGGCTGGCGGCTGGCCTCAGCAGCGTCGTATGCTCCCATGGCGGGCTGGGTGGCCTTGGCATCTTCGAAGGTACGGTGCCGGATCACGTCCATGTCGAACTTGTTCTTCAGCGTGTTGATTTCTGAGATCAGCTCGGACGTTGCGTCTTTCAATGCCTGGCCAGGAGCGGTGCCTGGCACTGTTTGCACTTTGATCAAAAAGTTGTGTTCAAGCGGATGAGGCACCTTGTAGCCCGCAAACAGAACGCGCGGATCCTTCAGCAGTTGCCTGTGTTTGGTTTTTCATTGATTGAGTCTATCGGCTCGTATGCACATATATCAGTGCTGCTTACGCTCGTAGCATGTTGGCCAGCGTGTGATCTTCACGCTCGATCTTGAACGTGGCTGCGTTGGGGATCTTGGTGTCGACCTCCATCTCCACCCTTTTGGTTTAATGTGAGGAACAAAGAAAAAAAAAAGAAACGAGCGCATTAAGGATAATCTATGGAGGCATACTTTCTTCGGCCCTCTGGGATCACAAATAGTTCGAAGCGATCGGGTGCGTTCATGGTTGCTAGCCTTTGGACGGGAAGAAAGAAAGAAAGAAAGAAGAGCCAACTTGGAAAAACGCACACGAAAGCACACGTCACTTTTGAGGCAAGTTGCTTTTCCGCGACCAAGTTCCTGCTTGCCTTTCACACGACAGATCATACGCTCATGTAAGTTACAGCCCCACCGCGCCCGTCTCGAGCCACTGCTGACATTCGACCATTAGACAGTTCGCTGTCGGCCTCGCCGGAAATAACAAAACATGCTCCCACTTTCACTGTTACATACCGCTGCAGGACATCCGCTTCTCGTCGAATTAAAAAATGGCGAGACATTCAACGGCCACTTGGTCAACTGCGATAACTGGATGAATCTGACCCTTCGCGAAGTGATCCAAACCTCCCCCGACGGCGACCGGTTCTGGCGATTGCCGGAATGCTATATCCGCGGCAACACGATCAAATATCTCAACGTGCCCGAAGAGATCGTCGATATGGTCAAAGAGGACGAAAGCCGGGCGAGAAGCATGCGTAGTAACCGTGGACGTGGTGGTGGACGAGAGAATGGGTACGGCGGTCGCGGCCGTGGAAGAGGCGGTCAGAATCGCGGTGGAAACCGAGGTGCTCGACCATGATCAGACTCATAATGTTACCCCCACCCCTCTCCCCAAGAAAACTCTCCCTCCTCCCTTTCACTCAATAAAAACAGACGGCGGCGATGCTTGTACTTAGAGAAGGATACGTCACGCGACCACACAGATGGCCAATGAATGGGGTCCAGTTATTACGCGATCATGATGATGGATCAACTGCAGCACGCAGCAACGTCACGTGCTTGGGCAAGATGTTGTAAAGGGAAAAATAAGGTCAGAGTGATTTATTTTCTTCATAGAATGCACTGGCACTAAGCTCCAGAACACGAAAGAGCATTACATTACAGTACTAATAATAGAGATATATATACAAATCTGGAGGAGAATTCAACGTAAAAGAGAATAAGGATAAAGTGCTGCGTGCATGCGTTCCAAAGCATAAAGTATAGAGGTATTATGGGCAGTTAGCGACATCACCTTCGATGCAGGAGGCATAGAAGATGTTGCCCTCGACACCGCCAAGGGTGAAGACAGCCTTCAGCAGAGCAGAGATACCTTGACCAGCAATCATACCACCAGCAACGCTGTACATGAAGTCGTCGTAGCCCTTGAAGTTGACGCGCTTCCAGATCTTGCCGCCGACCCAGCCGAGGAACATGGAGAAGGGGATTTCCGGTGAAGGGTTGATCATGGCGATACCAATAGCCGACATGGAGGGGATATAGCGATGGTACTTCTGGGGGATAGCCAAGAACTTGATCAAGGGCACAATCACGCCAATAGCAGCACAGACCGCGGTGACGATGATACAAGCCTTGCTCAATGGATCGGCAGCGCCAGTCAGCAGCTTGGCGACTTGTAACCACGCCATCACAGCGACAAGCTGGAACTCGCAGTTGGCAGTGTCGAGGTCTTCGTTGATAATGCAAGGGTAGGCTTCGGCGAACAGGATGAAGAGACCGACGGCAATACCAATGGCAGGCAGCGAGGCAACAGCCTGGGCAAGGAACTGCGAACGGGGAGAGGCACCGACGATCTGGCCGGTCTTGAGATCACCCACCATGTCGACGGACTGCGAGGCAGCCGAAGCGGCAATGACACCAGCCATCAGGTTGTTCTTCTGGAGCTGTTCGGTGCTTGGCGCTGGCATACCAGCAAAGATCAGCTGGGCCATCTTACCGATACTGCCGGTAGGGTTGATATCGGTCTCACCAGAAGACTGGATACCGACAAAGGCGAGCAAGAAGGCAATGATGACGGCGACAATCGACTGATACACAGGCATATGGAAGAATTCGCCCATGATTGCACATGTGAAGATGATGGAGATAATGGTGCCCGTACCCCACCAGTATACAGGAACAAGCTCTTCTGGCTTGTAGGTGTCATCGATATCGGGGTGGTAAACTGCTTGGTCAACCTCCTCTCCGCCCCTACGAAGGACCTTGACCTTGAATAGAACAATGACCTTTCGGCAGGCGCTGTACATTTCCAGAGCACCGCCCTTGCAGGCACGCCATAACATTTCATAACGGACAAACAATTCGGTCATGGACGACAACACCATGAGAGCAATGCCAGGCCACAGGTAGAACTTTTGGGCGGATTCGCCCTCGCTCGAAAAGCCGTGGGAGCCAGTCCAAACGCCCTTGGTCACAAGGGTAGGGCCGATAATACCGTACAAGAAGATGGACGAGACGAAGAAAGTGATGACTGTTGAGCCGGGAGTCATGAGGCCAGCGCCGAAGAATGGCCAGTCGAACGTGAAGTACCAGCCCCATTCAGCGTCGGCGCTCATCATGTTGGTATAGCCAGTGCTGTAGCCGATCCACCACAGAATATGGACTGTGAGAGGTTTGCGTCAGTATAGCTGTCTGTCTTTTTGTTTCCCCCATGATCTGCACAATGCTTACTGGTTTCAAAGAACGGCACCCAGTGGGCAATCAAGGACCAGATAAAGGTGATCATGAAAAAGATACCCATCCACATGGCCTTCTTCATGGCCTCGCGCTCGCCCTCGACACTGTTGTGCAGCGAAATGATGGTGGTTGCGGTGGCACGGGGTGTTGGGAAAGGCAGATCCTGGTTGATAACAAAGTGTCGGCGCAGGGGAACGGCAAAGAACAGACCGTAGAAGGCTGCAGAGATGGTGAACAGCACAAGGGCAGCAGCGTCGCCCTTGGGGGTGGTCATCAAGCCGAGCTTGTACAAGGCAGGAACACCTGCCACAAAACCTGCAGACAGACCACCCGCGGTGGTGGCAGCCGATTGAGCTGTAACGTTTTCCTTGGGGCCGAAATAACCGCCACCCATCCAGAGTGGCAAGATGCGCGAAAGGGGCTTAAGAATGGCAAAGGAGAAGATGGCGCCAAAGAGCGACGCGCCAAAGGTCCAGCCGATCTTCAAACCGAGATATGTGTTCGATGCAGCTGTGGGTTGGGTTGGATGGATCAGTATAACGTTTTCTTTGTGCGACGGACTGATAAATATAAACTTAATCAGCTCCGATTACTTGCCTACAAGACATCCAAGTATCGAACCAATGACAGAAGCACGCCAGGTGAACTGCCATTCTTCAACGAACTCCTGGCCGAGCGGCCGGTCGTCCTTCATTTCGACTTGCTGATCCAGATCATATTGCTCTTTCTCCTTTGAATCAACTTCGTACTCGATCTTCTCCTCGGGAGCTGCCGCTTTGTCCGCCATGCTGTGAGTTGGGTTGGGGGAGTGCAAAAAAGGCGAGGGGGAGAAGGAAAAAAGAAAAGGTGGTGAGCAGAGGGAAGAGGGGCGATGCAATTGGTTTTATAGCATTGGGCGACTTGACGCACCTTTTGTAATGGAAGGTACGTGCGTTTCGTCTTCCGGTTTGACGTGGAGGATCTTTTTCAGGAAATTTCTGCTCGAAATGGCATTTCGCGGTCAATTAGGGCGTGTCCTACCCTGCCTGTCCTTTATCTAATCCCTTCGGTTATAGCAGGATAAGTAACGCAGATAGTCCTTTTCTGACAACCATCCCTGCTCCAAAAGAATTGCTTGCGTCCTTTTTAGTCCTTCTTATCCCGTTTTGTTCGTGCGCATGAAATGATCCACTCGTCGGAGGAACGCCATTCCACGGCGGAGTCCCCTTGTGTCCGCAACCCAAGTCGTATCACAACACCCGCACATAGACGCTCAAACTTACAGGCAAATCGGTAATACCGCCCTTCTTGCTCACTGCCGTCTGCTGACAACTCCAACTTATCGTACTGCAACGAATACTATCTACTCTCCCTAAGCTGCGCCTTATCGCATGCATATCCCCACCCCGCCCCGCCCCCCTTTATGTTCCGTGCTATATCCGATGCACTCATTTGTTCCCGCCAAGTCCATCTCACTATCGATTGTGCCTGCCATTTCCCGCGAGCGTGTGACAAACAAAGGCCATGCCAAAACCTGTCCAGATCACACGCTGCTTACTTGTTTTGATCGTGCAGGGAACGCATCATGATACCAACAGGTTTTATTCACAATGTCAAAAATATCCGTCTCCTCGACAGAGCAGAAGAGTCGACCCCACGTCATCCCTCTAGCTGGCATTGGCTTGGTTTCGATATCGTAATCCATGCACTTCATCCAATGGCCGAATCGCATCATCTTGTGCACATCGAAAACAGGAAGCTTTACTCTGCAAGGATACTCTTTCCATTTTCGGATTACCGACTACATGTGACAGTGGTTCAATTTGTTGTACTTGCTATGGTAACTGCTGCAGGGTTTAGAGTCAGGAGATATTTCCATACTTCTGGCCCGGAAAATCCCCATAGAGACAACCAGCGAGCAAAGAAGAGTCACTTGATTATCTTATTCGTCCACATAATATTCACAAGTGGAAGCAGTTCGGACGCCGAAATTCTGTGTGCTCAGACAGCAACCATTTGTGGCGGATACAATTTGCAGAGGTCAACCATTTGAAGGTTGAGATTAAACTAAAGTGTGCTTATCCAACAAAATGAATATGAGGCGCAATTAGTACCGTGTCCTCCATCATTGGTAAGCATGGGATGAATTTGAAAAAGCTTTGTGAAACGATTCTCATAACCTTTTGGAGGTTTACAAGAAAATCTTTTTTCACCTTTCGAGGGAATACCGCTACTGGTAATGGCTTTTCTTTTTAAAAAGTCATGTCATGTCCTATGCAAAATACACACATCGCGAATGTGACACCGGGTAGGGGAGGGGGTCCGAGGGAACGTGATTATCCAAAAGAATGCTACTGCTACTTTTTAATGTATATCAGTCCTTCGTAGCACAGATAAATGGAGTGTATCACAGTTTGGCTGCTTTTTTTTTCGCACCTCTTTTTTCAAATCGTATTGCTTAAGGGGTAATGCAGCTACCTCCAAATGCCATGCTCTTTATGCATATCTTTTTCGTGTGACCAAAGATGCAGCTAGCTGAGCAGCCATGTCAGCGGTTTAACGCCGGATCAAGTATTCATAATAGAGTTTGCTGGTAAAATCATCGCGACTTTTGCCGCAGCATTTTAGTCGTAAAATCATATGATCTACCTGTTCTCATATTTGCATCAGCTTCACTCTCGTTAATTACGTTCGGTTTCAATCGATCATCTACCTGCAGCGCGTATTCCTATGACAGTATATGAGTATATGCGCCAAAAGCCACCTATGAATGCCTGTTTTACAACATGCATGCCCTTATATAGAGTTCCCAATTTGTGGGTTTGCCTTTTCGCTTTCGTAATATGTGCTCATCATCGGCGCGAAATGGTAGTGGTCTATGAGCTATGGGCTTATGATTTCGGATTCTTTTTGTATTTCCCAGGATAAGAGAAGGAGAGAGGGGAAGTTTTTGCAGATGGCAGCAAGTGATACATAGGTGTTGTTACCGCAACCCTACTTGGGTGCTGCATTGGATAATAAACTTGAATCAATACCAGTGAAGACTCACATTAGTACCGTGAGAAATAAAGCCACGATCCCATGTTCATAAGTATATTTCCAGAATGTGCCTCATTTTTTCCCAAGCAATGCAAACCTGGTTTCATATTAATAGATGGAATGTCTCGAAATAGATAAAAGATGTAAAAGGACTGTTTAATCTTGTATCTCGTGACATCTATGTTTTGACGGCAATTTTGACGGTCCATCCTCCTGTCATGTATTCAGGAACTTTGTATCATTCCATCAACTTTTTTTTTAACAAGCTTGATCTTTTTTTTTTCCAAATAGTAATTTTTGCCCACAAACGGTAATTCGAACGATTACTCGTTGAGTCATCGTGTTTGTTCGGACAGTGATTATGGCCATACTTCTTTTTGATCTAAATCCTACCCACATATCGGGTATACCAATGTTTTGAGATGGCAAACAGTTCTTGTTAAAAATAGAGTCGGATTAGCACCGATACTTTTTTTTTTGGAAAGTATTGCAAGTTCTGGCCATGTTGCACTTGATTTTAACCTTCCTAACTTTGAAAACATTACCAAAAAGGAACGCGCGCAATCCGAATGCTATACTCAAGAAAGATGCTATCAGATTTTTCTCCTTTGTAATTGTGTCAGAACTAAAAACGTGAGGAAATTCTAATTTGGTGTATATGAAACTTCTAAGAATGTCATTTAGATGTGTTATTATTGTCGAACGATAATCGAATTGTTGACATCTTCCAAACTTCCGGAGGGTATATTACTGATTATCTTGATCCAATATACGTTGTGAAACAGTCCATCACATATGCCTTTTATATTCGTAAAATTGCCTTCAACCTTTCGGTAATTCACCCCTAATAGTATCCTTTTCCAATTGAGTTTGATAGCTCGGGTTGAAACCTTAAAAATTTTGTTGGGTACTGTGCTCATCAACTATGAGTCACTTATCCAAAAATGCTATGTACGTCTTTTTCCACGAGACAACCCCTTCCCACGAATTTTTATGCACGCATACTAGTAGATAGTTTTCTGTTTAACGAATATCATTTTTGTACACTATGGACATAACGTGGCATCTTGAACTTTTGAATGCTTTTCTTCTTGTTGTCAGTGTTGATACAATTGTAATTACTTTTATATCCAACTTGTTTCGGATGAATGGAACTTCTTCTTTTACATTATTCACAAGGACCAGGAACAAGATGGTTACCTCGACCAGATTTGATCTAAAACTGAATCTTGCATCATTCGCCCCACAAAAAGCAACTTTCAGTAGCCATCACTTATTGCTACTGTCTCACGGTCAATTAAACCATTACCTACGCACGAAGCGCAAAACAAAGTCGATATAATATATATAATTTGAGTTTGCTTCGTGCGTCCTCCTTTGGACGGGCCTAATGGATGCTGTGATGTTCTTTTAGATTTATTTCCAGGGCGGATACCTTTGAAATGCACAGAAACCCGAGAGTTACCGATACACAATATAAAGTTGAAAACATACAGGGTATCCCGGGCGCTGGGCGGGTACCACTGACTGTAATTGGCACGGATTGCTTCTTGGTGATTCGATGCTGCGGGTAATGACCATCATGCCTTGTGTAGCATTTGATATCTTCTACTAACCGGTTGGGGCACCATTTCTATTGGTCCTTAGCGGTCCAGTACTGCGAGTGAGGATTTGCTATGGCGGCTCCTGCATCTATTGGGATTACTTCCATATATGTTTGGAGCGTTCATTCTTTTTGTTTTTCTCTCTTCTACGGCACGAATCCAATACCTCATAACACGGTGCTCGAGCAACACTCAAAGCTCGATGCTCAAGCAACCCATGAAACTCACCAACGGATACTAGATATTAAATCGACTATACTATAATTGGGTCAATTCTAGAAACTCGAATAAAACTTAAAGTATTAGCCTGCTGTATCGTAGATCGATGGGGCTAGATAGACTGTTGGAATGGATATGAGGGCTGAAAAGCAAGACGCCAGGGAATCGGACTGAAAAGCGAGGTTGGATGAATCAGGTGACCTGTTTTGCGTGGCTAACAGGTGCATGTACAATAATAGTAACCAATGGATCAGGAAGACATTAGGAAGAAAGCAAAAGGATAAGTAAGGTAGATAGACATATGTGAATTAAGCAAGCATTGACCCTTAGTTGTTTTTGTCGACACTACTCCCATAAGCTGAAAGAAGCCATCCATCTGGTCACTTTTCCATAAGTGTACAGCAAACATATTGAAAAAGCTTGCCATGAGAATAAATGTAAAAGGTTACGTTCGCGCGTACGTCACAAATCCCACATAAATTCAACGTTGCCATGTCGGATTCGCTTTCATGCGACGACTTCATTCAAGATTATATGGAGTGTAAAGGACGCAGTTCAGCACTTCCATATAAACGCTTGGCTGATTGATGTTCGGGATACGGACCTTGCAAATGTTATTTCATACAAGGATTATCTATCCGTAAACGTGGCGTAAAAAACGCTTTATAGATTTGTAGGAGTTATTATTATATTTGTAAAAGTCACTAGAAAAACTGTATTTACATTGGGAAAAAGTCTTTATAAGAGGTTAAAGCCTTCAATTGTATTGCAACTTCCACTCAGAAGAATTAAGAAAGATGTGTAGTATCACATCGGAAAATCCGTCAATAGCTTTCACACGAGACTATGGATGAGATCGTGTGCAATAAACGATGTTGATCCATAATAATTTATGGCAGCCATCCTTGGGCCTGGCTACTTTAACAATTATGTAGGCACGCACTTTAAAAATTCATTTATGCATTAAGCTATAGCGTCGTCTGTATCGTCATCCAAAAAATATGAAGGATATGTAAACGTATAGGGACGATATACATCAAATTTTACAATACCCACCGAAAATTAAAAGCAGTACGTACATACGTACATACGTACATATCTGAAAAAGTTTGGTACCCCTCACGCAAGACTCTGATCTTAATTTTCAAAAACCGGCATACTCACATCAACAATCCGTGTGTAAGTCCTGCAATTTGCCATGACCATATCAAATAAAATGCGAACAAGTTCCTGAAAATTTAATCCAAGATGGTAGTAGGAAATAAACTATACAGTGGCCGCATTATATAACGATACGATGGTGCAGCCCAAACTTTATCGTTATATCAAAATACCGTTATATAAAATGGGGTTTGGCAGTGATTACCGTATTGGTGCATCGAGAATAGTATCGTTATAGCGAATTATCGTTATATAAAATATCATTATGTAAAGCGACCACTGTAACTGTATATACAATGACTACCACAATTACACCATGGCTGATGATGTTCTTAAGGTAATAAATAGACTGGTTTCCATGGTTACAAGATAATCATTATGATTATGGAGCTTTTCTATCGAAATACGTAAAGATGACTCTGTAAGCTTTCCTTATATAACATATTCCCTTTCGTATGTTTTTACACTTACACTTTCCATTTTCTGCGCTTTTCAAAATTCGCTGTATTTAGGCTCTACCTTTTGGTTAATTCTCTTTAAACTCGGTCTATTTTTTGCCGTGCCTCGATCCCAAATCATGCTAACAACACAAATTAAGTGTCCTATATTGCTCTTTGCTGATATCATTCACTACAAAACAAAAATAGGCTATCATCTCATAAAATATTCTTGTCTATCGAAACAAAGTTGAAGTCGCTCTTTTTAAAAATAATATTTTCCTGCGTCGTTGGGTTGACTAACTACTAACGTTACTGGATCCGCCATTACATTCTCTACCAAAAAGTGCCCATACATCAAAGGAGTCCAATCGCAATTAAACGCCAAAAATCGTATTTATTCCATTTAAACGTTTTCCCTCCAACGCTAATATTCCAAGTTGTTGTTACGACCGGTTGCACCTTTGAATTCTATACAAAATACACCTATATATTAAGGAGATTCATTCGCTAGTCAGGCCAGTAAACATTGTTCAAATATACCTAACGGATTCCCTGCCAGCACAAAATGTGGAACGTAAAAAGCCAATATTTTTACTTTGAATCAACTTTACACGATTCTTTTGGGGCTAGTTTACTTATAAAGTGCATCTATCAGCATGGATACACCTTTGAATCGCAGTAGTCGACTTGGAGAAACTACTAAGTTTAATTTTCTGGTATTAGTTTCTTCAGTGATGTCCGGATGCTCCTTGGATTTGACTTTCTACGCATTTTCCACTTTCATTTCTACTACTTTATTAAGTTTACCAAGTCGATTTAGACACTGAGCGAGCCAGTGAGTATGATTAGAGCTGACATTTGTGCCACTTTTATGGATAGCTTTTTATCTAGCTGCTTGTTTGACTGGCCATAAAAACCATCGGTTACGTCTCGGCTTTCTCTACAAAGTATGCTAGTACATCAAGTAAATCCAACCGTTGGATGAACTAGAAACAAGTTAAATGAGTATTAACTTGGATCACTTTTGTTGACTCAATCAGCGATGGGATTCTCTTGATGTATAGGAAAAAATAGTAGAGAAAACGAAACCGCATCTGAAGGTCTGGGTAACTAGTTGAACCAGTGGCCGGGTACAGTGTTCTGCTAAAAACAAGCAAGATACTGTAGACGTACTTGTAGACTCATTTAATGATTGAATTTCTTTGGTTAGCAGCGTATTTTGTAGCAGAAGCAAACACACATCCGATGATTTTTATATCTAGCCACACCAGGAACTATATAAAAAGTTATATTGGAAAATATACAAATATCAGCTATAGTCACGGTTATCAACAAGGCGAAAAGGTGTCCATCAGCACTATAAGTTTGACTTCCGACAGCAATAGTCTGGAGCCAGCGGATCAACAGAGTATGTCACATGGGTCACGATGGGTCTTGTGCATTAGATCTTTTTGCAAATAACTGGTACTACTATGGATTTCATTATGAAAATAAGTGCAAAATGAGGTCATTATTATACTTGCAGAAACATGCGAGTATTCCTTGTGCCCTTGTTTTGCGCAATAGCCTCTCATTACGTTACTACTACGAATTTTGACTGTAACATTCCTGCTTTCCCCCAAAAAAGTAACAGTTACAATGATACATCTTTTTGGTGCGACATCAAATTTTGTTGAGAGATGGACGCAGTGATTGTACCACCGTAATATATTCTCCAGTTCCCAAAAAAAAATACAATGGAAAGAGAGCTATTGCTGCAATGGCTACTATATAAATACTTTGAACATACTGATGTACATTGGCCAAGCATATTTTTTCCTGGAAAGTAATAGAATTGGTTCGTAGACTGTACCAAAAATGAAAGCAGCCGGTAATAAAACGTTTTTGCAGAGTACGGACACAATGCTTCTTAATAGTTATAAGTTTGCTATGTACCTACCTGAACGTGGCCAGCACCAAATGTTCGTCGATCGCCCTATTCTGGGACAGTGCTCAAGTTCGATTGGGACGAGGAGATAGCTTGTAAGACTCGGTTGCCAGCACAACTTGCACATATGGAAGGCTTATGACGGCTCTTGCAGATTTTTTTATTGATGTGTTTACTCCAGCAGCACTCATATATCCTATATATCACGTTCGTTCGTACATACTCACCCCACCAATTTGCCTGTCCCTATGAAAATCTCTATTTACAGTGCCAGTTCCCTACAGAACGATGAAGCTTAATGAAATAATGTAATAAAACCAGTTTTGGTTTTGGGCTCTCACAAAAAGCAGGACCATTGTGGTGTTACTCAAAATCTGACGATGGTAACACCTAGTGTTTCAAGCTGTGGTGTAACTGAAAGTTGCAATGGATCTTCCAGATAGTTACCATCTCATCAGCTGCAGATATGATTGCTGTTTCGTTCAGTGATCACTTGTTGTCCTTTATATGTCATGAAGCATTACCAGGAGTAAAGTGCTCTTCTTGGTTGACCGGCAGATGCATGTATTATTCGGTAATACATCAACCCATGACATGGCTATCGTCGGTCGTGTCACTAGGTAACTATTTCTGCGCTCCACAAGATAATTAGCTTTTGATCATCATCCAATCTGACTGCAATGCGTATTAGCAAATTCTTGCCACCACACGGGTGATCCATCAAACCATTTTTTTTTCTAGAACGAATGGAAATTGTCAAGGGAGTTTAAACATGATTCATGCAAGAAAACTGTTCCATATGTCTTCGTCTTTGATTACTCTCATCATTGTGTATATGTATGAGCCAAATAATACAAATCAACCTCAGCACCCAGTAGTTGATTAGTTTCTCTGAAGCTGAGTACGATGATCATAGGCTAGTAATGTATGGAGATTGAATATCGCTCCTACATACGTAATTCGCTTTCATGATTATACCCCCATGTTTCTCAGTTCGTATGATCCATCACTATCGTCTTAACAAATAGAGTAAACGCTGGGTTGTTCTGCTAAGATGTAAGATTTAGTGAATCATCTATAGTGAGTAGATGAATAATACAATATTACACTAAACAGTGATGATGGATCATATTCATGGATATGGACGCTTTGGCAACGCGAGATAATAGTCTGGCTCTCGTGGCTCCTGGTACCGATTTTGACGGGGATGACGCGGTCATGGAAATATCCAGGTAATATGGCACCATTCGTTAGAAAACAACATCCCGTCACAAAATAATAAAGACTCAATGCCCATGCGACGGAGCCGTCAGACTCCGGATCGTGGCCGTTGACGACAGAAAAAATCAAGGGGACTCATACGTAATGGAGTGTAGCTGCACTTTAATTTGAAACAAAAAGAGCACAATTGTTCGAGACGTTCAGCAAAGCCAGTTATAAAGTATCTTATCGCAGCCCTCTGGCACGCTTACCATGCACAGGCAGCATTGCAGAGATGAAATGTGTAGGCAAATAAGGTTATCCATAGTGATAAGCCCTTTCCCGTATACATGGGATTGCGGAGAGAAAGGGCCTGACACCGCCGAAGTGATCCGGGTGCTTCGCATGTGATTGGAAACCCGATCCGTCCAAGGCCGCATATGAGAGATGGAACGCGAAACCCAACAAACTTTTCGCAACTCTTTTACTTTCTGTAAACTTTTTATTTTCTCAGGTGAGTTTTTTCCTTGGCTTTCGTTACGTGTTCTCCTTCCAACCGTGAGACTGACCCTCCGCATTCCACAGACATGGCACGCACTTTCTTCATTGGTGGCAACTGGAAGATGAATGGCTCTGTGGCCATCGTCAAGACCCTTGTCGATATGCTCAACGGCGCACCCGTTCCCGCTGGCACTGGTAAGATGCAACACGCCTTTATTCTCGATAGATGCTCATTGTATACACAGAGGTCGTTGTGGCTCCTCCTGCCATCTACGTCGACCGCGTCCGTCAGACTTTGAAGAAGGAGATTGGTGTCTCTGCCCAAAACTCCTATACCAAGGCCAGCGGTGCCTACACTGGTGAAATCAGGTAAAAATAAGTGATCATATATGCGTGCGTTGGAAAAATCTGAAACCCTGTTATAGCCCCGAGCAGTTGAAGGATTTGGGCATTGACTGGGTCATTCTCGGCCACTCTGAGCGTCGTGAGATCTTCAAGGAGTCTGACGAGGTAAGAGAGAATAAGCAAAAAAAAAAAAAACGAGGAACCGAACAACTCATGCTCTTTTTATAGTTTGTCGGCGAGAAGACCGCCCACGCCCTGAAGGCTGGTGTCAACGTCATTGCTTGCATTGGCGAGAAATTGGAGGAGCGCGAGGCTGGTATCACCTCTGATGTTGTGACCCGCCAATTGAAGGCTATTGCCGATAAGATTGACGACTGGACCAACGTGGTCGTCGCCTACGAGCCTGTCTGGGCCATGTAAGCGTGATGTGGTTCATTTGCGTTCCAGAGTCTAATTACGTTTGTATAGTGGTACTGGCAAGGTCGCCACTCCCGAGCAGGCCGAGGAGGTCCATGAGACTCTTCGCAACTGGCTCAAGGAGAACGTCTCCCAGGACGTTGCCGACAAGACCCGCATCATCTACGGTGGCTCTGTCAAGGGCAGCAATGCCGCTGAGTTGGGTAAGTTGTATATGGTTTCCATGGTATGACCTTTTCTTTTTATCTGATCTGGTTTTGTTCCTTTCAGCTACCAAAGAGAACATCGACGGTTTCTTGGTCGGTGGTGCCAGTTTGCAAGCTGACTTCCTTACCATCGTTGCTGCCAAGCAGTAAAGAAAAAAGCACAAACTCCCCATTCATATTGCTTGTAAAAAAACCCTCTGTATCCTTTCCGCCCTTTTACTTTAGCATTTCTTTTTTGGCACATATAAAAAAAGTTTAGTGTATATGCACCATCTTTATTGACTGATTGCAAGAGAAGCTGTCTGACACAAACCTGGGGTTACGCGATCGATCCTTGTTCTGTGCCTTCCCACCGAACATTGTCTTTCCACAACCTCGCTGCCTCGGAGCCGTCAACGACGAATGGCTGGAAAACTGCGTAACGTGTCTGTACTTGGTCAGATGCTAAACATTTTTTTGTGCGATCATAAACGGAATATTGCAGCAAAAGGTTTATTTTACCGCTTTCGGACAGCCATGCGTGGACGATATCGGGGTACCGATTGGTCGATCAAAGGACTGAGCGATTTAGTTACTGTTATGGCAATAAGGCCATGGTACGTGAGAGCACATGGAATCAACGACAGGTTCACAGAGACAAGCTTCCACTATTATTAGATTTCCGCAAAAACAGATATAAAGTAACCTTTTTCCAACAACAGTAAATTTGCTGCAACTTTCTTCCTTTCTTATCATGACGAAGCCGCTCAGTGAACCTACCACAGGCGATGATCTGCATGAAGAGAACTACGGCTTGGATGCTGTTGAACGCCGCAGGATGGCGCTCGAGGAGGTATAGTGCTAGCTATATGACTGTCCCTTGTCAAGGAGCCACTTATTAAGCTTTCTGCAACAGTTCGATGATGCGAAGTTTGGCTGGTTCCATGTCCGTGCGTGCATTGTCTCCGGTATTGGTTTCTTTACCGATGCATACGATATCTTTGCCATCAATTTGGTCTCCACAATGATCGGCTATGTCTACTGGGGTCATATAGATGGCAAGACTCCCCATGATGTTGACACTGCTATCAAGGTCTCCTGTTCCGTCGGCACCGTCGTTGGCCAGCTTCTCTTTGGCTGGTTGGCTGATCGTCTTGGTCGCAAGCGCATGTACGGTATTGAATTGATCATCATGATTGTTGGTACTATTGGACAAACTTTGGTAAGATGGGGCTCAGACGCATATGATAATGATGAAAAAAAAGTTGACTCTAACCCGCTTGTTTTCAAAAACAATAGGCTGGTAACGGACCTGCCGCATCATTCTGGGCAGTGATCACCTTTTGGCGTATCATCGTTGGTATTGGTATCGGTGGTGATTATCCTCTTTCATCTGTCATTACATCCGAATTTGCCACCACCAAGCGTCGTGGTGCTATGATGGCAGCTGTATTTGCCATGCAAGGTTTTGGTCAAGTTACCGCCAGTTTGGTGGGCTTGATTGTCACTGCTGCCTATCAGGATGCCATTCGTGCCAGTGCCGAAAATCTGGACTATGTGTGGCGTATTGTGGTTGGTTTGGGTGCTGTTCCCGGCTGCATTGCATTATACTATCGTTTGACCATTCCCGAAACTCCTCGCTATACCATGGATGTCGAGCAAAAGATCGAAAAAGGTATTCGCGATGCCAAGGCATTCATTGAGCATGGTGCCGCTGCTGGTGATTATACCGATAATGTCGCCGTTGCTCGCATTAGCAACCCTGTCGTTGCCAAAGCTTCGTGGGCTGATTTCCGCGCTTTCTTTGGTCAACCCAGAAATGCTCGCATGCTCTTTGGTACTGCTTACTCATGGTTCGCTCTTGATGTTGCTTGGTACGGTCTCGGTTTGAACAACTCCATCATTCTTCAGAACATTGGATTCGCTGGCGGATCTGACCCGTACACGTGAGTTTAGCTCCTTTGTTATGCAATTCAAGCTAACATGTGTAAAGCGCCGTGTTCCGTACTTGCGTTGGTAACATCATCATCAACTTGCTTGGTTCAGGTAAATATTGATGCGTACAATGCGTTTTTCGTCATGGCTTATCTGGTATTCTTTTTTTAGTACCCGGCTACTGGATCACAGTATTCACTGTTGATTACATTGGGCGCAAGACCATCCAGATTATGGGCTTTATTATGCTCACCATCTTCTTCGTTATTCTCGGTTTCGGCTACCACGCCATTCTTGCCTACTCCGTTCCTCTATTCATTGTGTTGTACACCTTGACTCAGATCTTCTTCAACTTTGTAAGTAAACATTGGAATGGTGTAACATAACAACTTAACATCTTGTGACATAGGGTCCCAACTCTACCACCTTCATTGTTCCTGGCGAATGCTTCCCAACCCGCTACCGATCCACTGCACATGGTATCTCTGCTGCCTCCGGTAAGGTGGGCGCCATTGTTGCTCAGGTGGGCTTCGGTCTTTTGAAAGATATTGGCCAACCCAATGCGTGGATCAACCATTTGCTGCAACTGTTTGCCTTCTTCATGTTGACTGGCGTCTTTTCATCATTCCTGATTCCTGAAACCAAGGGCAAGACACTCGAGGAGTTGGCTGGCGAGACCGATTCCATTGCTCCAATGCCAGAGGAAATCAAGGATGGCCAGCAACGATATTAGCTCTCCCAATAATCTCCCTCTCCCACTACATTATATATTCTTATGCTATGTAATCTTATATCAACAAGCAAACTACATTTTATTATACAGGCGATAAACATGGGGGCTCAAACGAGAATGGAGGAGAGTGGCTCAATGACAACAGCAACTGAACGCGATGGACGGAACTTTGTCGTGTGAAACTTGCGTGGTAGGTTGGAGTATTCGTCTTGAACAACGAAACCTTAAATGCAAACGACACCAACGCGTGAGTTGTTGGCGCTCTGTCTACGCAATGCAAATATTTACCCGTAGGTTTGTCGCATAGCTTCTCAGGAGGAGGTGCTATGAACCTGGCACGTATCTGCTTCTTTCGAGGAGCTATCACTTTTGGGTTGCGCCTAGCGCGTCGCTCACTTATTGTCATTACTGGATTTATTTCATCCTCCTTCCCCTGCACTTCCTTGAAAAGCCGCAGCGCAGCTAGTACGTCTGTATGGAGAAATACCTTGCGCTTCCAGCTTTTTCTGTGAGCAGGATAGTGATTGAAGCTACAGATCATTGCCCGAAGCGAATTGTAGCGAACACCAGCGCATTGCTTGTCCTTAATGAAGCGAATGAGTTTTGCAGCAGTGACGGGAAAGGGGCTGCTGTCATTCCACAAGATTTGCGCGTGTCGTCTGTAGAGCTGAATAGCAGCAGCGTGGGTCATTCAAAAAAAAGGCACGCAGTATCGGCAGACAATCAAAAAGAATATGTTACACGGTTGACCTTGATGGTCTCAACTGGGAATGACTGCACTAATCAGATCATGCAAAGGGCGAATAGATAGCATCTCTTTGCATTTGCCGCTAATTAGCCTGAAACCACTCCATGATGAGATTATCGTCCACGGCAAAGGGCTATATAAGGGCTCTTGTGGGAAGGAGTGTTTCTCGGGGAATTTCGAGCAATCATGCTGGGCAACATCGTTGAACTATTCCGATCCGTTTTGGGAAGCAAGCGCGGGAGCGACCATAAATACTCAACCGAGAAACTCAACAACCGCAACTCCACAATGTCTTCTTCTCAGGTTTTTGCTCTCTCTTTTTAATTCACCCCCAAACATGCCTATTAATCTCGCGCATTCTCTCTGGATCCCCTTAGCAAACCGTTTGCCAGACCGAGTTTCGCCCTTCGGAATTAGGTTTCGGCGCTGGCGCTCTGTCAGGCACTTACGACAAGATTGAATCGCACTGGCCAACTGAGGCATGTCGCGAGGCCTTGCGAGGAGGTACACAAAGAGACATGCTGATTGCATAAAAGGAGAAACAACTCACGCAAGCCGACAATAGGAATTAACGTGTTTGATACATCCCCGTACTATGGCGCCAGTGAGCTTGTCTTGGGTGATGCTCTGGAAGCTGTCAGAGACGAGTACCCACGATCATCCTACTACATCCAAACCAAGGTTGGCCGCTACGGTTACACTACAAAGGATTTTGACTATAGCTCGGAGCGCGTCGTAAGAAGCGTGTTCGAGAGTATGCGACGGTTGCGCACGGACTATCTGGATCTGGTGCTCTGCCACGATGTCGAGTTTGTGGATTTCAATGACGTGGTTGGACCTGGTGGGGCGTTGGAGGGCCTGTTCAAGCTCAAGGCTGAAGGTAAAATCAAGTACGTGGGATGCTCGGCGTATCCGTTGCCTGTGATGCTCAAGATTGCGGAACACCAGCAGGCCAAAGGTCAGCCACTCGATGTGATCTTGTCCTACTGCCATTACACGCTACAGAACACAAAATTGGCCGAATATACCCCGAAATTCCGAGCTGCTGGTGTGCGCTATGTGACCAGCGCTTCGCCTTTAGCCATGGCCTTGTTCCGCGACGCCGGTCCACCTGACTGGCACCCTGCTCATGCCCAATTGCGAGACGCTGCCAAGCAAGCCGCATTGTTTGCCAAAGAAAACGGCCTCAATATCTCGGAACTTGCTTCCATGTTTGCCTTCACCGGCCGCGACATCTTTAATCTCAATACCACCTACATTGGTTTGGAGAACAAAGAGGATGTCAAGAAGGCCTTGGCTGCTTGGAAACGCGTCAAGGCCCGGGAGCAGAACAAGGAAAAGCCCACCGAGACGGAAACCAAAGTGCTGGATAAGATCCGCGAACTTCTGGCTCCGTACAAGGATTACTCGTGGCAGAGTCCCACAGCCAAGGAGCTAGCATAGTGACTTTTTCTTTGTATGTGATGTATTGATGTGATATGCAAGTTATTATAAAGTGTGTTTTTCTTTGCTATGAATTCCGGTATCTTGGATCCACCCGGTGTCGCCTGTGTCGCAGGTGCGCTATCTAATATCAAAACTTAGCGCTCTTATCTCCCACTGCATCCGGATTCTTTACATGATCTTCGTAATCGCTGCTATCGTCATCGGCTATTGCACCGGATTCTAGTGAGGACCCCAGGGAGCCGAATGTTCTACACAACAAAAGAATATATCCATTGGTCGCACAATTCCATGCTTATATTGCGAATTGAAGAACAACTAACTCTTTGCTGCTGTTTTCGCCTCTACTGTCGCTAAACGCTCGTATAGAGCTGTCGCTTATATTTTGTATGGAATACCCTGGCGTTGCTTTAGCCTGAGAAGAGTTTTAACGCGTGCAATGAGGGCGTAGTACGTAACTCACTGTTGAAGACGATGGTGTTGATTCAAGCTCTGTGTCCCAGGGTGTTTTCCCAGGAAGTAGTCCTTTCAGAGTTGCTGTAAAGATGAATATGTCATCCCCCTTCGCTAGAACGTCTTTAGCAAATTCAATCTCTTGTGCAAATGCGTCTTGGAAAGTCATTTGGTGCAAAGAATCTTCCATCCTCGAGAACATGGCTGGGTTAAAAAAATCACTTTTGCATTTCCTTATGCAGACTACTTTTTGTTGCTACCAGACCACGTACTTGTGCTAGGTGACATATTTTCTTGACCTAGCTCTTTTAATTTGTTTAATAAATATGAGTATCAGTGTCATAATCGTCTACGTTTCAACGCTATAACAATACTGTTGTACGTAAAAGTTCAGCTTATATAAAAATTATGTCATAGAAATCGCATCTAAGATTACCCCAGGTTCTGGAGTTCAAGAGGGCAGACTGACAACACCAAGGAGGTGTTAGCTATAACTTGTGTTGACAAGGACAATTTATAGGAACAACCCATGACCCTTTATCTGAAAGCCTGATCTGCCAAGAGCTTGCAGTAAGTAGGTATTATTTTTGATGCGATTATCGGCATCTATGGCAAAGGGGATAAAGCTATAGATCTAGTAAGCAAGCTCCAAACTGAAGATATAAATATGAAAAATCCTCATCAAAAAGAGTCAACGCGTTGAAATGTTTGCCTAAAGAACATGATAAAGGTCATATATAAACCATCTTCAGCACATAGAGGAGCCACTTCTTTTGAAATATCTACAATGAGGCGCTACCACCGTGATCGATCTACAGTAGCAGCGTTATCATGTTTTTTAAGAAAAAATGGAAGTGGGAGGGTACAGCCATTTGGATTGCTGGGTTGGTTGTATACTTCGGCCCCACTACCCAAGTGTGTTGGTTCATAAACTAACGCTAATACCGAGTGGGACCTCTTCGGCCGTTCTCTCTCGGTCACGTATGATTCAAGGCACAATTTGTTGTAAAATACTATTGAACTTAAAAAAGATAAATAATGGACACAGCTTTTAGGAGTAACCATTATATCCTCCTATCCAATATGCGCTCTAGGTCCAAAAAATATATACGTATATACACATCATAGAAAATATTATTTACAATATTCACAATATCCACAGCTAACAAAATGTAACAATATTAGGCGGCGAAGGAAAATGCACCCTCCATATATACCATCTGAAGCTACCCAGAGCCACCTATTCATGACGCATTGTCAGAGCATAGATAATTAAGGAAAAGTGAGAATCGCCACAAACGGACACTCCAAGTTAACTTTTTCTGTCATCCAAAAGTTGTTGCACTTGTACCTCTTTACATTACTTCCCGCCTTTCAACAGTAACTAATAATCATTACGTTTTTAGCAAGCAGGTGAGGCCAGCCCATAGCTACATATATTAAGGTATACTTATAGAAAGTTTAAGTCAGATAAGCTATTGTACTATGCTCGTTTCGCAAGAAACATACCCAAAGTTTGAGACATGGCAGGATGGGATGCAGGGAAGACGTCTCCATGATCACTGGAATTTCATCGAAAAGCTAGATCTCTAAGTCTACGCATCGACTATACATTACTAGAAATCCAATGGACATGAAGAGGCCTATTCTCTTCATTTTGGCCGCAGTGCAACCACCTCCATCACGGTATTGTGGCTACTGGAATACCAACTACCCGTTAATTTTAGATTGGTGGTCCTAAGGCTTCTCCATTAAGTACGCAGCCTTAAACAGTTTCAGTAGCTTAAGTAAGGAATGTAGAGCAGGACCTTCATCATCAGAGTAGCAGCTTTTTGTTTAAACGATATAATAAACATTTTTTTGGACAAATGACTTTTTATGAAGCATACTTTATATGCAGATATCTTTTTTCTTGTAAGCATGCCTCTTTTCGTGTTGCCAATGAAATGCTGAGTCTTAGCGTCATACTGACCTTCCAGCTCTGCCTTATGGATTTGGAATTACTTTCTATGGTAGCACAGCCACGTTTACGTCCTGCCCGTAATCTGATATGAGCTCTACAATCTTGATGATACAGGTCACATATTTTGCTGCCCTGACGAACAAGCATTTATTACAATAAGATGGGGTGTGGGTGTTCCATGTATAATAAACAGTATACGCATATGTAAAAAGAAGAGTCATCATATTATTACTTAAAGTTGTTTGGGTCAGCCAGTGCCTGGTAAGCTGCGGTTTGCACTCGGCCCATGGATGAGCTGCTGCCATCCGCATCTGAAGGCAAATAGACGATTCGTGTACCCGGGCCCTTGGCCAACGTCTGCATTGTTTCGAGATAGCGGATCTGCATAGCAGCTGGCGTGCTAAGAATATCAGCAGCAGTACGCATCAACTTTGCAGAGTCGACTTCGGCACGGGCACTAATGACTTTGGCGTTACCAACGCGTTTAGCTTGTGCTGCGGCGGAAAGTGACTCTTGCAAGTCTTGTGAGAAACTCAAATCCTTGATCAAAATAGACTCGATCTAAAAAAGAGTGGGTTGAGCACACATGCGCATTTTAGATGCTCTTTGGGTTGTACTACCTTGACACCCCATTGTTTCGCAACGGGTCTTGTCACGTCCTGAATTTCTTTTGCGATGGCTTCTCTGTTCTCAATGCAATCCTGCAACGTCTTTGCGCCCAGAATATGACGTAGGGTCGTTTGTGTGCTAAAATGACCTGTGCGTGAGTAAAAAAAAAGAATGATAGAAAAAATCATTAGACTGTTACCGTTCAACAAGTGCGCGTTTCACACTGCTGACACCAAATTCTGCTCGGAACGGGTTCTCAATATGCCAGTACAGCACGCTGTCAATGTTGACACTGACATTGTCTTTGGTCATGATGATTTGTCGCGGAATTTCGACAATTTGCATCTTAATGTCCACTCGGTGCACTTTTTCCGTCAAAGGATTGACCTGTATGCCATAAACAATGTTACAAAAATATCCAAAATAGTCCATTGATCGGGGAGCCGTTTTACCTTGACCAGGCCAGGATTGACGCACTTTGAGAACTTGCCAAATCGTGTGACCAAGCCTACATGGCCTTGATCTACTTCTTTGTACGGGTTGGGACAGCAAAAGCAGCAGGGAATCTATAAGACAGTTCAGAAACCATGGCAAATCTATGGTTGCAGACAACTTTTTTACCGTGCCCAAACCACCGGCGATCGAACCAAGACAGTTCATCATCGTGCCGTACCATCCCTGCAAACATTTAGACGAAAAGAATGTGGGAATTGTGCAAGAAAACACCTACACCATCATAGAAATTGAGATTGGCTTCGAAAAAGAAGTCGGTTTGAGGGGTTCGCTTCTGCGCGCCTCGTTGAAGAGGAACTTCATCGCTACGTGCTTGGTGAGGTGTGCTCATGGTATCGAAAGAGGCGTAGAGTAAAAAGTAAAGAAGAAAAAGAAGTTGAGCAAAAAACAAAAAGTAAGAGAAAATATCGCGCGCGTGTGCGACCACTGCATGAAATTACAGAAAGCTGAGCAGCTCAGCATCGTCCCTGCTGAGCATTTCGTGTGACAACGCGTAACCGTTCGTTTTTTTCTTTTGTTGCATAACTTTTAACCTCGTTTTCCTTCTCTTTAACTTTTTCTACATTTTCTTCCTACTCTCAAACCATGGCTTCCCTTGGCGAGTCTTCAAACAGCAAATCTCCCACGTACGCTCCGTACACCGATGAAGAGCCGTATGCCGGTATTAGCAGACAAGACGTCGAAGTGTCTTACGAGCAGGATTTCGGTCTTGACGATATGCCACATGTAAGAGCCATTTTTTGTCAGTGCGATCCATCATCTTGACGCATTTTGTAGGGCTTTTATGGCTCAATGATGACTTGCATCGGTGACACGCTAGGCTTCCTTGGTTCAGTAAGATTATTTTGAAACAGCCATGTGATATACAAAAAGGCAAGCTCACACTTTCCAATCACAGATCCCAATTCCATGCTGTATATGTTTTCCCAACCCCTACAAACAAGTTCGACAAGGTATGTAACACATTGCTCGACGTTTCGATATGGTCTAAACCCAACACGACCTTTTAGGCACCGTGGGACTTATTTCGCGCTTCGGCAAATGTTACAAAGTCGTTGATCCCGGTCTGGTCAAAGTAATCCAACCTCACTGCTTATTCTGTCCTGTTCTCAACGTGCGAATGATAGATCAATCCCGTGACTGAAAGCATCAAACGTATGGATATGACCATTCAAATCACTGATCTTCCTTCACAAGAGGTTATGACCAAGGTATACAACATCCAGATGCCGCGTGACCATCCGCTCATGGAGTTTTATAGGATAATGTCAGTATTGCGATTGAATCCGTACTATACTGGCGCATCGTTGCACCCTATGAAGCAGAATACCTAGTTGAAAATGTCATGGTGGCGCTCGTCGAAAGGTATAAGCACAACTTGCGCTCAATAATAATAAAAGGAAGACGCTCATCTTCTTTTTGGGCATTAGAGCACGAACAATACTTCGCAATGTCTGTGGCCAACATTCACTGCAAGACCTTATCGAAAACCGCGATGCCATTTCTCGAGAAATCCAAAAAAACATCAATCCCGCGGCACAAAAGTGGGGTGTCGAGATTGAAGCCACGCTTGTCAAGGATATCGGCATCTCGCAGCAATTGCAAACCAATCTGTCGTCGGCAGCCACCGCTAAGCGATTGGGCGAGTCGCGGGTGATCGCCTCGGAGGCTGAGGTGGAAGCAGCTAAACTGATGCGCGAAGCAGCTGATATTCTTAGTACACCTGCAGCAATGCAGATCCGTTACCTTGAGACGCTGACATCCATGAGTCGCGCCGGTCAAGGTCCAAAGACCATCTTCATGCCTATGCCAGGTTCTGGAGGTCCAAAATCATTGGGTTTTGAAGATCCTCCAAAACATTAATAGTACTAACGATGATAATAAGCTTATTTTCTTTTATATATGAGCCAACAAATATATATATAATAACTATATTCTCAATTTGGCGGGGTATCCCTTATGATGACGATGCAGTTGTTTCGCTAGAAGACGGTGATGATGAAGATGGTGGGGGATGAGCAGAATGTTTCTCCGTACGGCGTACTGGTTCTCGCAGTGCATGCTCAGCAGGTGACGTTATGGTGTGGCGCGGTGTATCATAGCGATGATCCGGTTGACCGGGAGATCGTCCGACGCTAGTGTCGATGGGTGGTAGAATGGGCTTAGCAGAACGTGGTGAAGGGGTGGAAGGTGGTATGGCATCTTGTTCTACTGGCTTAGTCCTTGGCCGCTTACTTCGATCGGCCTGAGCATCGGTTGGCGTGCCGCTTCCACTTCCGCGCTGGATTTTGGCTTTGAGCGCTTCCATCACTTGAACGTGAGACAAGCTACCTTCTTCATTCACTGAGGCCCTGCCTCGTTTCCTTCCTGCTTCATCTATAGCACCCGGTGATATGGGCGTGGCTGGCTGATGGCCTGGATACAGTCGGTTGCGACGGTAAGGGTTGTCGGCTGGTGGACACAATGGATGGGCCGAATGGGGATACGGATCCGATGAGCCATTATCGCTCGTAATGCGTGCCAATACTTGCTGTTGAACAGGCGCAAGTCCATAATACGGTTGTGCGGTATGTTGCGTGGTAGGCACTGCTGGTGCATAATGCTTGTCGTAGTATCGTAGCGTTGCTTTGCTGTGCTCCCGCATAAGGTCCATGTCCAACTCTCGCAGCTGAACACGCGCTTGTTCTGTCTTTAACGTATCTTGTGCTGCGATTTTCTTTAAAATCCACGGTGAGGGGCCAATGTCACTTTTTGTCATGCACACACTCACCTTGTCTTCTTCCATTTTGGCCATCAAGATATGCTTGAGTAACTCGGGATCATCTCGATACCGTTCAAGAATGTGTCGCACAGAGACATCTGCATCTGCTGGCGGTTTGGCGAGTGTAGGTGAAGCCTGCCAGGCCTTGACTCGAGACCGTGGCGATGCTGCATTCGTGTTGACGGACATGGGGGGAAGGTTTTTCTGGTTGAATTGGAGCTTGGCTCACTATTTATAGCGCAACAAGGTTGCTAAATTTATATCTAATTCTTTGTCACCGAAGCCAACGTGTGCAGGCCCTTTTTCGTTCCAGGCCAAACAAAAACAACACCTTGTCTTTCCATGACTCCATCTTCCGTGGCACTGCTTGCTGTTTTCCTGATGCTGCATTGGAGTCGCGGCGATCCGTTTTTTAAGCATTGGTGCGTATCACAGCCATCCTTTTCCCGACTTTCCGGATCACGCTTGCTTGAATAGGAATCATAGAAATCAGTCCGCTTCCTCTACTTTTCCTTTTGTACGATCTTAATGTTAAGATCTTCGTGTGGATTTTTAATTGAAAGAGAGTCATACGGGGGATTGTCCCAGACGCCGTGTATAAATTGATGCTACCAACATCTCCATGCATACCTTCAGCACCTAAAGCTTTGGCCAATGCCACCGTCAGCGCTCGGCCAGCGCGCAGATAAGCCCAGGGTGACAATGTTTCGGCGGATGCGGGGCAGCAAGACCGGTGAGTTGGATATCGATTGAGACACAATCGCAACAGACTATTCCTCGGTTGCTTTCTTTTTTCCATCCGCCTCACTACTCTAATGTTGACGCGTCCGTTTTATCCGCAAGAAGCTTTTTTATTTTCACCTGCTAGTTACACGCAGATTTTAAGTTCAAAAACCATAATTACGTATCAATTCGAATCACACACGGTGCTATCCGCGTAAATAACTGAATGTGCGGCTTTTTCGAACGACAGCAAGCAGCAATGATGCCATTTCAGCGTCCACAATGATGAATGCATCCGATTACGCGCTATGTATTTTATGATGGTCGGTAAACCTTTATCGATCAATTAGGACCTTGATAAACTTAGCTCCAATGCAGATACCTAAGCTCGGTAACCTGAAGGTGATTATCCCAGCTTAAGCAATACCGCGTGCTGGGCAGTAGCGCTAGGTTGATCGCCAAATGCTGAAATCCAATGCCCTTGACTGGACTTGAACTATTCTACCTTTTTGCCCTATTTTAGACAAAGCACTGCTTTGACAACAACCTCAACATGGTCCGTATGCAATCGTACATGCTTTCATCAAATCAAAGACTAATAATCACCTTGCAGATCCACTGGGCCACGCTCAACAAGGGTGTCGTGCTTCCGGAAACAGATCCTTCTGAAATCCAGGTTCGGTTGACTCGACTTCACTAAACGTCTATAGCTAACGCGATTCGTCGATTCAGATTGAACAATTCTTAAAGCAATACCATCAAGCACTTCAACTTCACCAAAAAGGACGATTGGAAGAAGCGAAATCCTTGTACGAAAGAATCATCAACGACGATCTTGTTGAAAATGGCCCTGAAACGACAGTACGTTTTATGCATTTCCGACATTCTCGATCGTCCGTTAACACATTCAACAGGATCCGAACCAGAACTTGACAATGACCAATTCGTCGCTCGTCATGTTACGTTTTCTGGTTTACAAGAACTATGCTATGCTATTAAAGCATGAATTCGACACTTTAGGCACCAATGATGTGGAGAAGGGCAAAGAGGCAATAAAGTACTTTCTAATGGTAAAGTGGCCCCTCGGGTATACAGTTGCCCGCCCTCGCTAATAGTGTACCGATAAAGGCTCTTGATATCGATGAAACCGAACAGTCGCTGTGGTATCGCGTTGGACAACTTGCACAGGCAACAGGCAACGCACGACTGGCTCGTTTGGCGTATGAACATGGATTATACATTATCGGTCTCCGGGAAAAGTACCCAAAACAGTTCGACGAGGACAAATTCAATAGCAGTACTGGATCTATCCTCGACTTTTGGAAAGAAGTGGAAAGCCTATTCTCATCGGGTCGAATATCCCCTATCCAGTGGCGATGTATGGAAGGGCTCTGCGAGGCAAGTCGATAATATGTATACAACACGATTATATTGAATGTAGCTTCATATAGATTCTGACAGAAATCGGGGATCATGAAGCGTGCAGCGCCTATATGAAACTAGCATCGCAATACTATCCCAACTGGCCGCTACTAACCAAGCTGGAGCATGCGCGGGATACTTATGTGGTTGAAGAGAAACATGAAGAGCTCCCTCCGGCCGTTCGTATCAAAGTCTCAAAGCCCGAATGGTCTACATTACTCAAAGCTCTTATCGATAGCTATAATGAGCTTACTAACAGCGGTGATGGGCATGTGGTTGAAGGGTATGTGGTGATTAAGGATATGACTAACATTGCTATCCAAATGTATAGGCAGAATCCACTGTATAACGACGTACCCGTTGTTAATCGAGCATTGCATATCCACGTTACTGCACGTGAAAGCAACAACCATCACAACGACGACAATCGATCCGCTGAAAACGTGGATGATGACATTCAAATTCCGGACGCGCCACCTGAATCGGATGCAAAGACTGCTTCAGAGCTGCAACAGGTGGATGAAAACCGGTCATCCGAACCTATGGAAACAAACGATGATGAAGAAGATAAAACACCAGCTATCGAAACAACCTCGCAACATGAATCCGAAAAGTCACCCGTTCCATCAAAGGAATCGAGCAAAGCAACATCCGAGAAGGTAGAAACAGAAGCAACAAACATCCAATCCCCATCAACACCACCGAAAGAAACAAATGATGCGACAATAGTATCCGTGCACACCGCGGCTGAAAAGGTGGACCTTCAATCGTCAACAACAGCACCAGAACAAATACAAAGCGGAGAAACAAGCATCCACCCATCATCTTCAGCACCAAGTGATGCCACCCCAGTATCTGGACAACCAAAGAGCGACCGAGTGGTGATCGACCTTAGTATGGATGACGATGATATAGGTGCTCCTGCCCTTTCGACAGCCAATGTCGAAACCGAGACAAAAGGCCTGACAACGGATATGGAAAAGAATGAGGATCAGCAAGAGACAAAAACACTTAAGCGAAAGCGATCTGACCAAGATGATGCTGAGCAGGATGATGAAGATGATGGGGATGAGGAGGAAGATAAAAGGGCAACATTAAGGTACACAAGACATTTACGTCTTATCCCATTTCGCTGACGCGCTGGATACAGAGCATCGAAGCGACAAAAAGAAAAGGTCGAAAACGAAGAGAGCTCCCGTCGCAAAATGCTTGAAGAGGAAGAAGAACTTTCCAATTCAATACAAAAGGTCTTTGACAAGTTAGCCGCTATCTCTGGAACTAAGCGCGAAAAACCTTGGTACATCCCCGTTGCCATGTCACTCGATGACCCAACTCTTTCTTCGTTTTGGAGATGGTTCGACGCGAAAGTGTCTGAACTGGATCGACGCTACGCGTGGGATTATGAGCGTTCAGGGTATGTGTATTGGGTGACATGGCGTGTTTCCATAGCTAAATACCTGTTTCGCAGGGGTGGCATAGATCTTACGTTACCTTCGAGCACCTCTGAAGGCAAGCGTGGTCCGCAATACGCCATATTTGCAACCACAGATACCCATCTACGAAACCCTGCTGCCGAAGAGATGGCCGTGTTAAACCTGATCGACTCTCTCAATATCGAGAATTCGGGAGTTACAGATAGCCTGCTTCATGCTACTTTGGTGTTACTCGAAGAAGACGCTCAGTCTGGGCTGGATCCAAATGTTGCCGACCTACTTGTTGATACCATTGTTTTGCTCGAACAAAACTTTCTGCAACAGTACCTTTTTAAAGATAGCGACATAATAACGGAGGGAGGAAACACCTCAACACTCAAGGTAAGCGGCATATGGTACATGGAGATAAGTTCCTTATTATTCCCAAAGCTAGTGCTCCGAATATGCGAAAGAATGATGGATCGATTAATCAAGATGATCCTGACCTCCATGGAGAATTTTCCGGTCAATCCGTTGCTCAGAAAGAAACCAAGTGCTGCCAAACAAGCCGAGAAAGTTGCCATTCGGCATTTCACCAATATCTGCAATGCTTGGATCGGAATACTTGAGCGAACAATGATGAAGGAACTTACAAACTTCTTTTTGACCAACTCTGTGCTGATTGCGGATGACGCTCAAGCATTAAGCGCCAACAAGACTGTGCTTCGATATTGGTTCATACGAGGAAAGATGGCTCAGTGCAACGATGAAGTAGAGAAGGCGTTTGACTGGTATAAGCGCTGCGAGGATATCTTACGATCCAAATTGCCAGACGATATATCGCTGGATCTTCGATGGTAAGTGTAACACGGTTTTATCGTTTTAACTTACTAAAAATTAATTATAGTCGATACGATGGGACCCTGAGCCTGTCTGCCATTGAGAAGAAGTTAAAATCTTTGGAGATGGGCAGATATATGCTTTCGGCAAGAACAAAGTTCGCAAACAAAGAGTATGACTCCGTCATCGTTGAACTTTCAGATACAGTGGAAAGCAAGCTTCATCAATCTCCGGACAAAGTCAGCGAGATCAGTGAAATGCTACCGCTTCTTGCAAAGGTAAACTTCAATGAACAAGGTCATCAATCATACATAATTCCTCATATATGATGTATTGTAGTCATATATAGAAATGAAAGAATACGCTAAAGCTTGGAAATGCTATATCCGAATATTACATTATCTGGTCAATGATCTGGTGATTTACGGAAGTGTACATGCAAACGATGACCATATTCCACCAAAGGATGCGGATGTATCTTTCTTCAAGCATATGAAAAAGGTAATTTCTGCACATGTTTTATTACTTATTTCAAATCTAATACGCTGTACATCATTGTTAGATTGACTTCTGCTTACAGGAAATTCTGCGGTTGCTGCTGGATCACTCCGTCGGTAAAGATTACTGCAAACTATTGAATATCTGTTTGCTGAATGTACTTTGGTAGATTGGCCTGAAGCGGTTGATATGAGCACCGTAGACACCGTACTGATCATCATCCAGATGACAATGCACTATATTTTCCGACACGCAGACTTTATTCCGCTCGTCAACAACTTTGCTATCCCCACAGCTGATCCGCACGTACCCTCTCAAACGACTCGCAACTGTCGATTCAACACTATCGTTGCCAACGGATGGGTTCTAATGGCAACTCTTGTCCAGCACTTGATTCCGGATAGCAACGATTCTTCAGAGATCAAGTGCGCCTTGGCAGACACATTGCTATCTCTACATGATGAACTGGGAGAGCGCGAAATCTGCGGCGTGGCCAAGGGTAAGCGTCGAAAAATTTCACAGGGCTTTCAATTTGCTCATCCATCAACCTAGGTGCGTTCTTGAAATACTTGCTCAAGTTGCTGACGCAAGAAAACAGCACCAAATACCGGAGAGGTATTTATCAATGCTACCATTGTCTTTATGGCGTCCACCTCGCTGTAAGTCCGAATTGAGAGCTGTCTGTTCCAGCGTCTAACTCGTTCGATCATTTAGGGCGAGTCGGATCTGATTGAAGAGCATAATGTGGCGCATGAGCGGCTGACACAGAAAGCTGCAGAGCCTTTGTTTGCTATTGTCGCTGACTCGGTCATAGAACGCCTTGACAGCGGAGCACAATTGAGAAACGATTCAAAGGATGTAATTGACATGGTTTCTAGCCTTTTCAGCTCGTTGCCCACGCAACAATCCAGTAAGTAAATACAAGAATTACTTTAGTACCTAACGCAATTAACTCTATCAAATAGATGTCGTCAAGGTCAACAAAACCATGATTGATAGCTACCTTTCTCGAGACTTGAAACTCAGTACATCAGTTGAAATTACACTGCGTAACTCATTGTTGTCGGCCGTACCTATCGACCCCAAACGGTCGGATATCTCATGTAAATCTCGATACAATTGCTCTGCCGCAAGAGCTAACGAATATAACACAATTTAGCTGTCTATTTCAAAATCTTTTGGATCGAAGGCAGGATCATTCGGATACAAATCAAAAACCGTAACAAGCTCAATCCAGAACGGACAATGGAGGATTTGGAAGTTGCAGTCAAGTTATTTACCGTAAGTAGCATCGATGCCTTGACTCGTATCTTTTACTTATGGTGATTAGAATCATGTGACCTTGAATCCCTACGATATAAGCGGTTGGGCAGAACTAGGACATTGCTTCCTCAATCTCGCTGAGGAAGAAATGATTTGGAGCGCGACCAACATCATCAACCACCGGAACTTGATTGCAACTTATCAGAAAGTAAGCCTTGCAAAATTTGGATACTTCCGGTTGTCTGACTAGTGTGCAAATTTAGAAAGCGTATCATGCTTTCTGCAGAGCACGCAATCTCATCTCAAGTGGCTTAAGCAAAGAGTTGGACAGTGCATCGATGTACGATTTGTACAGCAACTTTGGCTTCTTGCTGTATGGTATGACATGTCCACCTATGAATGGAGTTGGCTTCGAGTCCAAAGCCGTTCGCCGAATTATGACAGCGGATAAGCAGCTCAGCTTTTCATCCCCAAATACCACCGATCCAAAGAATGCATACAGAATGGCCCTGCTGATGTTCAACCATGCACTTCGGTTCAAATCCAATGAAAAATGGAGGTTAGTGTCTTCCTTTTGATACGGCAGAAACGGATGAACTAACTTATGATTGCAAAGATGTTATATTATGATTGGAAGTTGCTGCAAGAAGCTTGGCCGACCGGCTACAGAGGTATTGGGATGGTATCGCGAGGCAGTACAAAAATCCCCCGCCAAGTCTGGGTCACACGGAAACCAGGAAAAGATCTTAGAACCGCAGTACAAACTTTATTCTGCATTGGTCAAATACCTTTACGAGGGAAAGATACAGGTACGAGTGCAGCAGCGTACAAAAGGGTACTAGGCATGTATCTGAAAATTGCTCCCGTAGCCTAGCGACGTGAGTAACTACCTTGACAACTGGCCTAGCGAACAACCACCAGTCGAAACGGCTTATCAGCAACAACAGCCTTCCGCTATTGGTGACACCGGGCTTACGATTAATAGTGATGGGTTGGTTGTGCCTTCTCAATCGATGCTTTCTGAAGTTACTCCAGCTCAGCGACCGCACGGAACTGGTTCAGACCCGTACGATACAATCTATAGTCGACTGGAAGAAGTGCGACGAAGCGACAAACGCAAATGGCATCATCGGCCTATTTACCGGGTAAACTGTGCAGTTGTGTTTCCATCTCAATCTTTCTAACTTTATCCGTCTTGTAGCACGCATGGATGCTTTACCACATCTACAACAATGCCAATTCAGCGAAAATCGAGCTACTACACCTGTTCGCCCTCCGATCGAACTCCAAGATGCATATCAATATGTGGAGACCAAACTATGAACGGTAGCGTCGTCCATTTTTTCTTTGGCAATGCACTGACATTAATGATTAATATTAGATCGGGAAAATTCTTTGAATATGTTCATCAGTATACCATGTTCCTCATCAAACTGGCCAAAGAGACCAATGATGTGGAGTGTCTCAAGATGCTAAAGGAAAAGGTGCAAAAGGCGTCGACAATATTGCTACATAGCGACACAGTGGTTGCGGCAACCGACAAGGCGATTGCCGAGACCACGGAGCAGATAGCTGCAGCTCAGCAGCAGCAGCAGATGAGCGTGCGTCCAGCGAGTGACTTCAGTTCAGGGGGAGAGGTGGGACAGGGTAGCAGCAGTAACATGAATATGTCTTCAGATGTGATTATCCTGTAAGCACAGCGTATATAAAAGGAAGGTCGAAAGAAAGGTCCGATGCAATTAAGGGGGAGGTGCCGCCAAAACGAAAATTGGGGCTAAGATCAGAAAGAGTGTTTCCGGCCATCTTTTCCCTTTCCTTCTCACTTCCAAAGTCTTTATTTTCCCACGGCAAAATCGTCAGCTATGAACAAGCGAAGGCAAATTGAGCCAGTCGACGAGCCTCGTGGAGCCAAGCGCCAGGCTTATTCTCACACGCTACACGGACACACCATGAAACTGTCGCACCGTCCGGAATCGTGCAGCAATGACAACGGCATTAGCTCAGATGCCGAGATCGGCGCGTCAGACACACCCAACGAACGCCAGGCAGCAATTGACGACTCGAACCAGCAGGGCTTTATCGGCCGGCTCCCGTCTGACATTGTTGGCGACATCCTATCACGGCTGACCTTCAAGGAGCGGCACCAGTGCATGGCGGTATGCAAGACGTGGAAGATGTATCTTTCAACGTGGGAAGGCATGTGGAGAGAAGTTGACATTTGTCTCGAGGAAGGTGCTTCAGATGGGTGGCTACAATGGATTCCCCAGCCTGACACTGGTCACAAGATCAGACAGCTGCGCTTTTTTGGCAACTCTGTGCAGATGAAGAAGGCGTTCGATGCATTGAAGCAGCGGAACCACAAGCATATTCAATCACTCGGTATGAGCCTTTCTCTGTCTTGTCGCCCTTAAGTAACAACGCATCTTTGTGCAGTCATTGGGTCATTCTATGCGTGGGACACCGTGGATATTTCGGCGGCCGAACAAGTGAGCTCGTTCTTTGGGCTGCTGGACCTGACAGGTCCCAAGCTGGTTAATCTCGAATTCCGCCATGCGTATTTCCCTGCGAATACCGTTATGGACAAAATCTTCCCGCTGTGCAAACAACTTAGGCGGCTTATCTGTGAAATGGAACACGATAGCGAGAATCCGCCTCATGATTGGTCGCCCGCGGGCGAAGATCCTTTGCCTTGTCTCACCGAGTTTCTCTGGTCAACCGAAATACCACTGGCACTGGACAAGCTCCTTCCGCGCTGCACCAGTCTCCACACGCTAACCATCGAATCTGCGGAATTCGGTGATGCGCGCATTCTCCAGCGATTGGACGAGCTATGTCCGACTCTGCAACAGTTCTATTGCACCGACGCTGAGTCCATAGGCAACCTCGAACACGAAAAGCCATCAGCCACCAAAAAAGGGTTGCGGGAACTGTCGATCGACAATGTGGAAGGATTGCTGGACGACCATTTAATACCGTTGATCGAACGGCAATACGAGAGCCTCGAATATTTATCTGTCCACTCGTCAGCCAAACTGACTCGATACTGGTCCGTCATCGGAATGGTTGGCTTGCGGCGGCTAACACGGCTGGATCTGAGACATCTTGGTCCAGCAGAGGATTTGAGTCGGCTCATAACACGCTGTCCATCTCTCCAAGATGTCACATTATACTATCCAGTCTGCAACGAGATTATGAATGCGCTCGGTCAACTCAAGCAGTTGCAACGATTAAATATACACGAGGGATCATCAGCGGCCATAGAAGGCGCAATGCGGTTTGCTCAAACCTGTGCTTCTACCTTGAAAACCATCAATTTCGCACACTCGAGGTTTGTAACGGATCATGTCCTATTATTGCTGGCAAAGATTCAGACGCTCCGGAGCGTCATCGTGGGCGATTGTCCGATGCTGACGACATCAGGCATCATGAAGTTCATTGACAAGGCTACCCATGTTGAATATCTGGGTATCGATGGCTTAGATGCAGTGACAGATCAAGTACTATTTGCAATAGGTAATAACTTGGTCTGCTTACAGGAGCTCGACATAAGCAGATGTCCTTCTACAACCAATCAAGGCGCAGATCAGTTGATTCGTACAAGCAAAACAACGCCGTTAAAACGGGTAGTCGCGCATGGATGCCCTAATATCAATGAACACAATATCCGATTACGTGAAAGAGAATTGGGTCTCAGCAAGCCTTTGTTTTTCATGTTATATTAAAAACAATCAAAAAGAGCCCATGTTTCCGAAAAGTTTAGCACTATGCATTCGTTCACATGAGCAAGCTTATCATCGGTTCCGCAAAAAGTCGGAATAGCCGGCGACTTCATGGGTTCAGTTGTGCCACATGTGAAGCGTCGATGATTCATACTGCCTTGTTGCTATCATACCGAACGATCGTACAAGCCTATGTACCAGGCGCAATTTTTGCTTGGAATCACGATTTTTCGTTTTTATTTTGAATAATGCTTCTTCTTTACATACTTAGAAACTACTTATTTTTACAGCAACTGCATTTCAAGCACGCCGTTTATGAATAGCTGGACATGAAACAGAATGCTTGACATGCTATAACCAGAAGTTCCGCGTTCCACATATTGCAAGTGAGTTTGATAAGATCTGTTACCAGTGATTTTTGTGCTGAAGTGGTAATGGTTCTCGGCGTGGACTCCTTTTGATGGAATAGGCTCTCCGGGGGTCCATTAAGCTCTGCGTTACATACCTATTGGAAAGTAATCGTATGATATTCATCCTCCTGTCACTTGGGAACGAGGTACCCAAAAAAAAAGACAACAAACAGGATTCGCTTCTTTGCATTGATATACGCAAATCAACCGTAATTGTCCTGCAAACTAACAGCAGGGATGCTACCAATACTGACCATATTATTAGTTCAGTGATTACAAACCAAAATCGCGCAATCCATCGATAGCCAAAGACCGAGTTTCGCGTTCAAGTTTGACCGCGAAGCACCGATAATTTGATCCTATCCTTGGCAGTGTGTAATTAAACTGATCCGCTTCCACCTGGGTCTAGCAAAATGTGGATTCCTTTTCTTTGAAACTGACAAGAACAAGGCTGCTCCTTAGTGTTTCGCCTCAGTCATTAAATTAAACTCCAAGCTTTTTCGTTTGGACTCTTACAGAGTTTTCAAAGGAAGCACGTGGAAATGTCATAGTCGATAAACGTTTCTCCTTACAACAAGTCCACAACACCTATCGCACAACAGACTTCTAAACGTGTAACCATGTGTCAAGCGATAAGCAATCAAAGTAAGGGTTTGTTACACGCGTGTAATATATATCGTTCACGAAAAACTACCTTCCTGAATTGTACTTTCCGAGTTGCAACTTGGACAATGAAACGCGTTGCGTTTTTCGTTTCAGCGTCACTGGACTTCTGGAAAGTGAGTCCAAACTCCACGTGCAATTCTTGTCGTCTGATTGGACAAAGCTTAAAAGCTCTTTGTGTGTACCATGCATGGAAAACAAATTACGATAGGGTATTATGTCAAGCTTTGTTTGGAGAGAGAAACAGAAAGGCCATCCATAAATGAGAATACGTCATGAGCGATTTTTCTCGGTGTACTGTGGTATGCATGCAAGAGGTTTATCACGACGGGTATGTCCTTTTTGCTTATCATTGATTTAATCTGATAAAAAGTTACGCGTTCAGTTTCTTTATTGCTATAGTAATACGCGTGGCATCTAATACGGGATTCCATGGCAAACCTTGTTGCGTAGGTATAAATTATTACTGTAGTTTTCGAAAAGTATAAACACTGACTACGTTGATGGGGGGGAGGAAATCCGGAAGTAAGAGTGGAAGGTCCGCTGTCACCCACGGTGGTACAAGAAATTTTTTGTTCAGCCACATGCAGCAAACGGGAAACAGGTTCACCAAATCCGTCCTGGTCCCGATACCCTTACTGTGCAGTAATGTTTGCCAGCCGACAGCTTGTTATTTTTTATCTCCCTTCAACGCAAACTTGGTTGACTTATCTCGCGCTCTGGATGAGCAGCGGCGATCGATTCTGCATAATGGACCCCCCATTTAATAATGACCGACAAAAAGAAGCTTTTCTTTATATGGTTGCAATGAAGTTTAATGGACCTTTTCACGGAGTGTTAAATATTCCAAAAGCGTTTCCGTATATAAATTTACAAAGAAAAAACATGAATTTCATACAAGTTACAATAAAAAAGGGGATTATGCACGAATGGGAAGTAGTAGCAGCAGCGATAATAAATCCTCGACCATAATGAAGCAAAAAAAGAATGTGCTTTTTGTTCTATAGAAAAGGAAGACAGGAGGAAATGGAAAGGAACATATACATCCGCAGTGATTCAAGCTTGATTTACCAGCGAGTGGCGCGGCCGTCTAAGAGAAGTATGTTGTTGGATGAAGTAATAATGTAGTAAAGTATGAGAAGCGAAAATTTTGAGGGTATAGCGTCGATCGGGTCAATGGCGGAAGCCTCATTCATGGATGAACTGGGCAATGCTCTGATCGGAACAGTCAGGTTAGGGCACTCGGCCTTATCTACGAAAATCAGGTTGACAACTTACTCGTCATGTGGTTACGTGAGCCGCAGACAGCGCAGACGCCAGCCGTCTTTTGTGTCTTGCAGAATGACATAGTGGGTTGAACCTTGGACTTGTCGAGGGCGCACATTGTTAACTGATTGGAGCTCGAAGAGTGGGAAAGAAAAATGTAAGTATATGGAAGCGTATGTACGGATGAGCGTATGGACGTATGATGTATGCGTATTATATATGCACAGGTGAGGAACAAAGAGAAAGAACACAAAAAAAACGTGGCTATATATAGTGGATGGGGCAGGCTGACAAGAGTCCTCTGTCGCACGAAGCCTTATCGTTTGACCCATGTTTTTTCATTCAGCTCCTATCATTTCACCATAACAACAACATATAAACATCATTTTCTTTTTCTGTCCTACTCAATGTCAGATAACCATTGACAAGCAAATCGGAACACAAGCAGAAAACCCTGTTATTTATGTGGGTTACTTTGAGTCCCTTTTTGGGGCAACAAAAGCTTGCTAATTCGCTTACAATACGCGCATATGACTCCACTCATACGCCGCTTCACAATTCTACAAGTCGGGTTTGTTTTACTTGGTCTTCCACTTTGCCATATTATTGCTTGCTCCGTCCCTAGCGATAAGCTTACGGCGGAACGAGAAGGCTGAAAGTATAAGCAACGTATTTGGTTGAAGAAATTGCAAATCAGACGAGTCATTCAGGTAAACAAACGCCATTTTGCTTGAAAATTTTCTCTCGAAAAAAAAATGGTTCTTCTGAGACACTATCGAGGCGAAAACGGCAAGTAAGATTAATGCAATCAATACGCGGTTTGACAGTGACGAGCATTTGATTGATGGGAGCCCGGGAGGTACATGCCTGTCCACTCTTTATCATTCGGAAGATTCCGAAAGATAAGGCCGACAGTACTTTTATAGTATTCCCGAGAAGATCGCCCCTCTCCCATTCTTTACACCAATGAACCCAAGTTGCTCCAATCCAGACCCTGCCACGTACACGCGTTGACGAACCAACATGTTGTTATTGCGCTGTAGCGTTATCTGATGCCGGGTCGAAAGACGCACATGGTTTCAATCAACTTTATTTTTTTTGGACAGCTTATAGCATATTGCAATCAAGGTGAGACCCTTTAGGGTTCATTTGCACTTTCATAAACAGCTATCTTTTTTTTTGCTTTAATCGAGACTTTTTTAAGCGAATGGGCAAAAGACTTCCAGCATAGAGAAACGAAGGGGGTCAATGTGTTACGATATCCCCGTTCCGCGGTTTGGGAGAGTACAGGCTACTATTATTACATGTACACGTAATCGTAATCAGATTAGTTCAGTTCCTAAGTCTGGATGGGTGCTCTGTTGTTGTGCTAACATATCAATGTGTACAAAACACCGGAGAGGGAAAATGAGGGCTTCGGTTTACTTTTTTGGGGTGCCATTCTCAAGCCACGCGACAAAAATAAAAGCGTTTTCCGCTATAACACAATCAGCTTGTCAAAAGCCCTCATTGACGAACGTGATTGCTTATCAGGATTGATCGTTGTTGTTGTCCGAAAGTTCTGTTTCCAGTTGCTTTTTGAAACGCTCCAACGCCGCGCCCAGATCCTTTTCGCCTTCGAGATATTCAATCAAGCCCAACTGTGCAAGCGCGTGTGTCCGCAATAGTTCGTCTTGTTGCCCAGCAACAGCTTTACCCGCGCCCCGGTCCTTAGTAGTCGGTGCGTTGACTGCTAATGCTAGCCTCACTTCGCTCTCCAATCGCTCTATTTGCTTTTTAAGCAGCGCGTTCTCGTCCTGGACTTGGTTTAATTTCCTTGTTAACGTCATTTCGATGATGATTTTGTCTACGTGCATGCTTGTGATAATCGCAGCACTACTGCCTTATTAAGGGTTGCGATGGCATGATTAATCGTCACACAGATCAAGGTAAATATGTAATGAAACGCTTACTCCTTTTATCATCTGCTGAGCTGATCAGCACAGTATTGTCGATCTCTGGCTCGTTTTCGTTGATAGCGGCTGTAACAACGGTGGGCTGATCGGAATTCTTGGCAGACTTTCCTTGGTTAGCGCATGATTTCGAACCATAATTAATGTTGCATGATTCTTGTTGGGTGGGACTTGAATAACAATGCTGCAAGTGAGTTTGAGTCATCAGCACCTGCTCGCTCGTCGACCGGTGATGAGAAAGTGTCAAAGCAGTCGCGTTTCCGCAGTCGTCCATGGTTGCACTCGAAAGGCGCGCGCTTCTTGGAGACAGGGGCACGTGTTCTCGTTGCTGGCTCTGTGTGGCGTCTTGTTCGACTGCAGGCTCCCATGCGCGGAACTGTAACACGACATCATCCGTTTCATCGACACTGGTCGACGATCGTGCTTTTCGCTGGTGAGGCGAATAGGAAATAGTATGGCGTTTTGTTTCAGTGGGTGATGGACATATATCACACGGCATGCTATTGGGCGAGTTTGTCAGCGTGTCGCGAAAAGATGTAAACGAGACCGTGTCATCATTGTCATCGATGCTTGTACGCAGCACTTTGAGGATCTCTGGCACACTCATGTTTTTCTCACCCATCGAATAACGTGTATCTCGCTGTGGCATTGGTGGTAGCACACTCATGGATGCTACGTTAGTGGAACGATGCTGTTGCTCAAAGCATGGTGTTGATTGGGAAAATGCGCTCTTGCTTCCCTTGCGACGAAGGATGGATGGATTGGACGACGAGAATCTGGACCGCCATCTCGACATTTTCTCGCGATACTTCCTGGAAGACGGGGATGTACCGTCGTCGCTGGGCGTTGAGGAGGGCGATGCAAAGCGATCATGGATGCGGACGAAAATCTTTTTCATCTTTCTTGTTTGGCGGATGAAAAGGGGAGAGAGAGAGAGAGAGAGAACAAAAGATGCAAAAAATGTTTGCATTTTCATTTGTATCGTGATGTTCTGCAAAGGGGAAATATATCGTGTGGCTTTCTGAGTCGAACTGATCCGTCACCACCATGCAACTTGATCTGCTCCATTACATCGTCGAATCTTGCAATGTCCCTTACTCCAAGCCGCACGACTCGCGCACCGCCTGCTTCAGAAAGCCTGTTCTGCATATACGGTTGACAGGTCCAAACGTATTTATCCACCCCTTGCCCCCCATACCCCCCAATATAATACGCTGCCCCTTTTTCTCCCAATGTGCCTGGATCTCTGCGACGGCGTGTGGCTCACTATCCAGGAAGGCCTCTTGAGAATCCTGGGACGCAGAACTACTATGCTAGAGAAAAACCTCGGAGATCGGAGAAGCGCAGCAGCACGCTAACAGAACCTTATATCTGCGAGCATGATATCATCCCAGAACTTAATTTGAAGCGCATCAAACAAGCTATCACCACTTGGAGGCCCATCGTATAGTGCAGGCAGCGAAAATGAATGGCGATTTCTGTAACCCAAAAGAGGGCGGCATATAGATTGGCTGAGCCGGGTGTGTAAGCTGTGTCCATGGCTACGTTTTTGCACGTCGTTGCACAAAAGCTATTTCTTGCGCTCCTTTTTTTTTCCTTTGGAGCCCTATTTTCTCTTCTCTCTTCCTCGTTTCCTTCACGAACTTGCCGTCAGTCCTTCCTTTCCCTTCCTTTTCATAACAAACAAAACAAGATACCGTCTTGTTTTCCCAGTATACACTCGTTCAATAACACTCTCACGATCGTTCCTTTATATATCTCTCTCGTCCCTCTCCTTCGACAAATCCTAGCTGATTATGAGCGAAATTGTCCTTTCCAACTCCTCGAACCAGTACGTTCCCGATTACTCCGCGGGCTCGATGATGCCAAACTTCAACCCTGCCGCCATGGTTCAGAAAGACAGCTCACCATCCTCGTCGTCACCGCCTCCCGTAACATACGAAGATGGCCAGCAGCACTACTACCATGGTAAGTTGCTATCATCCCTCTCATAGCACCTTATGCAGCCGGAGTTACATTTGATATAATGAACCTTGCGTGATTGGCCCACACTATCTTAAGGAGCAAAATGCCCAACTTCGGTAGTTCAAGCAGCTAATTAGAAAACCTCCTATGTTATATTAGATTATGCTGCCTTCCAGCAGATGCCGTTGAATTATCAGGCCGTCCCGATGACCTATACCGCCGCCGCCACTACTGCGACCACGGCTGCGCCACGGTATGGTTATTATGATCAACAGCAGCGCCATCATCCCGGCAGTCCAGAGTCGGTTTCGTCGAGTTCATCTCCTCAAACACCACCACCTGCTAATGCCACGAGCTCAGAAAGCAATGCCGTAGCAAATTTCTCCCAGGTCTTGACGACCCACGCCCTCGATCAGAACTCCTCCCAGCAGCAAGCCAATTCATTGATCACACCGCTTGTGCCCTCGTCCACGTTCACAAACTCAACCACCGAACGTGTCAAGGAAACGATCGCTCGCGCAAACTCTGTGCCGATGGAGTTCTATCATACCGAGTTCCTTGAATATTCCAAGGAGACCTACGAAAAAAGAATGGATGCCAAGCGCAACAAGCGCAAGCGACCCTCTGCCGCAGCCGCTTCATCCAACAGCAGCAACTACAACAGCTCTACAGAAGATCTGACTATTAAAAAGAAAAGGGCTTCTGATACGGACAGGGAGGATTCCGATGATGAGCCTGAAGATGATGAGATTGATAAGGAGGCAGAAGAGTAAGTATAGAACACAAAAAAAAGATCGACCTCCCTTTCAAAAATAGCTATGACTTAACTTTCCCCCAACTCCTTATAGACGTGGTATGTCGAATGCCGAATTGCGTCGTCAAATCCATATCCAATCTGAGCAGAAGCGACGTGCTCAGATTAAGGATGGCTTTGATGAGCTACGAAAGCATTTGCCCGGTTGTAACAATAAGAAAATGAGCAAGGCAGCATTACTTACACGAAGTAGGTTCCACTAACCCCTGAACCATGTGTAACGAAACTGAAATATTACTTTATAGCTGTGCAGCAGATCCAGCATTTGAAGAATATGCAAAATGAGCTGCTTTCCGAAGTCGAGCGTCTTGTCCAGGAAAATGAAACCTTGAAAAAGTAAATCTATTATTTTTCTTTCAACTAGGGTTGCACATGTACTAATTCTCTAATAATAATAATTTAGATTCCAACATGGCGTTCTCCAGCGGCAAGCCATGGAGAAGATGTACACTTTCTAGTGTTCTTGAAGACAGCATGCTCGATAGCGCGTCTTCGCTATTTTCCAAACGCGCACATTCACGGATGACACACAATTCATCGTTTTATTTAATGCCTTTTTTTTGCCCATTTTCCCTTTAAAAATTTTACGTTCTCCCCTTTTGCCTTGCCACTTTTTACTAGCTTCCTAATAATCTCCCATCTTCTCAAATTTCCTTGTCTGTAACTAGAGTTCATCTCACGGCAAATTCGTACGTAGTAGCTCTCTTTTTTTTTTCGCACATAGCCATTCCCCCATTTCCTCCACTTTACGTTTCGCCCATATTCTTGTGCACAAATTTGCGCACACCTTTTCATGACCGCTGATTCGCTTGTCTGTGTACACAGTTTTCTTTTCTTCTTCATTTATACTTTTTTTCTCGAAATAACTGAAAATCCCAAACTTTGATACAATGGAGACCTGTTTCTGCGTCAGTAGGCATGTGCGTGTATAATGCATTGTTGATAGTATAGTTGCGCATGTGTACTATATTCTCAGTAGATGACCAACGTCATAGTTGTGTAACATCATCAAACACCAAACTCCCTTTCATCCATGGTTACATGCGAAGTCATAAAACAACCTTAGGCGCTTTATGATATTCACACTCGATTATACTGGACCAATGGGAATTACTTTGGTGCTTTGACACGTTAGACTGGAATGGCTTCGCGTGTTACCTTTTTTTTGCTGCAGGATATGATCCTGCTTTAGATTATGTACTTGTCAGTATCCATAGTAATGGAATAATTACACCGGAGTGTATTCAATTGTTTTGCGTGATTGACTGTTATGCCTTATAAGAACATTATTATCACGGCATTTATTGGTCAGGATGATTTAAGGTTCGTTTGGTTTCACCAGTGCATTAGCATCACAATTAATGCAAGCGAAGTATTACTTTCTTGCGGGGACATAATAAAGCACGCGTTGTCTTCCCTCATTACGACTGAGCGCGATTTGGTCGTTGAACATAGTTCTGCTTGCTAATGCGACTGTGAGTAGCGTCAGATATGTCAAATGCGGACATCACTATTCAAATCGCGGCAGCAACGATTTGTTCCAAATGGCAATGTATTGCGATGTTTAGAGGATGCTGCCAGACAGCGTCTTGGCGACTATATTACAGCTGTTTGGTAGAGTTTAGATGCAGTTGTATATATTCACACAACGTACTGGCTAAAAAACACTTTTGTGGTACCGATGTACTGTCTGATACGTTCTTTCGTTGCCCACAGTAAAGCTGATTGCTTATTTGGTTAAAGCAAACGATTAGAATGAGTGTCAGACAGTGTAATGATTCCGTACATGTGCTTATAATAAACAGTACATATCTAATGTGCGCACGATGTTGTTTTACAATGTGGGTGTTTTCTATTTTTCGGTGAAGATCTTGTCGAGATGAAACGCTTTGACAACAGTTGCCTAGGGGAAGATGTGTCAATTCGCTGAGACACCTAGCAACCAGTAACCAACAACTCACCCCTTTCTTACTCCAGCCAATGCGTGTAATAGTATCCTTCGCAGATACTGCAGCCTTGTTGGGTTTCGAGTCGTCAGGCCCTGTCAGCTCAGGTAGTCGTCGGATCTGAGCACCGTCGCGGAAAAGTAACAGTGTAGGCAAATCAAAGGATGCCGGGTCACGGCTAATCCCATATTCATCCGCTAGGTCTGGATAGATATCTATGTCGATCTTGCCTATGTCCGCTAGTTCAGTATATCCATTCTTCCTGCGCATGTTCCATGCTGGCATTTACCGAACTTGATGTGGCTAGCGCCATACTGCAGCGATAACTTCGCGAGCACAGCTTCAAAATTGAGGCAAGCAAGCGACCAATTCGCGTACAGCATGACAACCCAGTACTTTGTGAATTGCGTAGCCTTTCCTTTACCCTTGCTTTTAGATGATACGTCGCGGTTTTCATCGGTGATTTCCGTAATGCGTGGACCGTCACTGGATCGTTTGCGCTGAACCTCTTCTCGGAATGTGTTTTCGCTGAGTTCGACGATTTTTGTAGGGCCTTGGTACCATGGTTGCGGAAAAAGTGTCGATAGCACTTTAGGCCACCCACATCAGTATACCATTCAAGTCCCTCTTTCTTTCGCTTACCCATCCAGCCAGCGAGATAGAGAATCGATTTAAACATCCCTGACTTCCAATATACCATGCAGAATGTGAAAAACTTGGTATACAGAATAAGTACGCTAGCGAGTTCCTCAGCAGTGTTCGCCATGAGCGCCTTCCACACGGAAAATCCAAGTAATGCCAGGTGGGCATTGACTTCCGCATCCTGAATTAGTAAAGAATATAGGCGTACAATCAGTTCGCCATTCATCTTTTGACAAACGGAAAAACAAAGCCGACTTACGCCAAACTCGTTACCGGTAGACAATAGCAGCTGTTTTACCGAAAAGAAAATGTATGTGCAGCCGTAAATTAAATGGAATACATAGTAGCGGTGGAGGAGACGCTGGCGCAATTCGGCCAGGCTTGTCATTTTGTGGCCTGTTCGGGTATGCAAGAAAGGAAAAGAGCGTTAACTCAATGTTGCTGAGAACGAATGTTTTAGCGAGTTGCAGCAGTTCGGATGGAAGGCTTGCCTGGCAGAAATCGCTTGTGTGCTTGCGGCGCCAGTTAGTGCCTCTCTGTTGTGAAACATGGTTGCTTTGCGAATATTTGCTTCGAGCAACCTCGTTTGCCTTGAACATGATGCGCCCAATTCGCCTGCCAACCGATTGCTGTCCGTACATGACTTAAGCACCACTTTTTATACGCGTTTGCTGCATGAGTCCAGCGCGCTGGAAGTCCGTAGAGCGACAATCACTGGCATGTGATAATGACTATCTTTGCGGAGCAATAAGACCATGTTTCACTAGCAATATGGAAAATGGAATCTTCACTGGTACCAAGATTTACATATGACTGCCTGTGTAATGTGGGTTGGTTGCATTACTACGACTGCGTATGCCTTCATATTATATTTTTATTAATGTCCCAGCAATATCGCTAATTTAGTAATATATGAATCGGCCACTGGGTCACGAATAGTTGATTTTAGAATTCCTTCCTTTTGACAACTTCGTTACCAACGATAGCTGCCAAGAGCGACTCATAATACAACCACCACGCCTATAATCGGATCTGGATACACTCATGAGTTGCATCCTGCTTTTTAGAGATACTAGGCAGAGTTAAGGAGCATTAATTGTACAAGGTATTAGCATTCACAACAAAGAGGCTGTCTACTTGTACAAACGTAAATGATTTGTGAAGACAGCCAAATTCCGATGGCACCTTGAGCAGCTTGTAAGGTCGTGAAGCATATTGATAGATCCGATGGTACTAAAAGTATACTCGACGAATGAATGGCCAAGCCTGGGTTGCTTTATTTACGTATGCAGAATCTATATCTTCGCCCGAATAGAGATGCTCTGGACACAGGCAGACCATCGGGTGTCCGAGCATATTACTCTTTAGATCGAGCCATCAGCTAGAAATTCAACTAAAAGTTGCACATGTATCAATGAAATGAAATGTGGATGATATAGTAGCAAGTCAACAAGACGAAAGATATGCTGCTGACGTACCGAAGCTCTCCATTGACGCGGGGCTGCTTAAGTCGTACAAACCATGGGGCCGAAAACAACGAAATGTTAAGTGGCAATAACAAGTTCCCCTTTTCGACACTTGTTTGCTTTGTCCACTCCCACACACTCATTGTTAGGATTTATTGATAAAAAGAAGCAACTTTATACCTCACACCTTCTAATCATCTTCAGCAATGAGCAACCTTGATCTGGATTAGTCTTTGCGCCGTTGACATCTCCATCTATGACTCGGTCATGACGGTCGGTCCATGTTTTTTCGGGTGCCGGGATTTCGAGAGACGGTCCAACAACCTTGCCCGTTTCAAGACGCCTATTGGTCTTCGGTCCTTGTGTATGGCTTGACTATGGATGACAGACTTTCAGCATTTGCGTGGCTTCCGTCCAATATATGAAGCAGACTCTATTAGTCTGCTTCAGTTATTTTTGAATGCCCATTTTCCAGGGGGTGGGTACATTACGTCGCTTGGCTCGGGGTATCTTTGGGATTTCAATGCCCAGTACCCTCGCCTCCACCAAGCCGTGCCCATCCAGCCACTCCTTCGCAACTTTCTGCAAGACCATACGGAGCATCCAGGCTACCCGGAACGGCTTTTATGGGTGGAAGACATCGGGACGCATGCTGGTAACTTTTTGCCGAATATACAGTTCTTGCGTCCCGATGCACGTTTGGACCCGGCATCATCGTTGCTAGTACGAAGTGGAGGCGGTACTCATAGAGCAACGATGATCCGCTTTGGACCCACACTCCGTTAACAATAGCAAAATTATCTTCCCCGAACTTTACCCAATAAACAAATTCATCCCAACCAGCGTTTACGTCTTGATATCTCTTAAAGTTTAGCTTTGATAGCATGTAATTATCCTGTGGACTCTAAACTGCAAAACTATTAAAACTAACCTAACTTTTGTGATTGACATTTTTTTCGTTCAATCTTTCTCCTGACTCACCAGCAAGCTTATGTATTAACTTTACGCAAAAGAAGCCACAAAACGTGAGATCACATTCGCTCTCGTTCGCTCTGTTCTGTTATTAATATTACGACCTGTCGCTGTCGCAATCTCGATGCTCGGCCACCTGCATCAGGCAGCCTTGCCCTTACTCTCCCTTGCTGTAAGCTGTTCCCTGTTCAAAAAGTTGCTATCTCCACCACCACGACTCATTGACACGGACCGTACAGATAAAAATGTCTTCATATAAATATAGACAAGCACTTTATCTCAGATATTCCGTAGCGTACCGGTCACGGCCAAATAGCGCCTTTCTTCGCGATCAGCCTGCTGGATTTACCTCCAACTATAGCACCCAGGACTAATATAGACGACCCCGATTGAGCATTGATTGTTCTGAGCTTCTATATTTGGCTGATTCCGATATGCATGATTGCTGGTTGGCACGCCGAGTTTATATCCAGCATGAATACTCGGAACAACAAAGTCCGCCGTGTCCTGTGCCAAGAATGACGTTAGAACAGGTTATACGTATCACGGAGCGCGGGTCACTCTCATATCCCCTCAAAAAAGAGTTCTGGACCATACGACAGAGCAATCGGGCTCAAGCAAAACACCCGGTTTTGACTTCGGCGCCGTTGCCACATTAATCAATGTAGTAGAGCATGGCCGATACTTTTACTGGTGTTTGGATGTCTCCGTGGAGGGAGCTGTATGCTTCTTCCTATTCATTTGAGCTTTTTACGGAGTGGTTTGCCGGCACCGTGTTATGTTTGGGTAACATGGATCGACATGCTACTCTTTTTTTCAATGCCTCTATGATTTCTATTGCAAGTCAAACCATCGCAATGCTTGAAAGTCAGGAACGTACCCCACCTGATGCTGCCGAGCGATTATTCACAATGAAGCGGTATGGGCGGTCGATGTCATTATCAAAGCAGCTTCACGGGTTTAGCAACCTGATCCAGCTCAATCTCATTGGACGCTCTTATGTCCAAACACGTGCAAACAAAAACTACACAGCACAAGAAGGCTTTTTTTCCGATACGCGTCATTTTGGCATAAACGTACTGTAAAGGGAGTGTTGGTCGAAATGGGCATCGACACAAAATTGATGAAGCCTAAACTCTACGCAGATATGCCTTTGAACTGATTCAGTTCATTGAAAATTAAATGTATCAGCGGAACAGTTTTTCGGGTACTGATTGGCATGTCTGCAGGGATAATCGGTTCAGCCGGCGTGGACAAAGAGAGGTCTGTGCACTGTGCGTCGTCAAGCGGACTTGTCGGTATGGCAGTAGTGTGGATCAGTAACGAAGACCAGCCAAAAAAAAAACTACCTTTCAAGCCATACAGTGCCTTTATTCCTCTTGCACACCGTTTGCTGCGGCCATAACCTGTATCTGAGGCTGTAAAACGTCATAGCCTGGGTGACTGTTGCTACATGTGAAAAAAAGGGGGGACTGCTCGCTTTCAGAAAGGTATAAAAGGAGGTCAGAATCGGCAGCTTTTTTCTTTTTTTCACAATAATCCCAAGAGAAAGTTATGCTCGCGGGAAACCACCAGGGTCTCCAGTAAGATGATGGTACAGACAGATGAAGGGATAAACTTCCCCTTGCTCTTTGTTTGGTTGTGCTTGATTACTGTTGAGATTCAAAAATACCGAAGCTGCTTTGGTGGCTGCTGGTCTTCCTTTAGACAGCCTGTCCTCTTTGGAGACTTGATCAACCTCCTTGGAGACTTGCTGATCTTCTGGGGACTGGTGGCTCGCCTTGTGGAAGGAGCTGCTTCGGGGGATTATGGGAACTGGTGGCCCACGTATCCAATCAAACAAGAGAACGAAAAAAAACTTAATAGTCTTCTGAAGGCCTTTTAATTGGCTTGTTGTTCAAGTGACCCGTTCCTGTTGGTGGCTGTCATTCAGGGTCTCGATTCAATAAAGTCATTGCTTTTTTCCCACATGATCTGCGCGCTTACTACTTGATCTGCGCGTTGTTTTTGCCACTTGCTGCTTACATTGGTGCCCAATCAAGTCGCGTTTTCCTTTTTTGTGTGTCGACTGCTTCTTTCGCTTGCGGTCATGACAAGCGAATCGTGGCGTTCGGTTTATGATGCTTTTCGAATGAGATCTCGTGAACTATGCGAAGCTCGCTCGTAATCAGCACACTGGAAGATCTGGTTGAAGCGATCTTCTTGACCGCGTTCCTTGTGTGATCGTGCTGGTAACAAAATGTCAGTAATTCTTGCCAAACCATATGACATGAATCTTTGCCATGATCTTTCGATGTAGATTTCAGACCGTTTACTAAGACAGCACTAACCACTGTAGAAGCGTGCCATTCGCTTCATCCTCTGACGCCGCTTCGCTAACTGTGCATATCCTTCTGTACCGAAGCGTTACAGTTAACCATCGCCTGCACAGAATTACCAGTACACATACGATAATGCATCGGTAGCATAATTACAGGAATCTGCCTACGGGCGATTGGATGCTCGTCGCTTTGATTCAATAGACCGGTTATTCGGAGCGTTCTGCCAGACGAGAGCACAGACGAGGTGTGCTGGTTTGTATTTGTACCCTTTCAACTTATAAACGAGACTTCCCTTAAAATTCTGCCTCCCTTATCAGCGATAACTTTTCGATATGTTTGAAGTAACACGTTATACGTACGCGAGAAATAAAGTCAAGGCTACGGAATGAGCTGGGCTGTAAAACAGCAGTACACTGCCAAGATGAGGAAGTTCCCATAATGTACTTGATAAACTTTTTGGAGTGAGTATGGTTTCATTGGTCTTTTGTTTAGACTTTGGGAAACACAAAGACAAACTCTCAGCATACCCTCTTTTCGAATTAAGAAGAATATGATGACCTTACGCAGTTTTGAGAGGAGAGAAGATCTTTTCCGTCCAATTTTCAGGATGGGAAGTTACCTAATAGCGGCTAAGCGTCATCGAAAAAATAAGCAATCGAGAACTAGAAAAAGAATATAGCACGAAAACCACTGTGTCCAAGAGTATCACGAATATTCCGCTTGCAGAAGCTAAGTATAAGGCGTCAAAAGCTGAATATAAAGAAAGTAAAATGAATAACATCAGTTTTTCCATTTATCGCAACTTGTACATATGAACAAATTTTCTGTGGATACTGCTGAAATTCTTGAGGCCTATGACTTACGCTCAATGAAGGGGATCCCTGTATATCTGAAAGGGACTACATGGTCACGTTTGGTCACAAATCACCAACCCCTTGTTCAAAAACGCAGAGCTGCGATACAGTTGGTATGACTTACTTGTATTGCTGTACCGCAAATTTACGATATAATATACTTTAAAGGAAAAACGGTTTGCACAATGGAAGCCAACGTCCCTACGAAGGCAGACCTTCATGTCATCAAAAGGTAACATGACATTTGCATTGGAGAAGCATGAAGAGCAGAAGCTATACCGGTGGAAGTACGTGCTGATCGCATAAAATCTTTTTTTTTTGGGCGACAACAAATTACTGAACTGGCTTGGCCAGTACAATACCAAAATGTTTGATAAGTAACGTAAGTACCTTGAGAGCGAGAAAAGCTGTTTATTTGGTTGTTTGCGTTGTTTCACGGATTGAGCTGAACGTGTTAATTCTAAAAAGTGATAAAGAAAACGACCAGGTGGTTGGGGGAAAATCAAGCAAATGAGGCTCATTACTAGACAGCAAGAAGCTGCTCCCCATGCTATGGATGCAGATCTTGCCATATTTAATAGCTTTCACTGTAAAATATCTAGGTCTGGATCGCTTACGGCGAGCTGAAGTAAAACTCTGGAGCGTGGTTGAGGATTTGGAAGCGATGGAGTGAGCATTGTACAGGGAAAAAACAAGAATATCAGTGCGTCCGCTGATATTCATAAATTGAGTACGGCAATTTTCGAAAATGATAGACGATTTTTCAGACACACAACAAAATTGTAATCATCAACAAATAATAGTTATATTGGTCGATTATTTTGTACGAATACACATAACGAGAAAGCCTTCCTTCATAGGTTGCTTTTGGTACCTTCAAACTTCTTTTTACGCTGGATAATGAGGAGCTGATGTCTATAAGTGGCACTTTTCAATAAAATTCGATTTAATATTGCCAATGTAATATTACTTACCTAGTTGTTGCTACAATTTCCCCTTTATCATCGTATAACCATCCGTCTATATCAAAGCGGCCATCGATTGCATAGGGTACCATGTATGTAAGCAATGCGCGGGGAATGGGCGCTTTCAAAGGTCTCTTAAACTGAATTTCGTATTGCAGTGTTGGTTTCCAGCTGTCCGTGATGCCGAGTCCATTTTTGTTCTTGAGAACATGCAACGGATGTCTATACATATCCAGCAAGAATGCTAGGCTCACTGTATCAATAGGTCGTCCATCTGGGAATTCGAATGCTTGATGTGTTTCTGCTGCTCCTTTGCTGGTAGCTTTCAAATCCTGATATGTGTTGAGCGTCTGGTCACCATCAAATTGAGGTGGTACCGGAACCATGTCATCGAAAGAAGGTGCTTTGGGTACATCAGGATGAATTACTGTAAGACCCTGCTCGGGCACCGTGCCGCTCATCGTAACAACTGAAAAACATTTGACATCGTACTCGTTCGGATTATATTCTGATACATTGTTTGTTGGCACTACGGCAGTGCTGTTTTTCTTGCGCTGTTTTAACCTTAACATCATAGTGCATAAACTCTTGGGACTTGTCTTGATGGCCTCCATTTCCACAATATAAGGTCCCGGATTACCCGGTTTCACGAAAAACGTATTAATCGATATCGGGTAGCGCTCCTTATAGTACTGCATAGCAATCTTGAGCATGATCGAAGCCATGTACCCTATATGTACTGTTTTAGATCCGATTTTTTTTTGTCTCCGTTGCATATTATACATACCGCCCTGTCAATGGAAAGCAGCAACGAATGTGGAAATTAGTATATAGATGTTAAAATATGTATTCTATGCTTTACAAAACTGAGACCGTTCATCGCCCATTGCTATTATCCTAAGACATTAGATTCACTGATTATGCAAGCGTAGAATTACTCTTTGAAGCTTTACATACAGGATACATTTGACCGACATATAACGACGTTGTGGAAGATAATTCGCCCACAAGACTCGACTCCGTTTCGATATCGAAAGCGTATTGTTTCATTGTATAATATAAAAGAAAAGGGGTAAAGAAGGGAAAACGTGGGTAATAATATTATGATGGTTTCTTAAATTCACATTCTGTGCCACAACTTTGTATGTGTAACGATCCCACGGGGCCAATGATTCTTACATAGACAGGAATCAGACGCTCCATTGTAAGAAAAGTAGATTGGTACATATCTTGATCCTGAATGTAAACCTAATGTACGACACGCGAATGTACATATTTAAACAATACATTTCTCATAAAGTGCTTACCTTGTCATAGTGGGGCGTACATAAGCTAAACAAACATCGAGTGCTTTTCAACTTACGTACCGTGGAAAAATTATTCTTCCGCAGCTATGATTTAATAGGTTTCTTTAAGAGCGTTCCATCTCGGTCGGACTGGCCGGATTTCGGTAAGCTGAGGCAAAAATAGGGTAGTTGCCCGAATAGGCTGAACTACTGTGATCGAGTATTATGTGTTCGTCGTTTAACTTTATAATATACTTTACACGCACACGTAGCATCGACATATGAAGATAACAATTGCCAACAAAACAAACGAGCCTGTTATACGCTCTTGGCTATTCTTGATGTTATGGCTGCTCATCTATAAACCCACTTACTACTGATATTTTAAACCAGTAACATATTTCTATTGCGCTTTTAGTTGATCTATAGTGAGACATTACATTTGTAGGAGAAAAGACAGTTATCAAGATAATAGAGTATACTGGTTGTGATCATTTATAGAAAAAAAAACTCCCTCGATTTCATTTCCATTGCATAATAAAGAAAGTGCTTGTCCATTTGTTCGCAGGGTGAATCTCTATTCGCACATACATATGCACCGTAAGTACTACGAGTATACTGGATCATCACCATGAAGCCATATCATATAGTGCTACAATTTATTAGGTTTCTGTGATGTAACACCTCGCCGGCTGTGGCGTGGAATCACAACTGCATGATGCCTATTGGTCCGATAATACTTCGTCAATGGATAGTCTATACATAATTCTACTTGTACAAACCTGGTAGTCGCCAAAAGCGTACCATCTGGATGAAAAATCCAACCATCCAAATCAAAACGACCATTAACAATATGGTGCGTGACGAACGTTGCTAGCACTTGCTCAGTATTCGGAGGTACTGGATACTTGAATTGCACTTCGTATTGTAACGTCGGTTTCCACGTGTTTTCTCGACCGAGTTGATCCTGTTTGTCTTTTAGTATGTGAAGAGGATGGTAGTAGACATCTGCAAGGTAAGGCAATGAATAAGTATCAATCGGCCTGTTATCAGGAAAGGACATTATATGATGCGATTCTGTTCGATCCGTGATCGTGAGATCTTGTCGCAGCACTAATCTCTCGGGCCCTTCGTTGAATTTTAACTCTATCGGCTCCATATTGTCTGTGGGATGAGGCTTTTGTGCATTTGGATGAATGACCGTCGGCCCTTCGTCATCACCCGCTGGACCATTCAAGGTGATCACACTGTAACATCGAGTCACGTAATCCATTGGAACATAATTATTGGCCAAAGTCGGAATCGAAACAGAACGTTTGTCGCTTCCAGCAAGCTGCTTGAGAGTCGCTGATATCAGACTAAAGCTTCTTTTGCTTGCTTTAATAGCTTCCACCTCGACCACACATGGTCCCGGTAATCCAGGTGTAGTGAAGAAAGCCGTGAGTGCAGCAGGATTTCGATTTGGGTAGCAATTCATCGCTGATTTAAGCATTACTGCACCAAGGTATCCTGTATAGTAACTTTTAGTTGGAAAATAAGAGCACATCGTTATCATTGATATATACCGCCCTACATAAGCCACTACGTATAAATAAACTTATCAAGGATCAACCTGAAACTAGTAGACTTACTAATACAACACCATCCATTGTCCATCCCTGCGTTACCCGTAGTATAATTCATAGAACTCGTTATAACAAAACTTTTAGAAGTGTAAGTTTATTAACAACCGTACCTCGTGAAGTTGACATGTGAATATACGCTTTTCAGATTGTTTTCCTATATGTGAAATGTGTGTAGCATTATCAAAGTCGTATTCAGGCATTTAATCGAGTAAGGTAGATGGGTGGCAAAGAAGTACAGTGCCACTTTTATAGTCAGCAAGGAAAACATTATGCAGGAATATGCAGCCCACTGAGCAATGCAGATAAGCAAAATAAAGAAGTACACTTGCCTTCAAACCTGGTATTATACCATACTACTTTTTCCATGTCAAATGTCTGTCACGGTAACATTTCATGAACGTATATATACGTAGTAGCGTTCGCAACACGAGGGAGCACATTGATAGACCATAATAGACAAGTAACTTGACTGCACTGATTAAATCTTAACTGCATGCCCCAGTACAGCTGTACTGGAGTACATAAGCTGTTTGACCTTGTGCGTAAAAGAAGATATCTCGATCACCACAACTTCAACATATATTTCAACGGCCATAATGTCACACTTCCGGGCATGACGTGTATTATACGCTGATAGATACATGATGTCCATAGTTTAAGCAATGCATCATATGACTTGAGTAGGACCTGCGATCGGAATTAAAACTATTGACTAAATGCCGTACATAATACTTTGTTGGGTACTTTATGTAAGATCCTCTCTTTTCTTGCAAGGCCAACATCATATACTCCAGTCACGTATTCCTGCCTTCGATTACTAGAGTAATTAATAATAAATCGAACATCGTGCATGGATCAACTTTAGATAATCACCTACGCGATATCAAACGCAAAGGTAATTATTTTTTGATGCATTGTACTTTTTGGGCGACGTAATATGTAATATGAATAGCAATGTACACTATTTATTGTGGTAATCCGTACCGATGTGATCAAATTCGTGATTTTGCTGTACCTGTAATCGGGAATAATGTACCGTGATGTCTTTATGCTTATTTGTGAGATGTTGATGATGAAAGCTAAAGAAAAGAGAATGTGACATTACCTTCCAGTGGCGAGCAACTGCCCATCTTCCGAATAGATCCAAACATCCACATCGAAACGACCATCAATCACATTCATCGACACGAACGAGGAAAGTACGCGTGTCGTATTAGTTGGAACTGGGTTCTTGAATTGGACTTCATAGTGCAGTGTAGGCTTCAAATATGTGTCTAGTTGATCATCCTGGTACATATCTAACGGGTGCTTTGCCGTATCCACCAAATAAGGAAGAGCCAACGTATCCATAGGTCGAAGGTCCGAGAATTCAAAAATATGATGTGTTTCCGGCACCCCATGGCGTTCATTTTTCAGATTTCTATATACACGGAGTGTCGGATCCGGATCATTTTTCTTTGGTAGAATTGGTACATGCTCCATGTCTTTGGTGCAAGGTGGCTTGCGAGCGTCTGGGTGAAACTTTGTTATCTTCTCCGGCGGGACCACGGCTGCGATAGTTACTATCGCGTAACATTTTGTATCATAACCTTCCTTTTTCGACGCCTGCTTCAAGATTGCACGTACAAGACAAACTCCCTTTGCACTGGGTTTGATATCTTCCACCTCGATTATGCACGGTCCGGGCCGCGCCATCTGCAGGAAAAACATGTGAAGAGCGGCTGGGTTTCGGTCTGTGTATCGTTGCATAACAGCCTTAAGCATCATCGAGGCCATATATCCTAAATACAAACGCTTGTAAATATACAAAACGATGCAAAACCAAGCTTTTTGTGCATATATATATACCGCCCTAATATTGTTGCAGATTAGCATATATTTTTTTCTAAAACAAAAAATGATCTGTATACCGCTGTGACGCCGAACCATGCCCATCGCTATGATCAGTTTAGGTAAGCCAAAAATGGTAGCTATCTCTAATGAACCGCAATATTTACTTGTCCCAATTTGGCAGAATACCGATAAGGGTCTTCCGGGTTTCTGGGGAGAACCTCCAGCGCGATAGCTTCGTCAAAGTCGTACTGTTTTGACATGTGGGAAGGAAAAAGAAAAGAGGAAAAAGTATGTGTTATTATCGAGTTATATATACATGATTTCTATTTATATAACAAGGCGTAATAATGACAATGCTAATTATTTTAATGTGAAAGACTGACGGAGGTGGCGTAGGATGATTGGGACAGGAAAATTTAAAGCTTGGGCGGCGTGTTACGTTCCCATGGAACCACCAAACACTGATGTCGAGTGATAGCCAGCAAATTCTGGTGCTGATCAAACAATGCGCCATCCAAATCGAAGCGACCGTTGATGATATGGGGCACTTTGAAGGAAGCCAGCACACTCTTGACATTCTTGGGCACAGCCTTGAACTGAACTTCCAGCTGCAACGTGGGCATCCAACACCTGCCACCTAACACTTGTTCGCCGAGAGAAAAGACAGGATGGACGAAAACGTCGGCCCAGAAAGGTAGACTTTTGAAATCAGACTCGCGACCATCTTTAAAACTCACACAGTGATGAACCTCTGGTCTACCGGAAATGATCTGGCCGTCTTGTTTGTGGATGGGCAAAGTGCTCTGGTCCTGATACACGTTCACATACTCCTTTATGAACTCCATCTGGGTGGGCTTCATTAATTCCAACGAAGGTGGCTTTGCACCTTCGGTAGGGTGGATATACGTGACACCTTTTTCTCCATCCATATTGCCCATGGTAATGATGCTGTGCGTCTTGGTCACATATTCTGCAGGATTGTACTCTTCCAAGCTTTCTGGCACCTTTTTTGCACTACCATCTTTCTATATGCCGTATGACGGTGTAAGCATGAATTTCACGTTCAGCAGCAAGGGGGTTATGCATACCTTGTGCTGTCGGAGGAGGACCTTAACAACGTGAAAACCTTTTTTGCTTGGTTTGAGATCGGATATTTCTACAATGAATGGGCCTGGCTCGGTTTTCTTGAAGAAAAACGTGTTGAGAGCCACAGGATGCTTTTGGTGACGTGTGGAGTAATAGTCAAGAACAGCATGGAGGGAGAGCGCGATAACGTAGCCTATAAAGTTTTGCTTTAGCTACAGAAAAAAAAGGGGTCACTTGGATTGAAAAAGAAAGTTTTACCGCCCTGGTTGAAACAAAATAGAGTAAGCTGGTTAGTAACGCGTGACACAGTGGTACTGTGGATATCATGACTTACAACGGGAACTTGTCCAATAGCCCATGTCTACAGTGAATATATCAGGATCAAACACTTTTTTTAAGTGTACACGGTGCACTGGTATACATACTGGGTTCACACGGCCTGCATAAATATCAGCACCCGATGCACTTCGTCCAATGTGGTACGAGTCAGTTGCTTGATCGAATGCATACTGTGAGCTCGTCGGTTCTGCCAGAACAGCTGTCTCTAGTACCATGATGCAATCAAGTTATTGTAATCAGAAAGACATAGAGTATGCCGAGACCATTGTGAATTGCCAGTTTATATAGATCGGACCACGGCATTTTGCCTTTGTCAGCTTTTCGCTTGTTGAAACACAATAATCTTTATTTTTCCATAAATGGTTATTGGCTGGGTGATAAGGAGAAAGAAAAAACACACACACACACACACGTAAAAAGTTAGCTTGGTTGGTAATAGAAGTGCTGTTGAGACATGTTCGTATGTGAAGAAGGTAAAAGCTGTACAATGGGTGAACTGTCTTCATTTTTGGATTTTTTAGGTGATCGCCGTGCAGTTTCGGTGTTTTCAGCACGCTGTCGTTTTTTAATGGTATCAGATTTCAGTGATAGCGGTCGTCGTTGATTATGCAGCTTCAAGCTATGTAGCCATGCCAATTAATTACACTGGTTACTTTATTTCACCATGACAACTTACTAGAGTCCGCAAGCGTTGCAAAGTGGAGCACCGTTATCGTCGCGACGCCAAAGGGGAGTTGTGGACGTGGCACAATTTGTACATATCGGTTGCTGCATCCCATCTTCGTCACCACGTGTGTCCTTGCGTCCCGAATGTGGCTTCAGATGCTTTGGACGGGGTGCATTATGTAGTTTTAAACTATAAGGAACGTTAGTCCGGTTCACACCGTCAGTCCAAAAACAGCAAAATGCAAATGGTCTAGACTTACTAAAGCCCGCAAGCGTTGCATAATAGTTCATCGTCTGCAGACCGCCGCCATAACGGGGTCGTTGTTGTCGAACAGTTGCTGCAGACAGGTTGGCCTGGTGAAGAGGTGCTCTTTACGGGCAATGAGCGTCTAACGGTGGTGGTGGTGGTGGTGGATTTGTTTCGTTGCTGTTGATTTTGTTGAGGGAAATGAAGCGTGCTGATATAAACATTGTTGGTCTTTTTTTGGTGATGATTACTTTTAGGTGAAGGGGATGTGCTGTCCGATGACGGTGCTGGTGGCGGCGGAGGTACTGGTTCCGGCTGTTGTTGTGGAAGAGACGTCATCATGCCTTGGGGAACTTGGGCATGCAGCTGTGCGTGGGGCATGAACAGACGTTCAACGGATTCGAGGGTATCGCGAGGTAACGTGGACAGCAATTTGCTGTACAATGCGCCATTGGGGACGGGCGAAGGAATGGCGCCAGAGATATAGAACGCTGCTGGATCGCTATCGGGCAGCAGCAAGTTCCACGCGGATTGTTCACATGACGCGTTAGAAGCGTTGAATGCGTCTTGCAAGGTACTTGTTGCATAAACGGGACTATTCGGAACAGACTGGATTGCGTCGCCAGCATAATAGTTTGCTGCTTCAGAATCGAGTGGAATCTCGATGTTTTCCGCAGTAGGTTGCTGCCAGTCCATGTTTGGTAGATAAGTCTGCACGGGAGGAGCATCACATGACTGATCATAATTCTGCTCGGTGATCTTTTGACGGAATTGTTCATGTTGCTGGCGCCGAAGCATGCGTCGATATTCGATCTGTTGTTGGATAGCATTGGTCAATGGTTCAGGAGGAGGCGCGGGTAATGGTACAGGTGGAGCTGGTGGCTGCGCTTCCTCTTTCCGTTTCTGGTTCTTTTTGGATTCATCGGCATTATGGACGAACCACAGCCGCCACGATAGATTTTCGAGACGGGAGCCATTCTCCAGCGAATCTTTGACTTTGGTGCACACTTTCCATGTCTCGCGAAGCTCATTCACAGAGTCGATCTTTGTAAATGGCGTGTTGCCGGTGAACTTTAAGGTGATTGGCGGCATTGCGGATGGAAAGAGAGAGGATAAGAAGCGGAGGAGGAAAAAGAAAAGAGAGAAGAGAAGACGCAGGGTCGTCCTTAAATGAAAAGGTCCGCCGTCCGTTTCGCTGATGCCATGAGCGAAAATTAGCCAATTGCTGCGTCTGCTGTGCGCTGTTAAACGCAGGACCGTGCCACAACAGTTACACTCTTAGCTATCTACAAGCAAATCCATGTTGGATGACATTCTTTGCTGCGTGATCTGAAACCGTAATGTAACCAACATGGACACTTTTGCTACGTATCCAGCTCCCTGCACGTGTATGTAGAGTCGTCTTTGCATAAATAACTCTGTTTTTTTAGGGGGAGCAAGCTTTGTATGATAGTCAGTGGAATCATTTGAAAGCAAGCCGAAATCATCACTTGGCGTATGACAAGCGAGAAGCCATGTGGAATGCATTGCTGGATCAGAAAACAGGTTTAATTTAGTCGAGTCGAGGACCGTTTTTTCCCATGGACGTCTCTGCTCTCAGCTATCATCTGCCCCCCTCTCTCGCTTTTTCTTTACGTTTCCATCATTGTCATGTGATGATGTCGTAATGCTTCAAGTGTAATAACGAGTGACATATCATGTTAATCTGAGCCCCCATGCTGGTGGGGGAGATCGCCGTCGGTTTTGTGCTTGTGCCGCTCATAAAGTTACATGACAAACTATGATCTGTGACTTTTTTTTGCAAAAAGGAAAAAAAAAGTTGCATCATAAGATAATACAAACGGGGTCCCATGGTGTGTTAAAAAGTTAAAGTGGATGACCGTACCTGCACTTTTTTTTTAGAAAAAAATTGTGGCACAAAATGCTCGGGCCACATAATTTTCGGTCATGCAGAAAAATATAGCCAAGATCGCGATCGGTCGTCCTGAATAGGGAATTCCGTTCCTTCCGTCGACATGTTAGAATGGTAAAAACAAGTAGTTTTTGGTACGATTAGGATTTTTTTATGCAAGACAAGGCCACTGACAAATCCATCATAATTCTTATCTAATCTATGTATTCTGTGCGCGAACATCTCGGTTCCACCATAGTTTAGCGGGAGACGCCTAAAAAAAGTTCACCTGATATGTTCAGGGGGGAGACGGTGCTCACCTGTTTCATACTGGACAACAAAAAACTGGTTGCTATGTTGTTATGGCAACAAACTTGGCAACAAACGCCACAACGTATTGCAAGATCAGCGGATGGTATCAAAGGAAACATTGCCAATGTGGTCCCTGAAAACCCGGCGTTTCGGATTTCTTCCAGGGGTTGTTGTGTAAAATGCAACATTCCGGTCATGATTGCAACATTGTAAGAAGCGTATTTTTTATTCTGGTATCTCTTTGTAAGCACTCTCTGCCACTTTGGCAAAGTAATCGAAGTTGCGCGTCTTTGAATCCTTTTCGGAGGTGGCCGTGTGCTTGTTCCAAATCGGAGGATGGCGTATTTTGGAAGCATCATTGGAACGTGACTTTAAATGATCCTCGAGATGGTTGCCAAGCACCTGCATAGCTGCCTTGTTCTCCACACCTCGTGGTATGATGATGTCGGCGAATTTTTTGGTCTGCGGAAAGGCACGGTTATTAAACAGATAACATCATCGTCTTTCATCACTTGCCGGCCATATGAAGTCCTCGAACATTGGCTTTACGAATTCGACATACTCGGCCAGCACCTTGTCGATAGACAGCCCGCGAAGATTGGGCTTTGAGACTCGTCGAGTGAGGCGTGCATCGCTATCCACATCGATGAATACCTTCATAAACATCAGCTCTCGCAGCGCCTTGGGATAAAGCACCAAGGTTCCTTCGACCAAAATCACATCCACGGGCTCAATCAATCGTGTTCCCACTCTACATGAAGAAACAAACTGGTTATTTTTCGCATAGCAAACATTTAGAGCCCTTATTTTTTACTTGGTATGATGTCCAGCATCCCACACAGGAATGGTGGTTGAATCGCCCGATAATAAAGCCATAACGGCCTCTTGGAGCAGGTTGAAATCGAATGCAGCTATATTACATATTTCATTCATGAACGATATCTTTGGACCAACTCTTAATGGCGGACTTACTGGGATGATCCAAGTTGAATTTTCCCTGCTCGTACAGTTTGCGTTCCTCAGCAGTAAGTTCTCGATAAAAGTCAGTCAGGCTGATAACCGCCGTCTTGGCTGAATACGTTTGGCTCAGCTGCCGAATGACCATGTCGCATACATCACGCTGCGCAATTGCCAATGTTAAAGGGCTGTGTGTTGTCTTTTGTTGTCTTAAAATACCTTTCCAGCGTCAGCGCCGCCTGCAACGGCAACTACCATGGGGGTTTGCAATGACACTTTGAAATAACTTTATGTCGAAAGATAAAGTAAAAAGGAACAAAAAAAAGTCTGGCGTGAGCATGTGGTCATTGATCAGTTGAATGTCATTCCACCTTGGGTCAGCATATGGCGTGGGGTCTATGGACATATTTTTTTCTGGTAGAGTCGCACGGATGCAGCAGGATGAACAATGCTCCGTACTAAATTTTATGTCACACGCCAATGGTGGAGGCCATGGCAACAAAGAGAATCAGGCCCCCCTCTTTCTGTTGATAACGAGACTATTGTTGCTCCTTATTGCCTAGCTTAAAAACAGGAGAGGCAGTGCGGACCCGGCATATCCGAACTTTCGGCAGCCTACAGCATGGGTTGTAGTCTAATTCATATCGCTTTCATTGCCAAACCGTCGCACCGAAATGACACTTTGGCTGGAAAGAAGGGGCTCAGCAATGGTATTCTGCCTCCAGAGCAAGAGTAGCGTTTGCAACCGATGCAACATTATTACCAAGCCATTCACTCTCAGCTCGGTCAACGGTGAAATTCCTGAATTGCGAGTGTTGCACCAGATACATTTCCCTCTCTTTTCCTTTCGTTCTTCTTTTGTTGCACATCATGACGAGCGAACCAACTTCAATTGCACCATTCGCCTCGTCCTCCGACATTCGTGTGCATCCTCTCGCTCCTTCCCCTGCATCTACCTTTTACCAAAACAACTCTGCATCACAGTCCTCCTCCACTGCTCCATCGCCCGACGATGTTACCACCATTTTCGTCGTAGGCTTTCCCGATGACATGTCCGAACGGGAGTTTCAGAATATGTTTATCTTTTCATTGGGATTTGAAGCCGCTTCTTTGAAATGGCACTGCAAGGACCAAGAAGACGAGCCTGCCGCGACAGGAACGGCCGCGACAGCTGGCAAGAAGCAAATGGTAATAGATAGAAACATGGACCCTTTCTCCTCTCGTTTGCTAATTGCAGAGCAGATTGGATTTGCACGGTTTCGCACACGGTTGGAGGCATTGGAGGCTGTGGAAGTATTGAATGGCAAGCGGGTGGATCAGGAACGAGGCACGCTATTGAAAGCGGAGATGGCCAAGAAGAATTTGCATATCAAACGAGGCTCGACAATCCCCGCACCTACACAGTCGTCTTCCAATGGAACCACGACCACCACGCAAGCTGCTGCTGCTGCTGCTGCTGCCGCCGCCGCTGCCGCAGCACAAGCAGCAGCCACTGCTGATTCCATATCATCACCACTGAGCATCTTGTCAAAGAAAATGCATTTGCCCACATCTGGATACGACTCATTCTCGCCGTTGCCTAGCGACCTCTTGTCGCCAGCCGATTACTACAAGACAGATCCCTTCATGAAGGATCCGTTTCACAACTGCTCCACACCCACCACGCCCGTGTTCAATGATTCACTGTTGGGCTTCCGATCACAGTCGTTTGATGCGCGCAACAACAACCAAGATCTGGGATTCATGTCACCACCGCGTGGATTTGGATTGGTGCCTCCTCCAAGGATGACCAAGGCAGTTCAAGAATCGGATGATCCGTTTCATTACTTGTCGAAATCCTCACCAGTCCCCAATGAGCGTGGATTCAACACGTCGTCTCCTCCACCCACATCAAGCATGTATGGAGAGCAGCGCATGTCGGTGCATACCTCGAACTTGACGGAATTCCGTTCTCCCAGCCTGTCGTCACCTAGTTACAACAGCAATGCTGCACGTTCTTTCAATCCAGCTGACCAGAATCCTCCGTGCAATACGCTTTATGTGGGCAATTTGCCGCCCAATACCAGCGAGGATGAGCTGCGTCAGTTGTTTGCCAAGTGTCGCGCGTTCAAGAGAATGTCGTTCCGCAACAAAGCGCAGGGACCCATGTGTTTTGTCGAGTTTGAGGATGTTGTCTACGCAACACAGGCAATGAGTGATTTGCAAGGCTACTGTTTGTCCAACTCTGTCAAGGGCGGCATCCGCCTTTCGTTCAGCAAGAACCCTCTCTTCACCAAACCCAACAAGGACGTGCATCCATCCATCAAGTTGCTTGGCAGCGGCCAACGTGATTTCGTTGCCTTTGAAACTGCCAACTGTACATAACGCATTTATCGCTTAGAACAAAAGTAAGCTTTCATATTATTCTGCAACAAACCCATCCCCATGCTTTTGTATTTCTCATCACCCCATATTTCTTACTTGAGCCCTGTGGTTTGGGCCATTCTGCTTGAGGCAACAAAATCACTTCTTTTTTTTCACGCTTTGTTATCATCTACTATCGCCGCTACACTTTTTTTTAAATCTTTCTCATACGTGTTGCATTTTTCTATATCTATACACATTCCATCGCGCACATTTTTACATTTCAATTATAATATCTCTTTCTACACCCTATACACCGCACCGTCCTTCGCACTACCTTATCCAATGTTTAATCATCCATCCATGGAAAGAATAAAGTCGGTCATTGGACGAATTTGCACAGATATTCTTCCCAGTATGTTGATCTACGCGTTGGCTAGTTGCGCTAATTATTCTTAAATGCGTGACTTTCTATGCTCACATTTAAACGTCCCCTCCATTTTCTCCTTTGTTCTTTCACTGACTCACACACACACAACACTTTACACGATGGGCAAAAAGAGAAAGAGTAAACCCATGCGCCCATGGTGCTGGTACTGCGAAAAAGACTTTGAGGATGACAAAGTTTTGGTGATCCATCAACGGGTAAGCAACAAGATCCAGCTTTCAAAGAATTTCGAATACTCAAGTCAAAAAAACACTATGTAGGCGAAACATTTCAGATGCGAAGTTTGCAACAAACGTCTAAGTAAGCTATATCTTTCATTGAAAAACGAAATCACATTGTTAACCTTGAGAATAGCAACGGCCGGCGGAATGGCAGTTCATGCGCAGCAAGTACATAAAGTGGAAATCAACAAGTAAGAAAAAAGGCATTCAAAATAGTTGAAAATTGACGCACGAAAAAAAAGAGTACCGAATGCGCTTCCAGGTCGTGAAACGCTCGAAGTCGAGATTTTCGGTATGGAAGGAATTCCCCCTGAAGATGTGATCGCATATGAAATGAAAAAATCGGGTGGCAATGTTAACAAGAAGTCCAACACTGGAGGCGGCAGCGGTCAGTATAGTGAACTGACGCCAGAGCAGATTCAGCAGCAACTGGCGATGCACAAGGCTGGTGCCACACCAACACCTCCGGTATCAACACCTGCTCCACCTCCTCAGACATCTACGACGGCGGCTGCGCCTGTCAACTACCAGTACTACCCGCCGTATTCACAGCAGACGGTAAGCGCGCCTCCCGCAGCTCCGGCTCCGTATCAGTACGGTCAATACTATCAGGGCTATCCACCAGCACAACCTCCACCGCCACAACAGCAGTTTGGGTTCCGGCCCCCTCCTCCCCCAGGGTAAGTTTTCCTCTCTTGGTCTATTTTCTTGTATGCCTGTGTATTAATGCAACAACCAAAAGGGCACCCGGGTACCCTGGACCTTGGGGCCCTGAGGGACAGTATTACCCGCCACCCCCAGCGGCACAGCAGCCGCCCGCTGCACAACCGACACCCGACATGGGATTTGTGCCACCACCACAGCAACAGCAAACACAGGCAGGTCTTCAAGGTAGCTATTATCCGCCACAAACGGGTTCTGCTGGTGGGTACGATTATAGTGCTGCTCAACCTACCACAGAAGAGCCCCCCGCAATGCCCGAAGCAGAAAGTGCGGCCGCACACCAACAACCACCGCCCGTTGCCCCTGCACCTGCCGAAGGTAAAAGGAAAGCATCCAAGACCGTCCTGATCTACAACGACAATGAGATATCACCTGTAAGTTTCTGTTGCGTGTTTGTTTTCTTCAATTGAAACAAGAAACTAACAACCGCTAATTCAGGATGAACGAAGGGCCCAGTTGGAGAGACATCGCGTGGTGGAGGTAGCGTGAAGTTGTGGTATGATTATTGAACCTAGTTAATACAAATGCTCTTTTACTCTCTCCCTCTCCTTCTCTCTCGCTGTGCTTTCTATTGTTCTTTTTTAAACTTGAGTAACGTTTTGATCACGCACATCTGATCGAGATATCATACATAAACACCTATAGGGCCGCCTGGTTTGGCAAGTGCCGAAATGGCAGCTGATCTAGTAGTATGTAAAGAAACGCAGGGGCTCACTGGGTATGATGGCGTGGGCGAGACCTTGTTCTATTTTGACGATCGCACGTCATGAGAAAATCAAAGATAATAAAGTGATTCTGCAACTTTTTCATTACTGCATGGTCCATGTGATAAGCGGGTAACGTAATAGGCAAGGATTTGCGTAACAAGTGTTTCATCGCAGATTCTGCTTGGGCTTGCGACGTTGGCGAGTTGTCAATTAGGTCGAAGCGGAACAATGGGAAATCGTATGTCCGAATGCATCGGGTCTTTAACGGTTGCAAGGGTCAACAGGATAAAAGGGCAGGCACCTTCGCACCAGCTAAGCCGAGAGGGGCCATCGTCTTCTTACCACTATGTCGTTTTTGTTTTTCTGCAGTGGAACACAGCTGGTGAAGAACGTGCGGTTACCATAGTGGTCTAAAGTTGCATGTAGCTATTCAAAGATGGGAAAACTCAGCGGTGCTAGATGAAAGGCCACGTTCCTGAAGCGAACATACGGAAACACCGCTTTTTATAGCCCAGTAGTTTTTTTTTGTTGTATAACCAGCAGTAACCCATTTATACTCTTCTTCACCCCCCTGATCACTCTCTTTTTAAGCGACTCGCCCGCATAAGTGCCCCATTGCCACCTCTTTTTCCCCCCTTTCGCTCTCTCACGCCTATCAACCATGCCCATGATCTTCAGAAAGCCGCAGCGCAAAACAGTCGCTGTCGATTTGGACCAGACGCTGGCCCACACTTTGGAGGCCATGGTTCTGTGGCACAATGAAGTGTATAACACCAGTTTCACCTTTGCTGATTTTGACACTTATGATTTCCACAAGGTGTGGGGTGGATCAATGGAAGAGGCTTGTGTAAAAGTGCGCGAGTTCTACGACAGTCCGCATTTCGAACAAATTCAGCCGATTCATGACTTTGCATTGGAAGCATTGAAAATGTTAAAGAAGCGCAAGTTCAGCTTGGTGATCATTACTTCGCGACAGCAGTTTATTGCCGAGGATACCAAGAAATTCGTGGACAAGCATTATCCAGGTAAACAAAGCATTGGAGGCCAGTGGCAGCGTTGCAATTGACACACCTATCACCAGGCATCTTTGAAAGCATCTACTTTTGCAACCTGGGCCTGACCGACCAGGAGCAAATGGAGTACGTGTCCAAACCAAAGTCGGCGATCTGTCAAGAGATTGGAGCGGATGTCCTGATTGACGACAATCTGGAACATGCCGTGGATTGTGCCGGGTTGGACATTCAAGTGTTGCTGTATGATCGCAAGGGTCAATACCGGTGGAACCACACCAAGACAAGAAAGGTGGCAAGCACGTTGACGTCCATGTCTCGCCAGTTGTACCACAATCACCATCATGCGCCGCTGCCGGCCAATGTAACACGAGTGTCGTCTTGGAAGGAGATCATTGCCTTTTTTCCAAAACCGCACAGCCCGCTGCGCAATTGCTATTACCCGCAGGACTTGGCAGCATACGACGAGGAGGACACGCACCAGGACGAGTATGGCATCGAGTACGAGACAGTCGAGGTGGAGATGACGGACGACGAGGATGAGTACGACATTGATGATTCGGATGACGACTACATGGGCAGCAAGAAGAGGAGCAGTAGCGGCTCATACTACAGGGACGAAGACGAGATGGTGTGGGTGTAGGCCATCAAAACAACAACAAACAGTTCATTCTCTTACTTTCCATTCTGTACATTTTACGTAATTCATTTTTGGCATCATACCCTCGATTAAATGCTTGTTGATCGATGCAGTAAACGAGGGCCGCCCGCCGTGGAATACTAATAAGGGACCATATGCAGTACGGTCATGCTGATCTGCTTGATGCGTGCTTGTGTAACCGGCTACGCAAACTTGTGTGTGTGTGTGTGTGTGCCTGTGGCGTTGGTACTGTTGGTGTTACGCATTTGACTTTTCTGCTCCCTATTCCGTTTCTCTCTTTCTTCCTTTCCCTTTTGATCTTGGGTTCAGCAGTCTCCTTGTAAGAACACTTTTCAGACACTTTGTTGCCCCCTATTATCCCATCTCTTACACTCTCACGCACACCCACCGCTCCTGTCTCTCTCTCTCTTTCTCTCGCTTTAACTGCAAAAAGAAAAACCTGTTCAACTTTTTTTTCTTCTTAACAGCCCCCCTGTCACGTTTTCCGACCGCCTTTTTCAGCTCGTTCGTGCAGCATTCCTGTTCTCTTTTTTCGCTTTTCTCTTCCTCTACTTGATTCTTTATCGCCATCTCCATCATGACGATGGTCGTTTCTTCTTCAAACGCCACAGTCGTAGACACTCAATCGCCGCCTGCTCCGGCCATTCAGACTCCGAGTATCTTCTCTCCCGATGTACCTGCAGGCCCACCACCATCTCGGTCATACTCGGTCACCGCGCCTACCGACCTTCAGCGCTCTGTACAACGCCAGAAGGAGCAACCACAGCCGCCACCGTCGGATAACATGCCGTGGTGGCAGTACTACTACCAGATGTATCATTATCACCCACCAGCAGGCCGGAAGCCTACCGTCTTTGGTCCGTATTTGCTGTTACACACTCTCGGCGAGGGCGAGTTCGGTAAAGTCAAGTTGGGTATCCACATAGAGTCTGGCCAAGAGGTAAGCAAAAAAGCAAGGAAATTAGGAGATGTGCCAAGACGGGGCAATCTATATATATTGATGCATATGTCACGTAATAATAGGTCGCAATCAAGTTGATAAAGAAGGATCATATCGACTCATCGTCAAGGATGACCAAAGTTGAACGAGAAATCTCTGTATTAAGGGTACGTTAGTCTTTCTCCTTCACTTTAATTATTATTATTTTTAAAAGAGAGTAAAAAAAGAGTAAAAAAAACACACTTAAAAATCTATGGCCCCTCCCCCCTTTTTTCCACTCTGTTCGCTAACCCCATGGTTTAAAACTAGACGGTTTGCCACCCCTACATCGTCAAACTGTATGACGTGATTGAAACAGAAAGGTACATTGGTATCATATTACAATGCGCTTCAGGTAAGCAAATCGGGAGAGAGAAGCGCAAAATATATATCCATAGTGACAATAGTAACCATGACAACTGACCACTTTTGCAATTTAGGCGGTGAATTATTTGAGTATATACTTGCACATCGATATCTCAAAGAACGCGATGCGTGTCGACTGTTTGCACAGCTGATCAGTGGTGTGCATTACATGCATCAGAAACATATCGTTCATCGAGACTTAAAATTGGTATATATTTATATCTATATGCGGCTGAATAGGCTGATAACGTATTGTTTTTATAAAAATAGGAAAACCTACTTCTCGACCGCGATCGTAACATTATCATCACTGACTTTGGATTTGCGAACCAATTCAGTTCTGCCAAAAATGACTTGATGGCCACATCATGTGGTTCACCCTGCTATGCAGCACCCGAGCTTGTCGTGAGTGAAGGAATGTACGTAGGGTCGGCTGTAGATATTTGGTCGTGTGGTGTGATTCTATATGCCATGTTATGTGGGTATCTACCATTCGATGACGATCCGGCGAATCCGGAAGGCGACAATATCAATTTGTTATACAAATACATCTTGAACACGCAACTGGCATTTCCCGACTATGTCAGTGACGACGCACGCGATCTACTGCAAAAGATGCTTGTACCAGATCCCGCCAAGCGATGTACCATGCAGATCATTATGGAACACAATTGGTTGCGACCGCATCGTGATCTTTTCGAGAAAACCGTTGACGATCTCGAAGTACAAGCAATGGAAACGTCTGATTTACCTGTTCGCCAACAACTCATGCAACAAGACCAACAAAAAGAGATTAGTGATACATCCGTGCAACCCACGGGACCTTCTTTGGACGACGATCATGAACAAGCCGCAATCTCGGCCAAGAGTTCCGACGACGCAATGGTACCCACAGCTCAATCCATGGAAGTTGATTCCGACGATGCACGTGTACCAAAAGAGAATAACCATCAGAGTGACAGTTCTATCATGATTCATTCCGAAAAACCCGACGAGTGTAGTGTCAAGGGTACAATGACCGCAACGGATCTTGCAAATGCCCCAGATATGTCAACCCTCGAGTTACCAGCATCCATGCATACAGAATCATCGGAATCCACAGCCGAAAAAGTCTCGGATATTCCCGATGCTATCCCAGTAGAAGAAGAAAAGCCGGATAACATGGAATGTACACCATCTCCTCCAACCAATGGTGGCTCAATCCTACAAGCCAAATTCCTCTCTAGCATACAGCGTCAACAACAACAACAACAGCAACAACAACAACAACAACAACAGCAGCAGCAGCAACAACAACAACAACAATCAACACAAGAAGAGCAACAACCCAATTTGATGAGCATTAGTACACCTCAACCAACAGTTCCAATTCCATCTTCACCGCCAGCTAGACGCCAACGTTCACCTTCATCTGCCCCTCCTCCCCAACAGCCAACAAAGCACCATAATAAGGACGGTGCACGAGGTACACGACGCAAGGCACTCAGTCTCCTGGTAAATTCCATGACCGACCATTTGCATGACAATGCACGACAACATCCCCCCGGAAACACGAAAAAGACGGCAATGACATTCACTCGTAAACACGGCACACGTGAACGTGCACAAAGCGTTTTGACCAGCAATAACCAACGCTACAGTGGATTGAAGCGTGTAGTAGGAAAAGATCGTACGACTTCGGAGAACAATGATGCATTACCGCGCAGCTCGATGCATGTAATGCCGTCCGTGTCCGAGCAAACAGTAATTCATGACAAGGACAAGCACAAGAGCGCAGGCAAAAAGTTAATGGAATGGTTCAAAAAGAAGCCTCTCAGTAAGCTCTTTTTTTAAAAAAAATTGTTTTTTAAAAATAAGCTAATTGGTTGCATTAGGCACTCGCCATGGTTACGGCGATATGTTGACACCAGAACGGCCGCTCAGTTCACTTCAACGGGCCATGCCTCTTGGCAAATCCTATGCAGTGGATTTTAACGATAGCAAATTACGCACGCATCATGGTGCAGTAGATCAAGAAGCGCTTACGTCGGGATCACCAGTGGAAGTTCTTGTTGAAGTCAAACAAGCCTTACTATCAATGGGAATTGATGTCAAAAAGGATGGAGAGTACAAGCTGAAATGTGTTCGTCAACGTCGAAAGCGACCATCATCACAAGAATCAACGACCTCGTCATCGTCGAATTCGCGCACGGACAAGAAACGCCGAATGAGCACCAGTGCCCCTTTCCGCAAGTTACTGCGGCGTAGTGCACATCAGACGACCGATATCACGGGTGGCGACATTGCAGTGTTCCAAACTGGTGAAACGGTCTACGGCGATCCGGTGGTCGATCCGGGTGAAGAAGTCAGGTTTAGCGTCGAATTGTGCAAAATTAAGAACTTGCCGGGCTTGTATATTGTTGACATACGCCGCATGCGGGGCAACGTTTGGGCGTACAAGTTCTTGTATCACACATTACTTGACACGCTCAATTTGAGCGGCAAAGGGGGCTACATCAAATCTCCTCATTCACAACAGCGACAACAACAAAATGGTATCACTACCACAGCCTCTTCCTCATCATCATCCAGAAAAAATACCAATCGTAATAGCTGTTCGAGCAGTGGTGGAAGCAGTAGCATGCTTGAAGATGTCAAGGAAGAAGAGTAAAACAGCAACCCCCTTAGATTCAAACTGCTTCTCCGTATACCCCCATCCCTTTTTGCTTTTTTTTTCCTATCCTCCCTCATCCATTAGTTTTGATTCTCCAACTTCATTGCATCGATCTCCTAACAGTGCTTTTTGTGCCTTTTTTTTCAAAAAGAAAGCTTGGTTTTTTCTCCCTTTGATTACAAACGGTTTTCAAAGAAAAACAATGTTATTTGGTATCAGTGGCATCACTTTCACGTCGTTGCTCTTGATCCTGTGCAGGGTACTGGCCATAATATTGCTGGTACCATTGATAGTATTGTTCCTGACTCCATTGTTGCTGATCACCACCCTGGCCATAATATTGTGCATAATAGTCCGCTTGAGCATCCTTGCTGCTTGCCCCTTCTTCTGGAGCCTTTTCAGAAGTAGTAGTAGCATCTTTGTTATCCGCAGCCGGTTTCTCAGGTTTGGATGCATCATCTGTTGCTCCTGATGAACCATACTGACCACCATACCCTTCATAGTTATAAGGATAACCCCCGTATTGATAACCTATTCATAGTTGAGCAGCCCAATTCCCATAACTTTAGATTTCTACCTTGGCCGGATTCGGCATCTTGACCACCGCCCTGTTGGTATTGATCGTATCCGTACTGTGCATAATACTGCTGATACTGCGAGTAATCATAGCCACTACCACCATTTCCACCATCATCTTGATATTGCTGTTGCTGTTGGTAATGATGATTGTTGTAGCGATCATTGCCATAGCTACGATGTCCACTAAATAAACAATGGCGTGAATAAACGGATACTGAATATTTTCGGTTGATCGACTTACCCGCGACGACCGCCACCATCGCCATAACGTCCACCACGGTTAGCCTGTTAAATTTGATAACGGAATCATGAACGGGTTAGTCGTAACGCCCCTTGCAAGAAATCCTATCACCAAACTAAAAAAAAAGGAGCATTTTCTTTCTGCAGTCGAGAAAAAAACAAACAGCCTAATCTCCTCACTCTCTCACTCTCCCATATAATAAAAAGCAAATGATCATGTACATTTCCTTCAGCGACCTTGTCCGTGATAAGTTGCTTGGCCAATGCAATTGCCTCCGGGTTACCTGTTTGCAATAACGACATAATATTTGGTGTTTGACGAGCCAACATTCATAAAATCACAATAATAATCGCCCATCGAAGTAACATGCACGACCCTTACAAAGATGCATATAGGGCTAGCGACGACGATATAACACTTACCGAAAATATTCACCGTTCGCTCATTCGAATCGTGATCTCCATTTGGATCAACCTTGATACGTGCACCTGATTGATCTTGCAACGCGCGTACAGTTTCGCCGCCTATTTTTTTTAAAAAGAAAATATTAGTATCACTGCTTTTTATGTATAAACAAACTTACTTTTGCCGATAATAAAGCCAACTGCTGATGTTGGGACTTGAATCGACTCCTTCTCGTCATGGTTGAATCTTCCACGTCCACCATAACCGCGGTCTTGTGGAGGGCCATACGATCCATGACCTCCATGGCCTCCATGACCGCCACCGCCGCCTCCACCACCATAGGCACCATAACCACCATCATCATCACCACGTCTGCCACGATCACCTGCAGGCTGCTGTTGACGATAGGCACTCCAATCACGGCTTGATGTAATCTATCGTTTAAATTGTTAGTTTCGAACATATACCAAAAAAAACAAAGTAAAATAACATACAGCTGTCGAGGAATGTGGATCATCACTTGCGATCTCATCGATCAACGCCCTGGCTCTTTGAACAGCGGTAGGTTCACCGACAATATTAATACAACGCTCGCCACTGCGTTCGTTTCCTGTTTCAGCTGCTATAGTGATCTTGGCACCACTGCGGTCTTCGAGATCGCGAATTGTTTCGCCTTTTCGGCCAATGATCAGACCAACTTTGGATGACGGTACGGTCATGGTTGTTCCGCCACTACGTGGGCCATAACTAGACATGGCGGGAGCTGTTTCTGTATACGAAGGACGCGCTCCAGCAGCAGGATATCGTGAAGCTTCATTGGAACGCGTATCATCAACGATTTGTTGAATCATATCTCTGGCAATCTTGACTTGATCTGCTTCGCCCGTCATGTGAACCTTTCGTTCTGTATCACCCGTGTCTATTACGTATAAGATTAGAGTTTTCCATCCCGCATTTGGATTTGTTTTGTTTCGCTATCTAACCTGTCGCAATTTGAACTTTGGCACCTGACATACGTTCAATCTTTTTCAAATTGTCACCGCCTTTGCCAATCACCACACCGACCATGTGATTGGGTACAGAACAATCATCTTGCACAACACTGTCGTTGGCATAGTCCCCGCCACCATATCCGCCACTCGCTGCCTTTCGCTCTTCCGATCCAAGCCCATAACGAGGTCGAGAAGATGATTCATCTACGAAAACCATTTCAACAAGGCTGGTCTCAAAAAAGAAAGGAAAAATAAAAACTTACAGCGGTCGTACATGCCACGCTTAGTATCACGTTGGTCGTCATAGTAATTACCACGGTAAGTAGAACGCGAGGAATATTCGTCATCGTAGGGGTCGTCACGATAACCACGCTTTGTACCTTTGTTTTTGATGAGTTAACGTTAAAAAAGGCTATGCCACTTTGCCGTATTTATTACCTGATGGTGCTGCAGCTGGTGGCGCAGGAGTAGCCGCGGTATTTTGCTTTTTGAGTTTTTCTGCAATGGCTCTTGCTTTCGACAATGCATCATTGAAGTTAACAGGAGCAGAATTGCCTGTCAATGAAGGTGGAGGTGGCACAGCCGACAAATTGCCTGGTTGTTGATGGTCCATGATGTTTTTTGCTCTTTCAGAAAAAGTGGCGTGTGGAAAAAGAAAAGAAAAATGTTTTCCCCCACACTTATAATTTTTGGCGACGTTTTTTTTTTGCCACTCCCTTGGCCAATGAATTCTTGTGTTGCACTTGGCAACCTTAACAAAACGCAATACAAGCTGCCATTTTCCAGTGTATGTGTGTTTTTGCCGGATGTTCGCAAGAGCTGCAGAGTACGGATATGGCTCATTGTTAACCTTGCATTGAAAGGGCCAAAGAAAGGGTAAATTTCGCATGAGTCCGGTGTGTTCATTGAAAGAAAAAAATAAGCTTGTAAGACAAAATGTACCAGATGACGTATATACATTTTTATGGGTATGCATAAAGAGCTATTGACATGTTTTCTTTTTCTATATACAGGAAACTATCTACGAGATAACCCTAAAAAGCGAATAATTTTAGAGGGAAGCGATGAACACCTATAGATACAAAGTGTTAGTGTCGAAAGAAAGTGCAGAGTCATTCATCTTTACATTTTTCTATGTTTGGGTTTTGATCGGTGCTGCTGTTCTTGCTGTTGGTGATGCAGCTGCTGTAACATAGCAGTATGCTGCGATTGCAACGATTCAAACTTATCGAGCGTTTCCATGTACTGCTTTCGGTAAGTCTCCGCCCTTGCATCAGCTTCAATAACCTCATGGGCGAGCTTTTTGATTTCCTCCAAGATATACTGCGTTGTCGATTGCATATGTTTGAGGGACACATCTTCTTCTTCAGGAATCTCGGAAAGTGGCGGTTTGTTCCATGACAACCGATGTGAGTTGCTAGGCGACGGTAGCGGTGGAGATATAATCGGAGGCGGTAAGGACAATCGATGAGCCTGGCGATTGGATGAAGGTAAAGGTTGAGGTGGTGAAGGCGGCAATGATCGGTGGTGAAGATGCTTTGTTATCTCATCAATGGTAGGAGGAGTAGCAACACGTAGTGCCATTCGTTAAAAGGGAACGTCAAAAGGGGCGGGGATAAGATATAGTATAATATAAAGGAAGGGTTAAAGGATGCGGTATGAACAAGACAGACAGCACGTAATCGAGATATATATATAATTTTTCACAACAAGGAACCGATGTGTCTCCATTGTTCCCAACGTTTTGTATTTTTGCCACAATGGGATATCCATAGCCCGGTTTAATTCTGTATTCGTCGATTTAGCAAAGAAAGGAGTGAAGTTTAGCGTATGTCTGCCAACAGTCTGTCGGCAAAGTAACATTCAGCTGATAATTCGACAGGCAAAGGGAGGGGTTACGCTGTTGAGGGAAAGATGGAAGTCTCTCAAAAAAAAAAAGGGGTTGGATCCTAGTTGTCTCTTTTTTCTTTTCTTTTCTCTTTTTTTTTCAAAAAAAACAATCTTTTGTAAAGATGTTGTTAGAGTATGCATTACAGACGATTTTAATTTTACCAAGCGCGGTTGCTCTGTTACTGGCAACGTGTCTATTGTCCTTGCAGTTGTTTGTTGTTCCGCTACACTTTTTACCCGACGCAGTAGTGACCCGATTGCGGCGATCGCCAGCATGTTATGCCAGCGACTCTTCGTTAGTCAAAGCATATGATTTTGTCATTGTTGGAGGTTGGGATACGGGCCTTGTTCGCTTCCATTCCTGTTATTAAACTGCTACACACAGGAACACTTGCCAGTCATGTATGGTTTATGCGACTGCAAAAGCAACATCCTAAAGCAACTATTCTCTTGCTCGAGCCGCCACTACTGGATTATCGATCGTTAATATTCACTTTCTTTGCAGGCTTAGATATCGGTGTACGCCACGATGTACCTGTAAGTTGAATTACTGGCATACAGAGAACGGGCTATACATTAAACGCATTCGTAGTATTTCCGAGCCTATCCATTCTATCGAGTATCATCTTCAGCAGAGTTAACAGCGAATCAAAAAACGCCTTACGTTCGGTCTGTCATTAATACTTTCGAGGTGCTCATCAATGAACTGGCCCGCGATCTCGCGGCGCATGACGATCCGGCAATCAAACTCCCATGCTATCGAATTGTGCAGCGCGTTGATCCGGCGACGATCGAAAAAGAAGGAGCGTTGAGCTGTCGGCACGTTTTCCCCATACAGTACAGCGGACTACGCAATGCTCAAAACCTTAAAGTTTTGTTGGGCGTCGAATCGATCACTTGGCTTGGGTACACAAGAGATCGACGTCTTGCCGTTCAAGTCGATATTCAAAACCAAGGTGAGGCTTTTCTCACCCTCCCCTCGTAACAAGTTACCGACAATGATACTGTAGAACAACCCTTTGTATTTTACGTGAACCGCGACCTACATCTTTTCGACACCGTGAATGCGGCAGGTTCATCGGAACCATCGATTCAGGAGCACCAGTTCGAAAACCTTACAGATCATCAAGAAAATGACGACGAAGACGACGACGAGGACGGCAAGGTCGGCAACTCACTCCATCAACGATTCTATGCTTTCCGGCGCATCAGTGTGGACGAAGACAGCTGTGCATTGTGGACATTTGATTTAGCCGAAGAGTTTGACGGCGACCCTTCGTCTGATCCAGGCACTGCCATTGAAATCCTCGTCGGTTTCGGTGCCAACACACCGCATTCTGCAGAAAAAGAAGAGTTCTTTGAAACGGCTACATCGTTCAAGGTATTGCAATTGACTCAAGTATCGGACGGATGGGTGGGATTGGAGATTCAGCAAACGGTGTACAACGACAGCAAGCATCATCTCATGCACTGGGGCTATGAAATGATCCAGCGCGTGTTCGATGGATTAAATGCGGACGGTATCGTGGACATACATTCGGATACGGCCTCGGTTAACACCATCCCACAGTCACCTGGTCTATCACCCACAGCCGATCAAGAACCACTCACACCGACCATCAAACGCCACTCGGAAATGTTTCCGCATGCCCGAGTCCATCGTCCGACAGCTGATCACTTGATTGTCAAGGACGACCATGATGGACAGCAACGGTTGCCATCGTATCTTGCCAGAATTTGGAGCCTGGTCTTTGTCGATAACAACCATCACGTAGCCGAGCTACTTGCTGATCCAGACGCGGCTGAGAAGCATCATCCATTTTCAGCCAAACTTGCTCGACTATTGCAAAGTCGCGCATGTTTTCGTAGCACGGAAGATCCGGCCATTCTTCGTTCAACGGTAGTTCAATCGCGTGAATTGAATCAGCAAACACCCGAAGAGGAGGACGAAGAGGAGGATGAAGATGATGGTCGGCGCTCGTCTTATGGTTCCTTGAGTGATCTCGAAGGAAACTATTATTCTGCAGACCCTTATAGTGTTGCTCAGCAAGAAGAAGATGACGAGGATGAGGATGAGGATGAGGACGATGCAGTTTCGACGAGCGAAGAGTATCAGCACGATCAAACCAGCAGTTCAGATTCGTCTACTTCGGAAGGGTCTGTCATTAGCGAAGGATCCTATGATCACAGCGACGAGGTGTCGTATGCCAATAGTGGTGACGAAGACGAGGAGGATGAACAGGAAGAGAATCAAGAGGACGAAGATGAAGAAGAAGGCGAGGAGGAACAATTGGTGGACGATGTTGAAGAAGAAGAATACGAAGAAGAATACGAATACGACGACGAGACGAATCCAAAAGACAGTGAAGAGTTCACACACGAACAAGTTGAAGAGGAACTAGAATGCGAGCCAGAATATGAAGCTGAACAAGTGGCTGAAGAAGAAGCAGAATATTACGAGGATCCAGAACAAGAAGAGCAGGAGCAGGCGGTGATGGAAGAACAAGAGCAAGAAGCGATGGCGGAAGAGTATGTGGAGCAGCTCCAAGAAGAAGAAGAAGAGCAGCACGATGAAGGCGAGGCACATCCTGTGGAACCTGGAGAAGATGATCGGCACGAGGATGTGGCACCGGTCATCGAAGCACCAGCTGTCAACAATCAAGACACTGAGGACGAATTGCAGGCGGCGGTCGAAGATTTGTCCCCGTCGGAGCCGGCGGTGGAGGAACAAACACGGGAGCCCGAGGTGAAGGTGCGCGAGACAGAATACTTTTCAGATGCAGTGGCAGCGTCAACGGCTGAAGAGCGGCAGCCGGTAGAGGAAGAGAAGACGCAGGCGGGCGGCAAGAAAAAGAAGAAGGCTAAGAAGCAAAAGAGGAGAGTTTAAAAGAATAAATATTTGTATTTAAAGCTGTGCCTGGCAATTTAACCCAGAAAGGACGCGAGCCTTTTCTGACCCGTCCTTTTCCCTCCCTCCACTCTTCACCTTTTCCCTCCCATGGAAGATCATCGTGTCCCATCTTTTGTCCAGTACCCCCAAAAGCGAAAGAGAACCGTCTCTGATGCCGAGAAACCCAAGCTGCGAGTCCACAAGAGGCGAGGTACACCTTCGCTTTTGCTAATCTGTAAGAAAACCCGCAATTCTAAATCTGCCATCAGTAGAAACCGAATCGAGAATGACTCGTTCAAGGAGCAGTGTGATGGAAAGCGCAAAGGTCAGTACGACGATCTTGGAGATACGTTAGATGCTGAAACGAGCTGTGTTAGTGCATAAAGCCGGTCGAAGCTGAGGCCATCGCGACGGAAAAGTAAGGTCTGATCAGCGCAGTTATTGCTAGTGGTATTAACACAGCAGTGAATAGCATGGACGTGGATGAGAGTGAAGTCAAGGCAGTGGCGGTTGCAGTGGCGGTCGTAGAGACAACGACAACGGCAGAGGAGGAGGAGGTTGAAAAAGAAGGGGACCAGCATGCAGGTAGCAAGGAGACCGAAAAAGTCAGGGATAAACCTGTAGCCACCGAAGAGGTTGCACCAGCAAGGCAAGACGAGTCTAACGCAAACACTGGCCTGGCTCCTGCTGCAACTGATCTGAGCAACGAGCAGGATGGAGAGTGCAACCAGACAGTCCCTGTTCAAGACGACAGCTCCCCATCCTCATCAGCTGACGTGCCGGAAACGACCAAAGTTAAATCATCCGATGTTCCAAATGAGCAAGTAACAGTAGAGCAACCGGCAGTGGAGCAGCCAACAATGGAACCCGTAACAGAGGAGGAACAGCCATCAGTGGAAGCAAAGGCATCAGTAGAACAGGCAACAGCAGAGCTGAACCAAGAAGAGCCCATGGACGAGGATCAGAATGATGAAGAAAGCACAAGCGTTGCCAGCACAGCCGTCAGCGATGCCTCCGAAGAAGTCAAAGCGACTGAACAAGCGACATGGCTTTCGTCGATCTGGAATTCGTTCACCTCACCCTTCAGTTGGCGATCCAAAAAATAGCCACACACACACACACACCAACACCTCCCCCATATTTATATAGTCATCTCGCATTCTTCACATCTTCTTTCGATTTATACACACAGGAACGTTGAATAAAGGTATAAACAATTTATTACTTGCACATCATTTAAAGTGCTAAAGGAACTAAGGCGTAGTAGTTAATTACATGCAAAAATCAAAGACATAGAAACAGAAAAAAAAATTCCTTCAAAATGAAGAAAAGAAAAGCAAAAGCGGATATACATAAATCAGCGCATAATAGTGAGAAGTATGAGTTAAAAAAAAGGTACAGAAAGTGATGTCAGTTGCATGTCCACAACTCTTTAGGCTTGCTGGGCAGCGTGTGACAGACCAAGTTGGCGTCGAAGCTTGTCCTTCTTGATTGCTTCGCGCTTCATAGCCCACGCCTTCATGACAAAGATAAAGAAGACATAGCACAGGGTCATGGAGCTGAGAGCAACGCAGATATTCATCAAGAACATCTTGTCGACATTTTCGCGGCGCAACCACGTGAGCGTGCCCGAGTTGGATGCCATGAAAAGAATCGAACCGGCAATCAAAAGGAAGGCACCGATGGCTTCACTTGGGGGGCGAGTGGGTTGGTTGTTTGTGGGAGGGTTGATGTACAACGTGATATAGGTGACGAAACGGCACATGGCAGCCAAGCCCAAAAGCAAGCCCCAGAGATAATGGATGTTGGTTCCGTAAACGGTATCCTGGTGATGGTTACCCATGGAGATACCAGTGAACAAGACGATCAGACCAGGGAAGGGATTCATGGAGTAGCTTTGCTTGGTCTCATGACGAGGCACCTCCAGCGGTGTCTTCAGGATAGTGCGTTCAAGCAAGCGACGCAAAGCACGGCTCTCAACAAGGATACCCAAAAGACCGCACCACCACCACCTAAATTTGGAAAAGGTCAGTCATTTCTTTCCTTTCTGATACATCATCTGCCAACTCACATAAAGGCCAAACTAGCGTGCTCCAAATCCTTGTGGCTCCATTCTGGGTTCTGGCCAAGATGTTCCAGCCATGTGTTGGTGATACCGTATGTGAAAATGAGGAATGATTCGATCATTTCAAAACTGAACTTGCTGGCGCCATCGATGCGGTTCCACGCCCACCCTTGTTCGGCGAAAGCGCCGAGGTAGCGTGAAAACGTAATGATACCGTAGAGGAAGAAGATACCGCCTTTAATAAGATGCGCAATGCAACCAAGGAGGTCCCAAGATCTAACAGAAAAAAAAGTCGGAAGCAAATGACCCGGTTAAAATATTTTCTTAGGCTGGCTTTTACTTTTTTCCTTTACCTGCAAACACCGTGGTAGACAACAAGGCCGCTCAGAGTCTGGGTGAAGATGAGGACGACAAAGACGCGGCCGACAATGGTGTGCCAGTAGCGGCAGACGACGTTGGTGAAGGGATTGTACGCGGTGGCAACAAACACCTTCTTCACGACATTGGGGATGTATGGGAGGACTTTATCGAAGATTCTGTAGACAAACGAGGGCTTCTCGTGAGCGCGCAACATGGCTGGATCTTCATCTTCAAGATCAATAGGGGACATGAGGGCATTGTCTTCTTCATCCTTATCGTATTCGTAACTGTCGTTATGCAGGGTTTCCTCTGAATGCTCGCTGCGGCGATCAGATGACGACGAGGACGCTGATCGGTTGACCAGGTGAACACTCTCTAAACGGTCATACTGTGCTTCCTGCGAGCGGCCGACCGCATTAGCGATTTTGCGGACGACACCCACAGATAATTGGGCAATCATTAGCAGCAAGATAATCCAGCCCATTGAATGATGGACATTGCCGGCGTAAAAATGAGGCACTGAATGGCCGTACAGCTTGCCAAAGAAGTAACCAAAGAGTGCAACAATGAACGTCAGGATTTGAACTGGGACGTGCAATGATGACCGGCCAATGCCAAACATAACACCTATAAAGATAAGGGGGTGAGGACGAGTTAAGGTTTCTGCCTAACACATTCTGCAAAGGATTGCCACTTACCCAATGGCATCAAGACCCAGAAAGCAAGCACCATAAAGACAACATGTGTAATCAAGTAGCCTTTGTTCTCGGGGAATAAGGCGTAGGACATTGGCTCGTCGCCGGTGGCATTGAAAGGAGGCATAGGCGGATCCTCCGACATGTTCATGCCTTCATGTTGGGCCGTTGCGAGGGCGGCTCCGAATAACAGCAGGACGCCAATGGTTGGCAGGGGTGATGTTGACTGGGTCATGAAGAGGATGAGAAAAAGAAGGATGTTTTTTCAGCTGCGGAAGGGCACCGCGTATTTGAAATATTTTTTTTTTGTTTCAGCTGTGGCAGAATTAATCTGGACCTTTCCGAGGCAATTTTTAAAGCAATCGTTGCCCTGGCCTTTTGTCAATCAGACATCACTTTTCGATCAAGTCAAACCCCTTCCGTCACAAACTGTCACACCTCCAAAACCGTTATTTTTAACCCTGCAATTGTGTATTTCTTGGCCCATCTTGGCATTGACCAGTGTGAATGTCACTCTTCTTGCCTCGGCGATAGGACCGCCCATCCTCCCAAAAAAGTGGCGTGTCGCGGATAAATATGCCCTACCAATTCACGGGGAAACCTGAACGCCGGTCAACCGAGCGATCCACTGTTACACGAGCGGTAACAATAAAAAAGCTAAAAAGACATTTAAAGTAGAATCCCTGACCTCTTTTTCATTCCGACCCGACGAAAGCCGAAACATGAAAAACATGGCTGGCTTCCCGTAACGCTGAATCGGTGCCCGAAGGCGGATGTATACAGATAGCACGCGTAACAAGCAGGAAGCAACAATCGTTAGTTACAAATTACCTTTTTGTCCATGTTACTGTGCTACCATATGACGTTACATTTTTGAAGGGCAAAATATAAAATGAAAAAAAGCTCAGATATTTCATGTGACAGGTCATCGTGCATTGTGCATGAATTGTGTGTCTCCAATTCTTTGCAATTGCCAAGATGCGAAGCAGCCTAGTAATAGATGGCGCGGCACAAACGCTTGGCGTTATATATATAGCGTGTGTTGAACGTTTTTGAAGGATGGCACAAAAAAAGTAACGGGTTCTATGTGTACCTCGTCAACAAAAAACTTTTTTTTCGGGGCAAGATTAACCGGCAGGTAGTGTGCGCCGGTCTTACAATTTCCCGCCCATGAAGGGTAGCACAAGGAACCTAGGGCCAAAACCTTGATTATTCATCTCCTCTAGTGTTCCATGGTAACGTTCCAGATGTCGCAAATTACACTTTCTGCTGGCATACACGAGGAATGTGGGCAAAATATTTATTGTTGAAAGGAAGACTTTCAATTGCGCTAAATGAAAATGAGGAAAACCTGAACCAAGCTGGATACCGAACTACACGGAGCAAAACAGACAAACTCAGATGGACGCGTTTTTTACAGAGAAGAAATTCGATGAGCTTCTGCAGATCTCAACGATTGGACAAAAAGAGAATGTGCCACAAAAAGTAGCCGTTTGTGTCTAGCGCATTCCACGTTTTCTAGGATGGCGACAGTATTTTGCATTGGCTCGAATTGTCACTTTTCGCTTTTATGTTGACATATAAAGTTGGGCGTTGAGTACTAATAGAAAGAAGAAAAGCGATACAGCAATATAGTTTGTATTACCCACCCATCTCTTTTTCTGAATAATCTACTGCTACATATGCTCTTCCGGTAAAGAGATGCTCCGTCTGGTCCCGAGTGAATGTACTGTACCAGGTTTTTCGTCGCAACAAAAATTCTCCGCTTTTTGTTGGCTCTGTCTCCGCGCAAACATTCTACTAAGCAGCCATAGCAGCCGGCATTTTGTTTTTTCGTTTTTTTTTCTCATTCCAAAAAATCTGACGAATGCTATGAACGTTTCAAGATGATGTAGTTAATCTTAAAATAAGTGATAATACCCACGTCTTGCGTATCGTTCGGTTTAAAAATGCGCCGTACATAAATTTAGCTGTGCATTTATCTAGATGCTTTTGAATTTGTTCTTTAACTATGCAGTCATCGCGTAAAAAATGAGTTTTCGGCTATGAAAATAGGTTCAGATGCTGCATTGTTTAATTCAGCTGATATACATGTACACCAAAAGCTATATGTCCATGCATGATTAAAACATCTTGGATTTGGCATGCTGGGCATGAATGCTCTGTATTTGAAACCCAGGGGAGGAGACACCAAACTTAACGAAGTTTCGTTAGCAATCCCTTTTGACGAGTTAGTACAACAACTGAATAACTGTTGATTAATCAGTACATTAATAAGCCAGAGTTGCGTTCATCGAGGTAGAAAATATTGAAGAGGAATAAAAATATCCTGCGATATTAGTAGTAAAATGCATAAGTATGGCTATGATAAAATGTCAATGTTAATATTAAAGGCAATAATATAGAATAATCGAAGGAGGAAGAAAACTATAATTATATAAACGAGCACGTCACCTGTCTCGCTACGCTCGACTGAATGATCCCCTTCGCTGCGCTTCGGGTCATTCAACGGTGAGCCGGCTCGTCATCTAAACCTTATGGCCGAGTCGTTACCTGTCTCGCTTTGCTCGACTGAATGAGCCCCTACGCTACGCTTCGGGTCATTCATCGGTGAGCCGACTCAGCCATCTTAAATGCTATATTAGACCCGGACACTAAACCCTAACAACCGTAACACTAAGTATACGACATGCACATATTTATATTATTGCTTAGAGACAACCGCTTGCTGAAATAAGCTTTTGAAATTTATTATACAGAAGTATTGGTACATATAGTAATTCCTTGTATCGTGTATCGTCCTTGTTAGAGTTTGCTATCCCGGTCTGATGGGTGAGAAGTACCTGAGTGTAGTCATCTTGGATGGAGCACAGACGGCTCAGATGCTTATATCCCATGACTCCTCTGCCGTTTTGGCATCGGGAAGCGCAAACAGAAGATAGCTAGACGTCTGTAAGAAATGTGACCATTACCTATGAGCCACTAATATTTAACATAAACTTACATATCTGTCCAATGTAGCATGGTCATCCTGCACCTATGCTGAGGTAGCATACATTCAGTCCATTTATTTTATGATTAGAAAATAAGTTAGCACATTGCTATACATATATAGGAAGTACAAATATTTCTTTTGCCTTGTGGAATGGTGTTGAACACATTGTTGCAAGTGGTATCCGCTATCGACGATTATCGTCAATACGGAAGGAAGAAGAGATTCATGAGCCAGGATTTTGATTGACACCTAAGTATTTGTTGCCCCTTGGCTTTTTCTGAAATCTCAATTCTCATTCGAAGTTGCATACACCTAACTTTCAAAAATATCGGCGCGTCTATTAACTTGCTGCTCAGCAGTGTCATAGATGTAAATCTCCGTGAAACTGGGAGGGACGTTTCCTTCAGGCACCAATGGACTAATTCGGTGGTATATGCCATCGTGGATGCGAAACGCATCCACTCCATTGCGAGCATTGATATCGTTATGTTCGACCATAGCACCCAAAGCGTAATCAGAAATGCAGTGCTGTACTTGCAAATGTTATAAAAAATGATTTCTCATTAGGCCAGAGTCATCCGGCAAGTTAAGAAGTTGAGGTGGGGCGGGGATGGGAGGAAGATCGACAATACCATGGCAGAAGCAGATTTGGTAGGCTCGACCTATTTCTTCATTCACGCGACTATCTTCTCAGGACCAGACACGCGCACCACACGCATCACGCTGGACATCCATTACCGGCAAAACATGTCTTTGATAGTTAGCCGATTCCTTACCGTCGACAACATTGGCGCCAGAGACACAGGCGACAGCAAGCTGGCTATGATAAGCCGCAAGTGGTTGAGGTACCCTGCGAGTATGACAGCCACGTTGAGCGTGATTATGACGTCCCAGAGGGGAATACATGGTCTTCCACATGATTTTTCTGCGGAATGCTTACTTCGATGAGTCCAACCAAATCATTTTTTTTTATGTTCGCATTCGAGGCATTTGAGCGATGAGTAGATCTCACAATATTGATTTCAGCATTTTGATTCAAAATCTCGGTAGCAGTTTTATCAAGGAAGTTTTCACTCATGGCAGAGGCAGTTATAAAGATTCTTATAAAGACTTTCAACACAAAGAGCCAGGGTATAAAAAATAACGGTGCCTGTATTCCAAATAAGGAAGGAGATTTCTGGAGGGTTTTCCGGGAGTTGTCTATTATATTATAGATTTTGCGCAATGGTATAAAGCTCTTTTTCGTAATTGTTCGGATTGATTCAGCCTTCTGATACTATATTCGACCTGTCATATACAATTACTGATACTAATATTTATGACTTTACATAGAGTATTGATCAAGAGTCAAGCATAAAATAGAAAAAGGACACATCCACCTACGGTGGCTCTTATTAGAAAAAAATTATAAGGTATAGTTAGGTATCTGGGTAAAAATTCATCAGTTTATTTGTGTCTCTTTCGACTACGTAATCTTCACAAACTATCAGCTAGCGCGCGTCCGAAGAATCCCAAAGCAGAATCCAGGGAATTGATGAAAAAAACCAGAAAGCGTTTATTTTATTACTTTTTTTAATTGCTTGTAAAGTACTTTCTGGTGTCGGCGCACTACCGCATCGAGCCTGAGCGACTTTAGTGATGATGATGCGTAATTATTTACAAACCACTGGCTCCGGCAGGAATGATCTACTATTACTCACTGACGAAACAGAAGATACTCAGCCATAACAGGTCTTCCCACTCAGTTAACGTCAAGATAATAACATGTGGAAAGAGAAATTTATCTCTCGTCTTATCAAGCGGATATTTTCATATTTATTTTACACACATTTAATATGATACAGTTGCAGGTTGGTATAATACATATATAAAATATTCGAATGCTATCCGCGATAAGGGTTTTCACTTTCGTCTGGATACGGCGGCTGATCAGCTATTTCAAGAGCAGTAAGGTAGTAGTTTAACAGCGCCATATTTGACGATGTATTATTATTTAATCCTTGGTTCACTCCTGATATATTTGTTACAGTTGTTGCAGGCTGCTGACTGGTAACCTTAAATGGACTGCCGACGGTTAAGGATAGTGTGTACTGCGATAAAGAAGCTTTACCAGCTTGGATATCAACTGCCGGTTCGTCAACTCCTGCTTGCCCTTGTATAGAGGTTTCACTACTTTCGTGCTGTTCCACAGTGGAAGTTCCGCTTGATGAAGGTGTTGAAGGAGATGTGCTGGTGGCTAGATGTAGCTGTTGTACACTACTATCAGGCGCTTGCACCGGCTCTTCCGACTCAACAATCCGCGGTTGTCTCAACGGTATATCACCAAGAGATGACGGGATTCCTAATGTCGATGCCACTTGCTGGGCAGCATGTTCCAGTAACATGGCGTTTCGAGAGCGACTCATCGTATCGTCATTCTTATACATCTTTGCGCAGCGCAGTAAGTGTATATACCCTTGGTATCGTGTGTTTGTGTCACGGCTCTGAGCTCTGTATAAAAATATCATCGAGGCCTGACTCACAGCACTAAATAAAACACATTAACCAAAGTCCAGAAAGCTAAACGAAACCTTCCCACTTACTAATCTACCATGCCCCATGGCATGCATTGAACTCCAAGGCTCTCAGACATTTCGATCATATCGATGATATTGACAGATACCATATTGTAACTGATCACTAACTGGCCTGTATTCTTGGTAGACTCGTCTTGACTTGGGTCCATGACAAGCGGTCGATAAAGAAGTAATACAATGCAATTGTAAAAAATGTTCAACACACCTATTGAAATCACGCAGCTCAGTATACGAAGATTTTATCCTTTGATAATGATAACATACCGCCTTTACAGATGGTATCGGTCATATCATGCTGACTCGACTGTAATTCACGTTTCCAATCAGCGAGAGCCATATCCAAGCTTTGGATAAAAAACGTATCAGCTAGTGGCGCTTTCTGTGGATTGGTTGAGTACAATGAAGTGATAACTTGGCCAAACATTTGGGCTAGTGATATCATGCGTAAAAATGAGGTGTAGACAGGTTGTTGCTCGCGAATCGCTGCCTCCGTCTGTCGTAGTAGCAATGGTATGGTGTTGCTCTCTTCCAACATAAACCCGCCGTCTTCAAGTGGCGTTTCGTATACTGAAGGAAGGGCTACGTCAAACTCGTCATCTTTTATCGTAAATGGCTTGTCAAACGCTGCCGCAATTGTCTTGTCTAGAATACAAACAACGTAAGCTATTCGTCGTCGTAGTTCTATTTCGCCTGGCGGTAGATGGCTTTGTCGAGAACCGATATGTAGCTCTAAATCTTGGGCCTGAAGACATGTCAGTGTAAGTAAAGGATATCAATAGCTGTATAGTATCAAGACACATACCATGCGTATGGTCTATACCAAGAGAAATATCAGTTGATAAAACTTAGCCAAGTAAAAAGGATTGATCACATTAGCACCTACCATTCCTGTAAGGAACCTTTAATGTACGTTAGCATGTTTTACAGTAAGAAAAGAGTATCACTGTTACTTGCCAGTTAACATTATTTGCTCCTTTTTCACTCTCATTAGCTCCCCCAACATTCCCAGAATTAACAATGTTTGAAGATTTGTTATATTCGACTGTTGATATGGGGCGATTTGGGCAACCTGCAAGGCTGCTTTTTGTAGCTGCTGTGCTGTAGCGACGATCGCTTCCAAATTTCCACTCGATGATCCTGAAGGTTCACTATCCAATGGTAATACTCGAGACCCAGCAGTGCATACGGCGTAAAACAAGTAGCTATCCAATGGCTGTGGATATTGGTAGTAGTATTGAAGTAAAAAGGTACGCTTGTCAAGAACAGGTGAAAAGGGATGGACCGATTCAAAGTAGCTGGGCTGAAAGTTAGTACTGTGGATCAGACTCGAGCTACCAGAGAAATTTACGCGTGTATCATTTTGTCCGCCAGATCTTCAGTAAATCCAGGTATACTTTGTATTAAACGTTGCTTTTCCGGATACGATATAGCTAATTTTTTGTTTTTCTGACCGTCGTCAAGTGCCCCTTCGAACGGCCATGATAAATTGCCCGGAGCCGAGCTAAGTTGTAAAAGACTGTCGTATAGCATATACAGCCCTTCGTTACTTGTGTTAACACCCACATATCCTTTGTTGCTGGTGTTGGTTACGATCTCTGATGATGTGACGGTAGCTTGTTGGCTACTGGTAGGTTGTGTATCATTTGCGCGTGCTGGTTCGCTTTGCTGAGCAGCCTGGTGATAATTAGCTGGTGTTTGTTGACTTGACAATAGCCCTTCCAGCCGTTTCAGCCGATCTTCGAGTGTCTCCAGATACTCCTTTGAAGGAGGTCCTGGCCTTCGTGCTTCGAGTAGAAACTCGCAATCATCTCCAGAATTCCGGCAGCCAGTGCATGGGCGAACAACGTTGGAATCGCATTTGATTTTGCGCTTGCGACACGCATCACAACTCCTTCTGATGCGTGTGCGCTTCTTGCGGACGAAATCTTTCAATGTAAGCTGTCGGCCAACAACTACTTTGGGAGCTGATTTCGATTGCGATTGTTTCGAGTCCTTTTGAAGAGGCATACGAAGCAGTGGGGTACAACCTATTATCCGGTGTCGACCGAACTTCTTCACTGGTTCGTTAGCCAATCGGAAATAGCGAAGCGGCATTTACACTTTTCTGTTGCTGCCATGTTACGAGATTATCTCTAAATCGAAGGCTGTTGGTTACTTGGGTTCTTTGATGTCGACACAGACGAATACATTTTTTCTGTTAGCACCAAAAAAAAAAAAAACATTGGTAATCTAGTGATCAACGCAGATTCAATGGGAGTGGTTTGCACCGTCAATAGCAATCCGCTGGTTGAGGCGGCTTCTAGATGTATAAAGGCCTATTTGTTGCTATGTATTTTACTTTAAAAATTATAGGTGGTATCCCACGCGTCATGGTGATAATTAGCGCGAGCATTCACCATATGTATACTTGCTTAATATTATTTTAAAAGAGCAGAAACACATTCGAGCCTAGAAAACAGGTGTCACCAGAACGCTGGCGTTATGGGATAGTGTAGCCACGACAAACAGGTCACGACTCACCTTACTATTGTCGCCATAGTAATACGATTATTTATGTCATGAGGATTCGAAGAAGTGTATAATCACGATGAGCAATAGAGTCGCATTTAAGTTCATAGATAAGTGATCATTATACCGTAAGAGCTATCACAGATGCACTATGTATGGCTAAACCTTGTCCAAGACCAAATAGATCGCATTAGGAATTCCTGTTATGCAGCTGATGGCCGATTCCTGGATATGTAACCTGTATCTGAATCTTCGTATGACTGACACAATAGATAGTCTAGAACAAATGGAAGTACTTTTCATTCTGGTCACACAGTAGTAGTCATCGGCATATTTACATATGTTGATGTTCACACAAAAGATCACGGATGATAATCGGAAAAAAATACACCCGAAGTAAGTCTGCTTTCCGCGTTTTAATGGCTTGGTTTATAGCGTGATTATATCAAAAGACACTATTAACAAATGTAAGAGTAAGTTACCACATAAAAGAAATTATGGTTATTTAGTGCCTAATCAAATGACCGCATCGGGGAGGAAGAACTATCATACCGTTGTTCCTGAATACCGGAAGAAATATTTTCAAAAAGAGTTTAGCAGGGTTTGTTACCTCAATATTTCAACTAGCACGGTGCGTACCGTATCCTCGGTCTGAAATTCGGATTGCGGGACCCAGTATGTAGGTAGTTTAGTACAGACACTGGTTAGCAAAAGTGGGTACAAAAAAGTGACTGAAAGGATTAAAGAAAGATACGTAGCTTTGCATATAAGCTCTCTATGGCATAGCATTCAGGTAATTGACCACGGTTTAATTCGTTGAATAGCATACTAAACTAGCAACTTGTTCCAGGAGCGCAGAATGCACGAGTAAAAAGGGAATGTCAGTCTTACCTTGAATAAAATGGATCAAAGGATACAATGAGACTAAAAGAAGTACTTTTGAAGGTTCGGATAAGCTATGCTAAGCGCGACGCTCTATGATTTTATACCTTTTTTTCTATATTTATGTACCTCCAGCGCCAAATTGAAAAAGCTGTCAAACCAAGTAAAAAACAATACCATCCCCTTATCGCTGTAGTAAATATTCGCTCACTGCCGTTCTGAGGGAAACTCCACACCCTCATTATGTATGAAAAATTACGAGCCGTTTTCAAAGAAAATGGCTCTAAAACTACCGGCACTGGCTCTGGGATCCATGTAATGCCTTGCTTAAAACATGATAATGTCCCCACCATTAATGACAGAAACCGACTTGCGGTTGCATTGTCCTTCAATTATGCTTTTATATATCCGTTGTCCGGAAAATGTAGCGAGTGTGCCATATGGTAGGTCATACTACTCTTCAGCCGCATAATAAGGAATCACATCAATCAGATGCAATGACTGCTTTGGGTATGGATACAAGTACAATTATCTAATGGTTGTTATAACAGGAGGATCATCCTCTAATTCAGGATTCAGAGCTGTAGTCGTCACTATTGCTTTTTTTTAAAACAAAGTTTTCCCAATACAACATAAAAAAAAGCAAAAGAGTTTGTGATCAAAAACGTGGAAGATCCTTGAATATAAAAGTAAACCGACGCGCGCCATGACGGTTCATTAAACGACTTAATGTATACACATCAATATAAGCAAGCAGCATGTGAACGGAAAAAAGTAGTTTTATTTCTGAGAGAGAGTAATATATATTTCACTTAATTATTTACAGCTTTTGTTGTGTATTCCACTATGTATTGGATACTTAATTGTTAGGCATGCAAAGTTTAAAGCGACATTATTGCACATGCCTAATTTGCATATACTCTCACAAATGAAAAAGGCCCACAGGGAAAGAAAGCCTGCTACGAATAGGACGAGGCAAATGAACCAGTACCCCAGAATCGGAAAGGTCGGAAATAGTGTTGGCTGACTGGTTTGCTGGGGTTTGAATAAGGACTATGGAGTCAGATAGTTCGTGTATGACAAGGTCGCAATCGGTGTTGGTGGACTGATTTGTTGGGGACTGAATTAGTACTGCGGGATTAAACAGCTCGTTCTTGTCGGTATCAGGGCTTATTGGGCTAATGGGCTTGAAAGCACGTTGAAAGATAAAATCAAATTCGTTGCTATTAAAGTGACGACGTAGCTTATTATATCGTTCTTTCTGGGGTGTATATTTTGCGAGAAAAGCTGGCCCGCTCTTGTGTAGCAGAATTGTATTTTTCCCGAGAAAAGATGGCTCGGACTTGCCGTGGAGGCGTCGATGTTTTGCGAGAAAAGGTGGCTCGGGCAGCTCTTGCAAGAGTGGATGATTTGTAAAATAAAGTGCTTCGGGTCGTTGGGGCATCTGTTCCTTTGGTTCTTCGACAAGAGCGCGATGGAATACTCTCTTGGGATTAGCCTCAACTAGGCTCTTCCTGTGCTCTTCGGTAAAGGCATGATAGAAAGATACATTGGGGTTGACCACAATTTGCTTCTTCTTTGGTTCTTCGGTAATGGTATAGTGGAGCGCTCTTTTGACATTGACCTCAATTTGCTTCTTCTTCGGTTTATCAGTAACGGTACGCTGGAAAACTCCTTTAGGATTGACCTCGGTCAGATCTTTTGGTTCTTGGTTTGGGGGTCGCTCACCGATGCGAGATCGAATGGAGTTCTGCACATTGCTAAGAATACTAGTGCAAATAATGTTCACGATGGCGTTAACAGGCTCAGAGATGAGACGATAAAGGGATAAAACCATTTTTTTAAGCTGATGAAAGAGATGAAAGTAGTATTCTGTAAGAGACATGAAAAACCTTTATAAATTTGAGAAATGCCCGTACGAAAGTTTGAAGTTAACCTTGTGTAATACCCGTCAAGATCATGTTTATTAGATCGATCTATACCCGAGGATAAGCAGTGTGAGATTCGGTAGATGATGCGTATCACTGACCCCTTACGTTTTCTTTCGAAGGTGTGAACGAGTATATTGTTTAATTTTACTCATACTGAATTCTGAAAGACCGCGTACACCGGATATCATTAGTACAGTAATGATAAACTCTAAATGATATTTTAAGTCTTCCGTAATATAATCAGCACTTTTCAACTATATATGATATTTACTATCGCCATTTCAAATTTGCCCTCTCTTGGAAAGCAATCTGTTAATAAACAATTTTTCAAAGTTTCCGCATGCATCTGCACTTGTGCTGGGCCACTGTTATTGTGAAATCACACATTGACAACTCTCGTTCGTGACAAGATCCTCCGTACGCTTTGTATTGTTATTGTTGGTGATGCTAGTTTTGACCATACACAATGAGATTAACTAAATTTTATATGGCAAACGATGAGTCATCAATCATGATTCAGACACTTCCTGTGCATATGTATGGCGTTTTACTAGCGTGATTCATGGCATTGGAAGAAGGATCTATATTAACGCGGTAAGTTTTACTATATGGGCTTTATAAAGGCATAATACCAGGTAAACAAACAATCCATCGGTCCAAGTATGATCGTCAGAAGCTCAAGCATCTTCCGTAGATTGATATTGTCAGCTAGACTCTCATTTAAAGGAAGTTGTACGTAGTTCAATGAAAATGAATGAAAAGACATAATAGCAAATTAACAGGAAAAGGTGATTTGTTGATGAAGAGTATGCTGAACAAGTATCAATTATTTGCGATGGAAGGAGGTTTCGAGAGCTTTTTTGATGATGATGACTGTTGATGTTGTACAATATAGAGAGCTTAGCAGAAATATGGGGGTTTGTAATTTGCAATTTCTAATCATGTCCAGCAAGAACCATCTTGATAAGAATTAGTCATTACGCTTTGACGGTTCCATAATAGACACAGTACGTAACATTGCAGGAACGGCCGTTATTGATCTGACTGTGGTGGAAGTATTTGGTAAACGTTACACTATCATATAACAAGTGATGAAAGATCCAAGGTCAGGTTAGGTTGTCACGGATGGCGAGGCACGAGTTCTACACAAGGTAAAAAGCTGACACAGTCGGTTTTCTACCCGAAAGCACCCTAAAAACCAAACTTTTGCTATAGCAGATACATCAGACGTTATTGAATAAGTAAGAGCCGCACTACACCAAAACTAAGTGTAATATAATGAGTTGCTCTGGTCACCCACTAGAGAACCTATCATACTACTATGGAAAACACCGAAGTCCAGGGAACCGAATAATGAAGATTGATTTCGTTTGAATGTGTATTCAGTACTCTTCAATAACTGCGTCTTTTTATTTCTTAAAGGGTACATTATGAATACTATGCATTTGTTTGAGTTACCAGGCGCATTACTTACGGCAGTATTTAGATCCGAGTGGTATTCAGCTATTACATATAAAAGAACGCAACAACACAGCAACACCAAAACCTCAGACAAGGGCTTGATTTTGCGCTACGCCACAATGCATGTGGTACTCTCACTTTCCAGGACAAACCAGGATTCTACAACGAATAAAACCGAAAGAGATGTGTCAAGATTATCATAAAAGTATAGGAGTGGCATTGGACATTTGCGAGAAGCGATTACACATTGTTAGTTGGTCGAAAGTATTGAGTGTTTCTCAATAGTATAGCACCAGCGAAACTCAAAGTACGCAGCGCATTCAAAGTCGATAGCAAACGCCTTCATTTTAAATTGCTTAAGAGCTGATTTTATGTGAACACTCCGCGGATATATGACATCGTGAAATTGTTATTGGCAGTTTTTTCACTGAAGATACTCTTGTTTCTCTTAACACGTTTACAAGAAGATTGACATGGTCATTAGCGGCGCGTGTTACTAAGAGAAGAGTGGCTAAATATTGTACAGGAAGTGGGACTAACAAAACACGGAACCGTGATAGTTTATACTTCCTTGATCACAGATATAAGGACGACCGATAGTATCGAAATAACGAAGAAGAATATCTGACTTCTTCTATAATAAAAGCGAAAGTATCGATTATGTAGAGCTCACAGAACCAATGCAAAGAGCAATCTTCCCCATCGATTAAGGTATCATCCTGTCGTCGAATGGAGCGTGCACAAATTACGTCATATTTTTTCTTTCTAATCTTTGGATAAAAGCAATTGCACATTTATTATTACGAACATGCGCTTAATGCGTATAACATCATAATAACGGAGTACTCTGAAATGCTATGTACATCAGAGCAAGTTTCACAATCGTTTTGTAGCGCGTTAACGATAGAAAATGCGAACGAATGCGTGTAACACTTGCACTATATAGAGACAGAAGTACCTGCATATTGTGTAATGGAATCTGCTGACATATTTGAGAGAGTGGATTGGTACTTTGTTGCGTACATACATGGGAGAGCTTACGCATCCAATTGCCCCATTGGTAGGATGCAAAATGGCAGCTAAGATGAACTGTTAATCTAGAGCTATTGCTTATAGAGTTGAGCCTCTGACGTACGTAGTAGTAATTGTAAAAAAGATCGTATGATTCAACAAACACGTAGTAAAAGAAGCATGATGAAAATGCTCTACTTTTTGACATGATCAAAGTGATACCTTGTTACACGCGTGCTATGCCCTACATATATTCACACGTAAACAGTTGCAGCTTTTGCACATTCCCACAAACACGTACCCATTCGCACGTACAGTAATCATATGCACGTGAAGAACTACTTATTTGAACAAATATGAGAAAAAATGGATTATGAAATGAGTATGAGAAAGTCTATCTTTGAGTCTATTGATCGTCAATAAATAATTAATGTTACAGTTTCCATGCAAATAAATTAATGCTATGTACATGTCTATGCGAAGAAGGTTTTTAGGTTGGCCAGCAACCTTGTGAAGCCATTATCAGGACGGGGCTCTAATACTGGCATATGGTTAAGGAGCAAAGAGCCAGGTTCCAGCGGAAGAGGATCAACCAGATCATACCTAACAATAGAAACGAGAGCAAAAATGTATCCATTTTCTTGGAAACTTTATTAGCGATACCTAGAAGGACAGAACGATTTTTACATGAGGGGTTCGTCAGAATTAGACAATCGGTTCAGGTGGAGGTATACATCCGTTCCGTATCTAGTAAATCGACACGTTACTACAAGCTGCATGAATCATGTTAAACCTTACCCTTCCATCGATATCAACTTCAAATCTCCACCGAAGTACCGGGCGTACTGGGGTATAGGTGTTAGCTCTCCACGCTTTGATGACCACATAACCCAACTTACCAGACGTGAAATAGGCAGACCATAACCAAAACCTGCCATGGGGGCTCTAAAATCGGAACGGCTGTATTCTGGCTCCAGTTCTTGGGCTTCAGCGGTCGTGTACTATACGAGAAATAAGCATGAGTACTTCATCTCTCCACCCTGTTGCCCTATACTTACCATATACGTCCAAACAAGTGGAATGCCAGATCGTGGAATACCGCCACCTTCATCAGAAATCTTGATCGTGATATCCTCCTTTCCATGGGCGATAATCAACTTGATTGGCGGATACTGATCCTCATAATCGACACCGAATCGCTCGACCACAGCACGCAATGAGTTCTTGAGAAGCTCAAAGAGCATGTGGTTCAAATGCGATGGGACGTACATGAATTCAATGTCACCTGGGCAAAACATCTGTACCTCGGGAGCCTTGAACAGCCCATAGTACTCCTCGCAAATAAAACGAGCATTGGCAATTGCATCCTGCGCAATTTCCTTAATATTCGTTTTGATACATATCACACCGACGTAATCTTTTCGTTCAGGTAACCGGTATAATGCCGAGTGTTGACCTAGTAGAGCGACATCAATATATCATTTCACCAGGGCTAATATAAAGATGTTCCGTACCAATAAGCATACGGATGCCAATACGCGACATGTAGAATCGATCCAAAAACTGCTGTACGTCGGTATCAATCAAGTCGGTCTTACACTTCTCTTTGTACTCCAAAATGCCTTGTGCAACGGTGGTCACCACAGGATCGTGTCTCCGCTTGATGTTCTCGATGGTTTTTACAAAAGTGTCGGTATAGGTTGTCATTTCCGGCGAGCATTGAAGATCGTCAATGTTGTTGTAGTACCTTCAGATGATGTGTTACTTGGCAACGTACGTTAGAAACAACAAATAAAGAGTGCTCTTTACCGATGACCAATAGGGACGGAAGGGTGGATTATATTGTTTACGGGTTTGAGTGTTCGGATGGAGGGGTTGGGGACACTTGGAGGAAGTACTCTTGTATCGTTCCGTTGTGCCACTTTTAGGCTCTCTTTCATTTCGCTGGAGAGGTGTGGATGGGGTAAATCGATCAGGTCCTACAAAAAACAGCGGTTTCAATCCCCATACACTTTCACTCAGCTCACGTTTTCCCTTACCTTGAATGAATGTGCATACCAATCCTTTACTTTCAATATAGAAGGCATTTCACCGAGGCCATATGGGAGCTCGTGCAATTCCTTTACACGGTGCGCAAGTCGGATGGGAAGCTCCTCTATCGTCAGTTTAAGGTTCAGTTGCTGCTGATCCGGTTCGTTATTTATTTATTTACTTACCATGCAAAAATTGGCTCGCTTTAAACAGGGTCCCTGCAGACGGCCTCTGGCCTAAGCGCACACATGTTGAGTGGTCTTTTTTTTCTCGCTAGAGGGCGGTGACAAAAAGAGACAATTACCAAACATGACCATTTGCCGAAGGGAAACGCCGGTCTGCGGGAATCTTGCGAAATGTCTGATTTTCTCGAACAGTTGTGGCGTTATTTCAAACATGATGCAGAATGCTAATGTACATATATGTACTATTTACAAGGAAAGAGGGAAGGGAGAAAGAGTGCAAGGGAAGAGCGTTGAAAAACACCGAGATTTAGCTTAACCCCGCATTTACGCTTAGTGACAGCACGATTCACATGGAAATCCGAGTACCAGCACACGTACACTCCCGACAACACTGCTATTGAAACTGATTGGCGGATAAACTATTTAACTGGTTTTGTCATATCATTGGTCATCGTTACCAATTTGATCCGCACCTCAGATGCAAGTAGCTTATGCGCACTGATGCCACTTGGCTCCAACCTGCAAAAGCCCTGATTAACTATACTTAGTGATCAAATAAAGGCCGGTGGCACAACGCTTCGGCCATTTCGGGGTATATTTCAAAGACCTATGCCCGCTTTTGGCTTTGAAAAACGGTAGCTCCAGATGTCCTGCTTGATCTGCTCTCCACTTTTTCATATCATCTCGAGGGAGGAGTCTTTTCGGATACTTCCAAGACAGATAGCAGGTATGAGATCATCGCTAGGTGTATTTGGCTGGCTTCTACATTGACCAAGGGCGTTCTCGCTCAGACAAAGATACTCACTTTTACCGCACCATTTCCTATTTCAAACTTGACTGTTGAATGTTTCAACGCTCTCGGTAGTTAAAAATAGACTTTCTCAAAACATAAGTATGCCTAATGCGAGACAAAGGCTAACTAACACCGCAGTGAGATGAAAGTATTTGTTGGGAAAACCGGTGCAGCTTCCGGCGTTAGTCGGTCATCAATTAAAGCTCTTACAGTGCTTATTAGGAATAGAACAGTGCCAGCATACATTCATATGGCACGTCAGGACATGGCTTACACTCCAACAATGAAATAGTTATTAAAAGTTAAAGATCAAAATCTCTACAAACTAACAGACACGACTTTTGCATGGTAAACACGTAAGTAGTATATGTGACCAACGAGTAAACAGATTGTAAATACCAACAATATCCCATACGAACGAACGCCGGTGGTGCAAGTTCTTTATCCATCCTTTGGAGCTTCCGGTACCAATTGAAACGATCTTGTCAACAGATTAAACACAGAGCCGAAAAATAACGCAATCACAGTGCAGGTTAATGTAATGACATTATACGGCATACTAAAGTCAGGTGTTGGTAAACTGACAAGAAGTGTATCCGTATAAACCCGAATCGTATGACTGTACAACAGTGAAATGTAAGTGACACTGGCAATAGCGTTTGCGGGAAGAAACTTACTTTTCATTGGGCAATTGCGCCGTCAGGACGGCCGGACTAAAGCGAAAGAATTTAGTGTGTCTTTCTTTATATATGTATGTTTCATATCTTTACCCAACATCGAAACCGCGGTTTGCATCCGGTCGATGTTCTGTGTATTTGAGGAACACCTTGTCGAAGTCCAGAGAGAGCGTAACGATGGACATGGGTGGCAAAACCAGTTTGCATTCCAACATTGCAGGCCGTGACCGATCGATTGCTGGCTGATAAAACATGTCTTGGATGACATCGGTTTCCTGCGTCTGAGTTACGCCATTTTGATCAACAACAATAACCTCGAGTGTGTGGAGATAAAGCTTAAGAAACCATGGGATCGAGTCGAAATAGAGGACTGGCAGGGCTTTGTCATTCCGATTGTGAATGGTAATTTGAAGACCACCCCTTTCTTGGCCATATCCTGTAAAGTATCGATTGGCTGATATGGCTGGATACGCTGGTTCAAGAGCTGGCAATCGATGTTATTTAAGCTCACAGGGCGCCATTTTCGGGACTTACGGTATAAGAAACTGTTCTCATTCCAGGCCATTCGGATGTCTAATTCATCTTGCACTGGAAATCGCCGGGGAAATATGGGTTAAGTTTCCTATTTGTCCCACCCTTTTTTCTCCGTCTCACCTTTCGAAAGATCATAGCCTTCCAATGGGTTTTCAAGCTTAGGACTCAGTTTCGCATTCGGGTCGTTGTTGACAACATGCACTCGGCTGCGGTCGGCGAGAGGACACGCCCCATGCAAGACACGATCAAAAGCTTCCTTCAATGACCAGTCTTTAAAAATAGCAAACGTAAGTTTTCCATGACTTATAAATCCGCAATAGGCAAATACCTCGTCGACTAGTGTCACGCACCGGATCTAAAACCGATGTCACCGTCTGCTTCAGCTCCATAGTGCGTTCTGTGCATGTTTCGTTCTATTACCGAGGGTCAACTTCGAATACCATCTTATTTCTGACCACTTACAATGCAAATAGATTTGGCATGAATCGACATGGAATGGAAGTTTGAATTGTATATGCGGTGGGCATTTAGTAGTACTGCAATACCGGACTAGATGACTTCCTACATCAGATTCTGCCGTTTCCAAGGATACAATCAGTAAACCAACCTTTGCTTTGCATGGCAACAATTTGATCCACGGAGTTAAGTTTTCCGTACAAACATTTTCATGTGGCAGTGAACCATATCGCAACTGAGCATTGTTTTCCTGTGCAGATCGGAACGATAATGTTGGCTCTGTCGTCAAGGTCTCATCCATGAAGTTGAGGGAGGCACAAAATAGACCGGACAATGTATTTGTCAGCGATTTCCATTGGGTGTCAACGCTACGATCCAGTCGGCATATCAGTAAAGGAAACATCCAGTCAACACAGAGTTAATTGTCTCTTACCGAGTCGAATTATCCATCCAAGCCCACAATTCCACGCCTGTTCCCGTCGACTGCTCTGGGGGATAACCCCATTCATCGTACCTCCATCTTCCTTGCGAGAATGTCAAGTGCATTTCGCGTACCTGGTATTCCTGAAGCACCTGCCCTATTGCTTTCGGAAACAGTCTGTAATGATGTACTGATGGCGCGTGCAAGGATCAATATAAAGGAATGATAAAGTACATTGGTAGGCACACATACATGCTCCTGGTGCAGTGTTACTGACGTGAACGTGAGTGGTGAAATCAAAATGAGCCAGTAATTTGCCATCTGTGAGCGATCGAAGCGTCAAATCCTCGTTAAACTGTTCATTGGCCCATGCGAGACGTGCCACCAGTGCTACAAACAACAGAACGAATGCACGCATCGCTTATTGTGCATTGGCCACAGCAAGAAAAAAGTAAAACAACGATACCTAAGCACGTGGCAAGCTCACCGGCATTTCGTGACTCGAATTGAGGCGCATTGAGACAACGTTACATTTTGTTGAACTAGTCATAACGTATGCCTCGACAACGGAAACGAACAAAGCGTCAAACACGAAAGAAAGATAACCATTCAAAGACAACTGCTATCGATGGCGCATGGAAAGTGCGCGATGTCACAGTGCTCCGAGCAATGGGTCGTGGCGAGAATGGTTTCGTAAACGATGACATGCGCCGTAAAATATGGTTCGTTTTTTCTCAATGCCATGGTCAAAGTCATCAGAAACATAATACCTTGATAGGCCTATATTGCTGCATTGCGATCGATTGGTAGACACAAAGTCATCAACTATAGGTAACAACCGAGAATGGTTGCCATGGAAACGGCTCCTTAACGCATTATGCAGAAATGCACAAAGATGAACGTCAGGCCGAGCTCGATATACTTCGCTCGTTTAATACATATCCCCATGGTAATAATAATAAGAGTGCACAGCATAATACCGTCATTTTCTCTATAACTATATACGGTTAGGCATCACTGATGAACGCAAGGATGAATTACGTTCCCAACTTACTGGTGTCATTTCACATGTACTTCGATCTCATCCCAATTTACATTACTATCAGGTAATAAAAATTCGACTAAAGCATGGGATCTAGTGCTACCTATTAACGCCAAATGCTATAAAGGGATTTCACGATATTGCTTCCATATTTTTGTTGCTATTTGACGAAAAAGATGCAGGCACATTGATGGAACATGTTTCATTATTTTTCATTCGATATCCTTTTCTGGTCTACAATTATTTTCTATATGCGATTGATATCCTTAACTTAGTTCAACACAGATGCCATGTTAGATTCATTAGATCCGATACTTCGGGAGATCACAATGATCGACACAATCCTGCAAAAAGAAGATACAAGATTACATTTACACATGACAGAGTAAGACAGAATATACACGTTATTCATTTCATATTCACACATCGATGAGTAGGGCAGGCGTCCTCCCGTACTATTGCCTTAGTTGGGTAATAACATGGTTTAGCCATGACATCGATGATGTGTCCAAGATCAATCGTTTATTCGATCTGTTTCTATCGTCGAGTCCACTTATGCCACTCTATGTGTCAGCAGCGCTCGTCTTATCGCGACGAAATCTTGTTCTTTCGCAACCGGCGGATCCAAGCTCGATTCATACACTATTAACGAAAGTACCGCGGAACGTCAACATTGAAGCATGGATCAAAGATGCCATTAGATTGGAAAAAAATTATCCACCGTACGAATTGCAGCAGCTGAGCGGCGTGGGACTAGATGAAGTATCGGCGGTGAACACACACAAGGATCTGTGGCTTGATATGGCATTGCTGAGTAAAGATAGCACTGAAACGTTGCACGCTTCCCGGCATAAAGCGGATGAGATACTGGGTATGTCCGCGGATGAACGCATTCCGATATCCGTCAAGCAACGCGTGACAACTGGAACACCGTATGGAGAAAGACTATTAGCCAAAATGAGGGAGATGTATGTAAAGGACCCCATGTTATGGACAACACTTCTTCTTAGCGCCGGTGTCGTCACTTTTGCAGTGGCCACGGACCAGATGGGGTTAGTCAGGTGAGTGATAAAAACACTTTTTTGGGTGTGAGAAGTGTGCAGCATGATAGCTAAAGTTTTCCCACAAAAACAGGGAGTGGTTATCCTCCATCTGATAGGTCTTATATCACGGACCTCTTTCATTTCCCCCTCCTTTGTTGTTTCTCCGCCTTACAATTATTAGAAGCAGCCCTTAATATACTTTAGTTTCCTATTTGCTTTGATATCCCGATAACGCGCGTCATTGATGCCAATTGGACCAAAGCTGTCGTGTTCAGGTACGTGTTACCGAAGGAGCTAGGCATTCCTGTTGCACAAAGCCCAATTTTTTTTTGTTCCACGTTTCGTTTTGACAGTTGAGAAAGAGGAGACTATTTTTGTAATTCATAAACTCTTTTCACTCCCTTCCGTCCCTTCTTGCGTGGCTGTGTGTGTGCGTGCGCGCCAATTCTCTATCGGCGTGTGTAAAAACAAAAAGGCAAACAGATCGAACGACAAAAGGGAGTTGCTTTTCCTATAAACCGTAACGACAAGTAGGAAAATTGTCACGCTCTTTCCAACTTTCACACAATCATTTCCATTCTCTTTTCTCACATCCATTTCCACGTCTTTCTTTCTCCTCTATTATATTTTTTCTTTACTTTTTAATTATACATATATTTACTGCTTTAATTCATATCAAATCAAAAGATATGGGCAACAAAATCTCATCCTCACGCAAGTCGACTCGGTTTCTACATCTGCCAAAGCATTCGTCAAAACGGAAAAAGACACAGTCACCTCCTCCTCCTCCGTCAGGATCCATGTCTCCGGTCAGTAAAGCAGCCTCCCACGCCTCTAGTAATGGCTCCATGTCAGACAGCATTGTGAGACATGGGCGCATGTTTCACAATGTCAGCGATTCCATTTACTGGTTGCCAAGCGACGACGATGAAATGGATCGTTTAGTCGGAGTAAGTGTTGTTAAAGAAAGAGGAGAAGCCAAAAGCTAAAACAACCGCCGCGGAATTATTAAGCAACACTTTGCGCTAAAAGCATTGTTCGAGGGGTAGGGGACAATGACTCTTGTTTACATTGATTCAATCTCCTAACGCATGTTTCTGCAGCAACGTTGCCCAGGAGGTATTGCCGATCCTTGAACAAGGCGCCAAAATTTTGGGTTCGTAGGAAAATTTTAAGCTTTGGAAAATCACGTAATTGCAATAACAATGTGCTAAACATTAATTTTGTCGGTAGATGTGGGCTGCGGTCCTGGTACGATGCTGATGGTGGGTAACATTATTAAAAACAAATGCAGCCTGTGTGTAATGTAGTGCACATTTCCTAATGCAGAACCTATCATAGGATTTGGCCACTGAATATCCGGAATGCGAACTCGTCGGAATTGACATGTGCGACGTATTTCCAAACAACATCAAACCCCCAAATGTCCAGTTCCTCCATGCCAATGTTCTAGAACGTCTACCATTCGATGACAACACATTCGACTTTGTCCATATGCGATTTTTCATGCTGGCCCTACGTCGAGAAGAATGGCCTATTGCTCTCAAAGAGATCCATCGGGTTTTGAAACCTGGCGGTTATTTCCAGTCGCTTGAATCCGGAATGATGGTTCGTGTATCGATATAAATAACATCTCACTATTATTAATCAGGCGCACCCTATATAGGACCATGGAAACGACTTTTGTCTTTGGGTAGGCGGTGTCTGTAAGTAAAACTTCATGATATGCAGAAAATATTGATAAAAATACTCATTTAATATCGTCACAGTTGCAAATGTAATGCAAGAACGGGGCCAGGAGCCTTACATTGCATTCAAGTTGGGCCCCATCATGGAAGAGGCACAGATAAGACCAGTAAAGTGCGATCGAAGAACTACATACCTAAGTAAGTTTTGCAAATATCAGGAGAGAATTGGAGGATAAAGTTTGACCAAACTCTATATCAGGTAAACCAGATCAGCTGAATCGCGAGTTCCTTTGGGACATCGTCAACATCGTTCGAGGCACTCAACCTTTCCTTACCGGGCCACTGGGTGTAAGCCCAGATAAATACCAACAATTCCTGCAAAAGTTCGAACATGAGTGCAAGCAGGCACCGGGAGCTGAATGGGAGCTCGCCATTAACTTGGGCCAAAAAGCATATTAGCATTCCTATTGTTCTATTATCCCCCACCCAAACTAAACAAAGACGTGCATTTCCCCGATGAGATGATTGCTTTTTTTCAACTTGATGTGATACCGACAGTGATATGACAGCCGACTTCTTGCTGGGGTGGGAAACTTATATGACAAGGGTGCTTTTTAATTATGTTGATGACCTGGGAAAGACAACGTTATCAGCACCAGAGATCTATTGCGCCAATCAAAAAGTGCAATGGTACGTTTTTTTGTTTGCTTTTTTTTCTTGGAGACTAATGTCATTGTTAGCAAAGTGGCATGGGACCGGAAAAACGGTGATAATCCAACCCAAATTGCTTGGTTACGGGAACTGGCAAACAACATGATTTGCATTTCCAAAATTCGCGAGACGCACAGACTGTATAGATTTTCCATTGTATCGGCGATTACTAATCACAGATACAATGAGTATAACAGCACTTTTTTATAGCTACCGAATGTCAAGTGTTATAAACATGACATTGACGGGTTGATTGATGTGCACTACCTTATAGTGGGCGGGAAGGATGAAACACCTCCCTGTACTTTCCCGAAACGCGCTTTAATGCAGCGAGCATGGAGTGAATGCGATTGGTGTTCTAGTGGCGGTGTGTCAAAGTGCCCTCAATGTACGGACTAACTGGACTAACTGGAAATAAAGGAGATCACTCGTGATCCGCCGTCTGCATTTTCTTCAAGAAATAAACACCAAATGACAGGTGGCAGTCGCGCGGTTTATGACTAAATATGGTACCTGCATAAGTTACGCCAAGAGCCCGTAAGTACACATATTATTACAAAAAAAGGTCAGTGGCTACATATTCTTCTGATTACGGAAAAGATGATACGTACCGGTATAAAAGGTCGGAAGTACAGAAACAAAAGATCCATACAAAAAGCTACGATTATTACAGGAATGTCATTCTGATAGATTGAAAGTGCCCGTATGAAATTGCTGTAAAAAGAGAGTGGGTTAAGCCTCCAATTATGCAAAAATCTCTTTTGAGGATGCTTATGCACATTGATTTCATCGGAAGTACGCACAATCTACGTTAAGTAAAGTGCTGATGTGACTGATAGGTTTAAAAAAAGTAAAGATACTTGCGTTATTGCTATCCTTTGTTATTCACGGATCAAATGACTGCTCTACCAGCCAGATGATCAGCCCTTGACTATTCCCAGTAAGTCAATAGTCCAAAGTAGCTGCTGTCGATCGAGTGTACTTCCCGAAAATGTGGAGAGCTATCAATATAAATGTGATGTATTATAACACTGATTGAAGCAATTTAAATTCATTACCGGAAGCATGAGCATCACGATATGGTGAACCCCTCCCCTCCCGCTTTTTCCTCGGTCTGAGCATGCTATCCCCTGATTTCAATAGCTATTTTACCTCGCCTTTTCTCGCCCCCGCTTTTTCCTCGGTTTTTGGCTGTCCATCTGCCTAGGAAAAAAAACGGGGACCACTGTAGCAGAAGATAATATCGCTTCTGTACCTAAAATGATAGGTAAACTCCTTCGTGAGTCTGCATGCGAAGCTGGGTGTTACGCGTTCGAAACAAAACGGGCAGGGGCATCAGTAACATCTACCGGATTTTACACCGTTTTTCGCCTGTTGCTGGTTTGATAAACATATTTTTATGAGTCATACAAAACCTGTTTATTTGTAGAAGATGAGAAATCCTATATTTAAAAACTAGTGAGAATACCATAGTTACGTAGAGTGGGATAGATTAACTAAAAACTAGGGTCATTTGTATCTATCAAAGTGCTATCAGAAAGCACATCAATCTAGCGTACTATTAACTTATCGACAAGAATGATCTTTCTGATCCTAAATAATTGATTGTTACTGATAAGCGTTTCTAATACCCTTAGCTACGTTTCTCGCCACACATGGCCGTTCTGTTAGTTATCACCAGAATTAGTGTACGTGAAGCATAGTGACGATGCTTCATACCTTGCACAACTAACATTTGAATATCTAACAGTCTATTTAGTCGTTCTATGTATGTATTAACTGGTCTAAGAATAAAAATGTTTGTTCTTTCATATTGTTTGCTTTTATATAGTGCCGGAATATATAGGGTTTTACATTACAAATGACTCCTGAAGTTATCACATTAATCGACCACAAAGGCTATCCGAAAACGAAGCTGTCTGTTAGAACACGTTTGGATATCGCCTTAGTTGTCAAATCCAAAGCAGAAAGGAAGTATTGTAAAGATGAACTTATTAGTATAACAGCAAGTACTACTGTGTGGTCTAAGCAAGGAACGAGAACACAAAAAGCCCTTTATAAATATGAGCAACGGCGAACGGATTAAAAGTAAAATCACGTGAAGTACTAGTTCCATAAGATATGCGAAGATTCGTTTGTAAACAAAGGACTAAAAGGTTGCATACTGCTGCCTGACAAGAAAAAAAGTATGTGATCAATTCGTTGCCAACGACCGTTTATTGGCACTCAGTGTGCCTATGCAAAACGCTTAGAAGGACGGGCGTGTCATTAATGGAGATACAAACACCGTCCACACACCACACGTGTTTGCACGGAGGTGAACGGAGGTCCTTGGGTTCGTCAGTATATCATGACCAAGGCAGACAATGGGTCCGGGAAGATAGTAGACCTTGATCATTTATGCTGCGTCACGAAAACACACCTAATTTTTTGAACGTTCACTACAGCTGCTGCGCCCTTTTTTTCACACTTTATAATTGCGTAATGGCAGACCGACAACAGCAACGACGAGGAGGGGGAAGTGGTAACAATAGCGGGGCAGCACCTGATGCAATGCGCCAGACCGGACGACAACAACCACAACAGGCAGACCCGCAGCTAGTGGACGAAGTGCTCGCGCTCATTACATCCGTGGAAGATCAGGACGTGGATCAAATGAAGGCCTTAGCAGCTAAATTGCTTCAATTCCCGGAGCCACAGTTTCAATCAAACACCACACAAAACCTGGATCCGCTCGCGGTGTTGGATCCTTCTCAGCACAGTCTTGGATTCCTCTTTTTCCTGCAAGTAAAGCAGCGTGGATGACGACGCCCGACTTGGCTGACACCGGCCCTTTTTACAATTGTGTAGTACGAGTCGTTGTCTTGCAGTCAATGACGCTGACCAGGCCATTTTCTTTGTGCACACGGTCAACCACTTTGTCAACGCGTTCGACCCGGACCAATTGTTGTACGCGCCTGCAAGAAGTAAGGAAGCACGCGCCCATGTTGATTTTTCGCATATCTAAGGCCTCGATCTATAGTCACGCATATCGGCAATGCGCTTGAACATCTCGCCAAAGTGCTCCGAAACGTAAGGGTTGCTTATCGTGGGTTGCATGCATGCTTACCGTTGACCGCGTAGCCGCTCGTGCCCATCATACCGCTCTCCGTGGCCATCGAGAGGCTGAGCCCACAGCTGGATACCCTTACTTCGCTTCATGTTCCGTTCGTAAAGGCGTGTCTGCTGGCCAAGACGTATCGCCCGGCACTGTCAATCCTGGATGTTGATATTGAGAATGTGGATCCCAATGTAAGGAGAGGGATGGCTAGTGATAACCAGCTGCTGACGATAGTACAGGTGCACGACATCTCTATCAAGACATTCCTGCTATACCACTATTACAGCGCTATGGTTTACATTGGCAACAAGAAGTTTGCGCGGGCGATCGAGTTTCTCATTTTGGTAATGATGCACATCCACCGCCACACGCCGTCTAATTCATTTTCATGCTAGGCCATCTCGGCACCTGCCCAGGTCATCAGCGCTATCCAGGTCGAGGCGTACAAAAAGTTTATCCTGGTATCGTTGATCCACCACGGACGGGTAGGTATTAGAAATGAGCATGGAAGCGTGAGACTGACCGCCCATTCCAGATTCCTCCCTTACCACGCTACACGTCGGTCATGCTGGAAAAGTACTTCAAGAGCAAGTATCCTGTCTATACTGAGATTGCAGAAGCATTCTCAGAAGGCCTTCCCAAGCTTCGGGCTGCAATCGATACCCACCAAGACGCACTTAGAGAAGTATGACTCAGCGTTTGCGTTGTGACAGATTCACCGACCGTATCTTGGTAGGATTCACACATGGGTTTGGCAAAGCAGTGCGTGGAGGCGCTCCATCGAGAAACAATCAAGCGACTGGGCGATATATATGTCACGCTGACTTTGGGAGAAATGGCTGCTCTGCTTGCTCAGAAGGAGAGCCGAAATGTCTCTGAGCAGGAGCTTGAGCGCATGTTGCTGGCTATGGTAAGCTTGATATCAATCGGGTTAGCACTGTGCGACTCACTCGCGAATTCCAGATCGAAAAAGACCAGATCCGTGCCAGCATATCGTGCGTGGTAGTTGAGCCGGGCCGGAGTGTCAAGATGGTTCATTTCGCGGATGAGGAGGATGCAGGCCTGGCGGTGAATCTGGAGATGCGTATCCAGGACGCCACGGACCTGAGAAAGAAGGTGTCGGCCATGGACAAGGCGGAGGGTCTGAGTAAGGAGTTCCAGCAAAAGGTAGGCAGAGACGCGCGGGGTATTCGGTTTATTTATTAGGTGTATATAGTACATGATGATCAGCTCGCAAGGTGAAGCCTTCCCGGTGCAGATGGCCTACGAGGAGGACATGGATCTGCCCTTGGACGACGAATCCAAGTTCTCCTAAGCGATCTACAGCTTCTTGCTCAGCTCGTCAACTGCGATCTCTCCTGTTTTAACACCTAGTGCGCGTAGTCAGCTTGGGATATGCTAACAGATATAAAACCTCTTTGTATATACTTACTCTCGCTGAGGGACGGAGCCTCCTCCACTGCTTTCTTTTTGCTCTTTCTCTTTTTGGTTTGTGGCCGTATGACCGAGACAGGCACTGATGAATTGTGCACGAGGAATGTCGAGATCGAGCCGATCAACAGCCTAGTGTGGGGAGGATGTGAGCGTGCGTGTTGGGGGGGGGAGTGCAAGGCAGTAATTGATCGAGCATACCCTTTGACTGTCCCACGGCCTTTGCTACCACACACGACCATTGTGAGCGGTAATCGCTGAATCTGATTCGAATATATATATTTTCAGCGCTCCAGCTTTCCGGAACCACCTTATTGCTTACCAGAATCGCCAGAATGTCCTTCACACGTCCAGAAATCGCGTATGTCATTAGTGTGATATCAAACAACAGCATTTGATTCAGAATCCTTCTTGCTTCCTTTGTCAGGGTTTGCGATGCCTTCTCCAGCTAGTGCCGACTGTTGTTAGAGAGCCACAACGTGGAAGGGACGGTTGGAACTGTACCTCTTTCGACAAGGACATTCCAGCCGCCTTGACAGCATCCGGGTTATCCTCGCGATTGACCACAGTGACAACATGAAGTGTATCGCCGTCGCGCATCATTGTGCCCATGACCCATTCCAGTGCATACAAACTTTCCGCACTAAAGTCGCACGCTGCAAGATACGATCTGCGTTTCCGATACTGGTCATTCACAACGCCGTATCGACACGTAACAATGATCCGATCTCGTTTGCGCTGTGTTGCAGGTGGATCAGTGAATACCAAGAGCTTGCGTCGCTGCAGCGATGCTGTCCGTTTGCGTACGATTGGATCAATATACGGGATATGACGGTTGGATTCGGTAGTCTGCATCAGTTGTTCGTCTATTGTCTCATCATCGTCTTCTTCAGGTCGATTTGGATCAGGTTTTGGATCGATGACGGCTTCTGCAATATCGTCATCGGCTGTTTCGATTTGGTTCAGTTCAATAACCTTCTCCTCGAGACCGGGAGTGATGGGCTCTTCGGTGGTCAGCGGCAGCCCCAACGCGGCAGCAAACTCGATCGTTGCACCGCTCATTGTCTTGAAGTTTTGTGGAAAAGGCTAAGAAAAAATCGGGAAAATGGTGTTTTAAAGAGAACGGCGGGAAAGGGTATTTGTTTGCAACTAGTGATCGTTAGCGCCTCTCGTTGGTTTTCATGTTGCCGTCTGAGTTGGCTGGAATGCGCGCTATAAGCTACCCAGACACTTTCTTTCGAATAAGATCCGATAAGTTTTGTTGCCTTCCGAGTCACTCGATCTTTCAGCCGTGATCGATCACCACAAGGTATTTTTGTGGCATGACACAGGCCCGTCTCTGTACTTCTTCTGCTGCTTAAAGCAGATTACATAATGTACTCCGTATCTGTATATCAGCCAACATGCTATGCCATTGTTTTATTGCCCTTTGTTGATAAACGCAACACGAGTCCATGTTCTGTCGCATAGTAACGTGCTTATCTACCTCGAATGACAGGTAGGACAACATTCATGTGACCTGGATTTAGCAACTAATTTGTGCACCGAACAATCAGTCGATAAAACTTTCTCCACGATAACATCTAATGTTTCGATTGTGCATGGAAAATGTACCTATAGTATGACAAATGGATTCCTCTATAGGTTGTGAAACGTAGCTTTATTTACATCATGGGGAGTACCATCGCAACATGTCGATAAACTTTATTTGTCGCTTTGTGGTCAAGCGCTCTTTGTGTCAGGCTAAACCGATGAACTTACTTGTATTGCCAAAGCATTTTATAGATGTGCAGCTTGCGCCTAGACCTTATCTCACATGATTTGGATACTGGTTTGGTATATGTGTGCTCACACCTAGAATCCAGAAACACCGAAAACAAATACATACTCAGGAAAAGTTAGCAACATAAGAGCCTTGGGTGCGGATGATTGATGTTACGTATGGAAAATATTCTTTTATTCTTTACTTCAGAACTAAGTAAAGAAAATTACCACACCGTTCATATCATATGCCCATACACTATGTTTGATGTGGTATTAGCGACAAGAGGCATAGAAACATTAGCGAATAATTAAGAAGCAAGTCATTGTCAGTCTTTATTTAACTAGATGTTTTTCAGGTAAGACATCCTGTACTTCTTTATAGTAAACTAGACTACATAATTAGGTGTTCGATATGATAAAAGTTAAAGGGTAGTATCGGATTGATATTAATAGAGCCAACAGTAACATTTGCGGAATCAGATTTGACCAATACGTATATCTATCGTTTGAAAAGTTTATCTTTTAAAAGGGTAATCAGGATTGTCATTTTGAATGGCCTTGCAATATAGTTACTAGACCTATGTAATAAGAAAGCTTCTTAATGTGTATATAGAAATGATGGTCATATCGCTTTGGATTTCGAAAAATGGGTTGGACCAATGGCTACATACTACCAAGACAAGTGCCAGCAGCTGGGTGTGGGACCAGATTTATTAAAAGCCTCGAGATAAACCAAGGTTCTTATGACCTCAACAGTATGACCTCATCAGTATATATAAACATGCACTACTCAAAATGTAATACTACACTAATCTGCACAGGGATAGAAAATTGATATACGTTGTCTCACAAAGAGACGGATCAGTCACAGTGTAATCATTTCTGGAACATACACTTTCGAGACGGTCATTGGAGAACGGAGTACTCGATCTATCGCTAAATAAAGTATACCGCTTCCAACTATATTGATGGCATACATACAACGCGTTTCAGTTATTATGAGATTTAATGTAATTCGTGTAGCCTATTCAGTCATTAGTTCTTTCGTCTTACTTTTTTTTTCTGATAAAATGCTACGTAGCCCATTTTCGTTAATCACTACGTATGTAACTGTTTATGCAAGCTATTTGTCCAGAATTAGTTATAAAGGCCCTGCTCGGACCGCCGCATCCATTTTTTCACTTTCTAACGTGTTGGTAAAAGGGGTTAGGTTAACAAAAAGTAACCTAGATGGCACATTGAGTAGTAATATGATATTGGTAATACTATGTTCTCATAAAAAATAGATATTTTGCGGCTCTCCACGCGTTTCAAGAAACCGTGTATGCCAATACGTAACGGACAGCGCGTTTATGCAGTTGGTGGCACATTTAAATATTGTCGACTGATTATTCTACACAGTTTGTGCCCCTTAACACTGTACCGACACCTTATTCCCACGATGGCACGAATGCAAAGCTCTTCTTTTCTGTTGCGTGGAAAGAGAATAATATGCGGATATCATAAAAAATAACCTCACATAGTGGGCAATTGACAGTAGATAGTTTCCCGTTTATTAACATAGACAGCTAGCAAAGACATAAAGAACTGACTTGACGGTATCAATGTCACATGAAAAAGTTAAGGATAGACGCATCTCCGGCCCCAATACGTTAACTGTCATTGGATCCACGTGCATTACACGTTACGCAGGAATCTTGTTGCAGTTACGGCTTACACACCTTCATATGTCATCCACAAGAGTGGAGTGGACCGGTATTAACTACTTTCATGCCACCATACCGAAGCTTTCAGTTCTTATGCTATCCGAGCGTTTCCAAAGAAAAAAAAAAGAACCCGCCGCATTGGGAATACGCGTGATGATCTTGTATTGATCTAAATAAAACCGCATACACTTTCTTACGCTTGAATTGGATATAGTTCTGCTCCTGAGGATCCATGCTTTATGCTAGCCGTTAGAGGTAACTTAAGAATCATTTGAGGGAATAAGAAAAACGATGCTTTATTTAGGCTCTGTTCTTGAGCTCCTCAACGAATGCGATGTATTCCTTCTCGGCGTCTTCCTTGCTCTTGCCTAATCATAACAGCCTTATCAGCATAACCCCTTGAACCTGCTTCTTGCAAGCACTTACCCTTGACATCTTCCCAAGCCTGCCACTTGTACTTGCCCTTCAAGTCAAACATACCGGGCTTGGCTGATAACAAAAAGTCAGTAAACCACTACGTACAGAATACACGCATGGAATAAACTTACCAGTGTTGTTGTCACCAACGGTAGCCTGCTTGAACAAACCATAGAGCTTCAAAAGGTCATCGTCAGAGGGCTTGGTGGGGAGGTTCTTGACCTCTTCAGCGGCTTTGTCAAATTCCTAAAGTTTCAGATTTCATTCAGCAAATGGGATTAAGATTTGGAGTATAAGAATTAATAACTTACAGCAGAGGGCATTTTAAGATGAAAGAAAGGGTAATGAAAAAAGAAGACGGAATCAGGTTGGCCCGCCTGACTTTATACGCGAGACGGAGACTGTAACACAAGCAGGGTCCGTTAAGTGTGCGTCATGTGCGATGCCCTACATCAAATTATTCTCGATTTAATTATGCTTCATGGATATTCATGCAAAACCATACTGACTTAAAATATGTGTTGCCATGACGAACTGTGGAGAGAAAAGGTGACAACATGGATATACATAGGAGATACTGTGCATGTGATTTTTTGTTGCTTTGCGTGTTTGGCTCCGCTGGAAAGAAACACAGTCGCCAGGAGAGGACATTGCCCAACAAACACGGAACGTTTACCCGCCTTTCCCAACATACGCGTCGCTTCTCTTTTTGTCAACACCAACTGAATGTGCAGATCAGAGGGTATTGACAAAAATTATGTCCTTTCGAATTTGGTTTAAATAGCTATATGTAATCCTTACCCTCTTCACGTGTCAAACTTTAGCCTTCCCCACCTTGGTTGAAAACTACTGAATAAAACTGACAGTTGACCCCACATTTTTTTAGTTTTCATTTCTTTCTTTTTTATTTATTAAAATAATGGACGATATCGAGCCGTTCACCGTACCATCCTTTACTCCAGAGCAACTTGCTTTTTTGAAAGACAAGCTAAGCAAACCAGTGTACCCGAACGAGCTTGAGGAGGATTATAAATGGGATTACGGTGCTCCGACATGGGCTGTCAAGCCCTTGGCAGAAGAATGGCTGGGGAATTACGATTGGGAGAAGCCACGTACAAAGATGAACCGTTGGCACCACTATCACACGACAATCGACGGTTTGAAGGTTCACTTTGTACACGAACCTTCGTCCAACCCTGATGCGATACCAATCATGCTGGTGCACGGTTGGCCGTCAACCTTTTATGAATTCCACAAGGTCATCGAACCTCTGAGAGATGGTGCCAATGGAGAGCAGGTAATTTATAAAGCTCGGGAGATTTTCTAATCATAACCACAGTTTTCCAATAGGCTTTCCATGTTGTAGTTCCTAGTCTGCCTGGTTTCGGATTTTCGGAGGCTCCCAAAGTACGTGGACACGGTGTTGCAAAGAATGCAGAGATTCTCAACGCGTTGATGGTGAAATTGGGATATACGGAATATGGTAAGTGATAAAGGAAGTTAAAATGGAGGCGAGGGTTGAACACGAGACGATCTCTTTTTTAGTGCTGCAAGGCGGTGACTGGGGCGGAATTATCGGTAAATACATGGCGTCCCGGTATAATGCAAACTGCAAGGCATTCCATACTGGATTCCCGATGTTTTTGCCACCACTTCCTACTCCGCGCACTCTCCTGTTTTATCCATTCAAGCTTGTGAAATTCGGAGCAAGTTTATTGCTCGGCTTTGACCGTATTTACGGTGCAGGAAAGACAATCATCAATGGTGCCACATTTGCCAATGCAGAGATGTATGATGGATGTGGATATCGAGCAATTCAAGGTACACGCCCATATACATTGGCATATGGTTTGACAGACAGTCCATTGGGATTGATGGCATGGATGTTGGAAAAGTATCATGATTGGACATATCACACGCCCGCTAAGCGTGACACAGAAGCATTGCCACCTACGCTCACTTCAGAAGATTTCCTAACACAAGTTTCGATCTACTGGTTAACCAATACCATGTCATCGTCGATCCGAATCTACTATGAATGCTTACGTCAGAAAGAGATGTTCAAGGTTGTGTTCGGACGTCCCAAGGTTCCAGTCGCGGTGTGCGCTTTCGCGCATGACCTTATCAGAGTAAAGTTGATTCGTTCAGGATAAAAAGCAGCATTGACAGTTCATTAATGTTGTGTAGCTGCCCCCCGACTGGCTTGAAGCAGCGTCTGATCTGCATCAATATTCAGAATACGAATCGGTAAGTATTGATGTTTGACAGAATTTGCACATGGATAACGATCGGTTAATCATTGGCGGATTATTTAGGGTGGACATTTCCCAGCAATGGAGGAAAACGAGTTACTAATGAGAGATGTTCAGCGGTTTGGCAAGATCTTGAAGGATAAAAAGCTTGTGAAATCTTAAAGGCTGAAAGCATAGTTTCGATAACAGTTTAGTTTTATTTTTAGTTTTGTATGAATATGTTTCATCTTTCTTGCTCTTCTTTTCAGGACCACGCTTTTCATGCAAATGTTGTTCCCGACCATATTGGCCCTTGCAGCTCTCTCTTGCTTTGCCACACCTTTTGTCCATGGACAATATCACCATGACATTTCCTGGATTTCGCGTCACCTAGCAACCAAGTCCCCTTATCCCGTACCAAAACAAAACTTTGACAAAGCGATCCGCGGTTATACCTTAGAACAACTACAGCTTATCGTGCGTCATGGCACTCGCTACCCATCCGACGGAGATACTAAGGATATTGCTGCCATTCTGGAAAAGTTACGTCAGAGTACAAACAGGACTGCACTTGGATGGCTTGACAACTACGAGAACGTGTACCTGCCAGGACGCGCTGGGGCTCTTGACGAAAATGGACAACTGGAAGAGTTCTTACATGGCCGTCGTGTTGCAAAGAGCTTCCCAAAACTTATTGAATCGGTAATGGACCAAGATGTTCTTCTTTCCATTGACAGTGCTTCTTCATGGTCTGAGCGTACAACGCAATCGGCGATTGCATTCCACATGGGTTTGTTCGAAGGGCGTGGTGTGCTTGGTTCTGCTAAACAAGTCGCGGTGCCTCAGTTTACCTACCCTGATCAAGGCGATCAAATCATTGCGATCGACGACAACTGTCCGGCGTGGGCGAACGCAACTGAAAACAGTGATTCTGAATCGGACTTGTATCAGGTGAAGGCACACACTGCAACTGCACAGCGACTTTCCAAGGATCTCGGTATTACTTTGACACCGGACGATGTGGATGCCATTTACACTGGTTGCTGTTTTGATGTTGCCCATCAACATCGTGTGGATGGTTTTTGTACGCTGCTTAATCACCAAGAAATTCTCCACGCCGAGTATCGCGAAGATCTCTCATATTTCTATGAATACTCTTTCGGCGGAAACCCTTTGAACAGCCAAGTTGCCTGTGCTCTTGCTCAAGGTATCATGGAGCATATCGAGAAAAACGATGTTCGTCTTGTTTTGAAGTTTGGCCATACGCAAACGGTGATGTTCCTGCAAACGTTTTTGGGCGTTTACGATAACAAGGATGTTTTGACGGCCAATTCCTCGCAGTCCGTAATCGATAATCGTGTGTTCCGTACATCAAATATTGCCACGTTTGCTTCTAACGTTGGTTTTCAAATCCTTCGAAAGAATGGAAAGCGATTTGTTCGAGTTCTTGTATCCGAAGTTCCTGTTGTTGTTCCTGGATGTCATCAAGAGATTTGTCCTTTGGAAACCCTCAAAGCTGCACTTGCAACAAAGTTGAAATGCAATATCAAGGATGTGTGCCAAAGTTAAGAGTTATTATTATTATCTTCATTAGTGGTTGTACGGTACATATACTTTATACTGTTGCACGGTTACTACGTAGTTATTTTCTAAAAATAAGGATCATAAGTATGACTATATGACGAAAAATCGGTGTTTGTTTTGGGGAATTAGTACAGGAGCGATAAAAGCTTCTAAATGTACTACAAGCTAATAGGAACCTTGATAATATATCGTCCCCACGTCGCTGTGATAGATAATGGAGACCATATATATCACGTGACGAGTATTTTAGCATACGTATAAAGATGGGATTATGAAAGAAGTGTCAAGTTTCTTTTTTTATAGGGTGTCGTTCGGTTGCAATACTAGTCATAGTTATACATTGTAATTACCAGAAGCTTGAGAAGGAACAACAACAAAAAAAAAAAAAAAAAAGGCAAAAAGTAGAAATATAGAAAGTGTAATCTGTACTCGTGACCATGATGAGGATATTATGCAGGAAAAGCACTGCTACCAGAGTGGCACCTTAAAGACGGTATATACGTTGTAACGAAATTTCTCGGCCCCTCTTCGTTTATGCTACCTTTCCCTTTTTGGCACGCACTTGACCTTTGTATTGACCTTCATTCAACTGTATGGTGCATCTGCACTTGATGTATCTTCTTCTTCTCGTTCTGATCTTCCCAAGCTACCGACCTATTCTATTATATGGTGCATCTGCACTTTCGTTTATCTTCTTCCGCACTCGGATCTCTTGCTAGTTGTAATTCCTATCTAACCCACCTTTTACCTCCGGCACAGCCCGATGTATCCACAGTCAGCGTATCCGCAGAAACATATAAATACCCTTGTTGAATCAAATGAAATAAAGCAGTTAACTTGACCTCAATTATCTTGATCATACCTTTTAAAGCCCAAGACAGGAGCTTATATCTGTATTTGGTTAACTCACCTTTTCTATTTCTCTATATTTCAACCTACTTTGTGGACCCTGTTTCACACAGAATTACCTTACACAAACAATTTCCTTTCACAACAACGTAAACCGATTTATGTACTCGTAAAGTGGCTGTTGATTTATTTATTATTTGAGACACGTCGCTTTTTAACTCATATAGACAATAGATAAGAAGTTGTCCATTTTCTATGTGTATTTTTTAGATGTTTACTTGATTGTTATGGTGATAAACCATGTAGATACAGCTGCTACAGTGGAAGGTATCAGCTACTTACATAGTCTATAGTCTACGTATAAATGTAGACAATAAAACCAAAGAAAGAACCGGATATAAAGAGTATAAACAATGAGAGTTCCTAGATGCAGGAATCCTGCTTCATATATACGTCATATATTCGAAGGTAGTATATAGCTAGGGCGTCTATGATCAACAATCTAACCAATTCTAATATCTCCTTATCCAACCATACGCCACACGGGTTGTCGCATGCTACGTTTATCTACAGGTATCGATATGTATAATGATCAACGAGACTCCGGGTTGGATAGCGTCTGTAGTGATGGATCACATCATTACATCTATTTAACATCAGGATCGACATTTGCTCATCCATCCATGTTTATTTACCCTGTCTTCCCATTTCATTCTTTTCTAATGGCTTACAGGCCTTTCAGTTCCTACTCCAGTATACTCTTGTTCTGGTCACTCTATTTGATAGGTTGAAGCTGTAAGTATATAAAATTCCTGAACTGCTTTAAGTACATATGTAGAACAATATACTTGTAAACGTGATGTGCTGATGTGCTTAAGTATAATATGATAGTGATGTATATATGCGCACACTGCCCGCTGTGGTAAGCTGTAATGTTTGCACTTATCTCTAATGTTCTATAATAAGGGAAACTTATGGATCTGGAAGGTTACATTATGTGCGTTTTGCACTACGCTTTGGCATTTGCAGGCTGTAGCCGATGCGCATAATGTATATTGCCACTGTAACTTTAAAATGTATCAAGGGGGGGGGGTTGGCGAGAAGACGGGAAAAATAACTTAAAATCTACGTTAAGGAGGCTTTTGATAGTAATGGAGAACCTTGGTACTTTTAGAAGGAATAGATTCAGGGTCTAGCCTCTATATCCACAGAAAGTTACAAAAATCCATTGAGGAACTGGTTCTTGATATGAAATTACAGAATTCTGTCGATTGCTGTGTATATAAGGACAAGGACAAGGGCGAGCAAGAGCTTTCTGAAAAAAGTTTATCATTTACTTTTACAAATATTCTTTTTATCTTTTATGTCTAGTTATAGCCCCCAAGATCGACATTCAACAGCAGCTGCATATACGGACTGGCCATAGGTATGGTAGAGAAAGTGGAGTTTAGATATTCAGCGCCATAGACTCCGTATTTTGCGCCTAGTGGGGCATTTAAAAAGACACAAATACTGAGAGACCTCGGAGCTTATCTTTTCTTCATGTTGCTACACTGCCGTCTTGCGATCATTGCCAGCTTTCTCTTCACAGCGCATTCGGTGTCAGCAGTTCTTCCACATACTCATGACATCGATTATCTCAGGCGCCATCTCAGTACCAAAACTCCATATATTGCCGAGCCCAAGCCGGCTACGGATACCATCACTGACAAGTACAACGTGGAGCAGTTCCAAATGATTAGCCGACATGCTACCCGCTACCCTTCGGTAGGCGATACCCAAGAAATTACGCGAATAATTAAAGTCCTGAAGTCAAGCAACAGCGCTGCGGTTGACTGGCTCGCCACTTACGACAATGTCTATTCGATACGCAGAGGCAAAGAACTTGATATCAATGGCATGCGTGAATTCTACGATTATGGGCATCGAGTATCTCGCAGCTATCCTGACCTACTCAATCAGGTTGTTGATGTTGATGTGTTTTTGTACTATTCATCGCTTGCCTCATGGTCAAAACGCACTGCGCAATCGGCGATTGCGTTTCAGACGGGCCTATTTGAAGCCTCCAAAAGCTTGTTGAATCTTCCGCTGTTAAGGGACGACACGCCACTCATTGCACCACTCCAAACACTTTTCTTTGAAAACGGCACAAATGTTGGTCAGGCTGATATTTGCGATCGCTGGATTACCAGTGTTGAAAACAACCCGGCAACGACGGCCGAGTCTGACAGCTACCTGAACCAGTTCGTCAGCCTTATCGCGTCAAGGCTTTCCCAAGAACTCGGAATCACCTTGACAGCAATCGATGTTGAAGCAATTTTTACTGGATGCACTTTTGATATAACCCATCACAACCGCGTTGACACATTTTGCACACTTCTCGCGCCAGAAGATATCCCAATCCTCGAATACCACCGAGACCTCGTGAAATATTACGAATATTCCTACGGCAACGAGTTAAACACTAAGCTTGCATGCCCATTGATGCAGAGTATGATGACAAACATGGAGAATGCTGTCAGTGGGAAGGAGGATTACACCCGGATGGATATTAAGCTCTTGCACTCCGAATCGGTGCTTTTCGTAGAGGCATTTTTAGGGCTTTTCAAGGACGACCAACATTTGCGTGCAGACTGGAGTCAACAACAGATCGATAATCGAAAATTCCGAACATCTGAAATCTCTGGATTTGGATCCAATATCGTCTTTCAACTTTTGAGCGACAAAAATAACCCTACGGCAAAGTTTGTCCGGGTACTGCTCTCTGAACGCCCCGTAACACTTCCGAGTTGCGACTCTGAACTTTGCCCATTTGAAACATTCAAGAGTATATACCAGCCAAAACTCAACTGCAGTTTTGCTCAGCTTTGTAACTAGACGTTTAAGTTTTTTTTTTATCAATTACTTCAAGTACAATCAATATTATTAAACTTTTCAGAAAACATATTATATTCGGAGGATATATTCTACCCGATCCCAGGGGTGCATATGCACGACTGTAGCTCCTAAAGTAAGGTTACTGGTATCCAGAAGGAAACATATTCGTCGTTTTATGCAATGCCACCCCTGATGCCGATTTCGTCTGTGCTATTGCATAGATAGCCCAGGTTTGCCTATGCCAGAAGCCGCATACCACCTCATTGACACCAGTGACCAGTTGCTTGCACATTTTACCCGCGTAACTTTTTGGTTGTCCATTTGTTACTAATACAGTATATCTCCTCATTTTTCAAACTAAACAACTCTTTTAGAGTCTATGCAAATGCCCTGAAGAGTCCGAGGAAAACAGCAAAGCAGAAGGCCTCACTATGTACTATAACTGTTTCTAATACGGAGAACTTAATCCTTATCGATCGTAGTTTATATATAACGGCCTGCTCGATGATTGAAGTACTTCAATAGCTACATATTGAAAAAAAAGTGACGTATAACGCTCTTAACTAACTTTATACCATGTGGCCTTCGTTTTACGCACCAATTTATCTTACCCCTTGTGTATGGCTAACTTATTGTCTACCAGTATGTAGCTGGTATTATTAGTCTGTTTCACTTACGCGACTTAATCTCAAATGATAAGATACATTTTCATGTGTATGGTTCGGTTTACGATCGTATGGCTCATTACCAGCTTGATGACGTAGCTTTGCTTAAGATAGTCATATCCATTCCCCTAACTGGCAAACGATGACAACTCTTAGCATCACTTTGCCATTGGTCCCATGACAACGTTTTGTGTAACTCCTGGCACTGTTGCGACATACTCATCACTACAGACCCAGGGATAAAATCACACGTATTTTATCCTAAGTGCGTGTGTAACTGGATATCTCGAACATGTAGGAAACGTGTCCCTACCCATGACGCAAGAGGAGAGTAGCTTACTGCTCGGGAAAAAAGACAATCCAAAAATGGTAAGCTTTCTCAGGCGAGCATGAACGTCGGTTGTCTCACCCTTTCCTTCTCTTTTTCAACACAAACACCATTTCATTGACAAATTAACAAAAGCGCTTCAAAATGAAACCACATTTCGCGCTGCCGATCCTGCTGGGGATCCTTTGGGCAGCAACAGCAAGTGCAGTGGAGCCAACGCCAAAGCACGAAAATGGCTACTGTGTCATGCGCGGCGATTGCGGAGGCATCTTTAGCCCTGCCAATTGCGTTTACAATGAACCTGCTGTACAACCAGAAACCGACTCTTTTCGAAAACTACTTGTGGATACTTGTGGCGCTGAGTATGCAACGGGCCCTGCGTGCTGTGACGAATCGCAGATTCAGAAGCTGGTCAACCAAGTCCAAATGGCCAAACCGATTGTGGCGTCGTGCCCTGCATGCTGGAGCAACTTTTTACAGTTCTGGTGTGCCTTTACGTGCTCACCTAACCAATCGACTTTTGTCAACGTCACGGGCACGGGCACGCAAGGGGACAAGCTGACGGTGTCGCAGACCGATTACTGGGTCGGCGATAATTTTGGAACGCAATTCTATGACAGCTGCAAAGACATCAAGTTTGGGTCAAGCAACGGATACGCCATGGACTTCATCGGTGGAGGCGCCAAAGATTGGCACGGGATGGTTACGTATATGGGTACCAAGCGACTAGGCCTGGGCAGTCCGTTCCAGATCGACTTTCCGCCTCTCGATGCAGGCGATGCTTTGACACGGTACGACGATAACGGCAAATCCTGCAACGACTCCGACCCCGCGTACCGATGTGCATGCGTCGATTGTGAAGCAACCTGTCCCGTACTTGAACCTACTCCCGGCGAGGCCCCGGAATGTCAAGTCGGCCTGCTCAACTGCTGGACCTTTGCCATGGTTACTACCTACGGCCTGATTGTTCTGGTGGTTTTGGTTCTCGTTCTAACACGCCACCACCGCATCGGCGTCTGGTTACAGAAATGCATTGGATACGACTGGATCCGTGAAGAGAACAGAGGACTGTACGAGCCTTTGGCGCTCGAAGAAGAAGAGGACGATGGAAGCGAGATTGAGAACCTGTTGGATCCCGATCACGTGCCGCGGCAGTACTGGCTCAACTCACGCCTACAGGGCTGGTTTTATCGCCAAGGCCTTTTCTGCGCACGTCATCCCTGGCTGGTTATCATCCTGGGACTTTGTGCTGTGTCGTTATGCTCTGCTGGATGGACACGGTTTTCCGTTGAGCGCGATCCCATCCACTTGTGGGTGTCACCATCATCGCGTGCGCTGGCCGAAAAAGAACATTTTGACAAGAACTTCACTCCGTTTTACCGTGCAACGCAGCTGTTTATCGTGAACGAGGAGCCTGGTCCTATTGCATCGCAAGACCATTTAAAGAATCTGTTCAAACTGGAGCGTGAGATTCGGCATATGCGGTCGAATGAACATGGTTACGTGTTTCAGGATGTTTGCTTCCATCCAAACGGGGATGCTTGTGTGGTTCAGTCTGTCACGGGGTACTGGCAAGGCGATATTGACAACTTTGACCCAGAATACTGGAATGAAGACTTGCAGAACTGCGTCGAACAGCCATCTGATTGCTTACCCGACTTCCAGATGCCTTTAAAGCCGTCTATGATTCTCGGAGGCTACGAGGGCAGCGAATTCATGTCTGCAAAAGCATTTGTTGTCACGTTCGTCCTTGCAAACTCTTTGGAAACAGAAGCTGTGGCAAAAGCTGAAGAATGGGAGAAATCATTGATCCACAATATCTTATCGAAAGTGAATGACCGTCCTGAATGGAAGGGTGTACGCGTCACCTACTCGACAGAGGTAAGTTGGGGTAGCTTGGCAACAGTTTGATGAATAGCAACTTAACTTTCGGTATAGAGCTCCTTGGAAACCGAATTGAACAAGTCTTCCAATACAGATGCGTTGACAATCATTATCAGCTATCTTGTTATGTTTGTCTATGCATCGGTGTCCCTCGGTCGATTCCGCTCATGGAACCTTCGCCGACTTCTGGTCGATTCCAAATTTGGACTGGGCATTTGCGGTATCCTCATCGTCATCTTCTCCGTATCTACCGCCGTTGGCCTCTTTTCGTTGACTGGCAAGAAGACAACCTTAATTATCGCCGAGGTCATACCGTTCTTGGTCCTTGCTGTCGGTGTTGACAACATTTTCATCCTTTGTCACGAATACGCACGACGAGAAGACATGGGCGAGGATGAGTCAGTCGAAGAACGCATCGCTCGAACACTTGGCAAGATGGGCCCAAGTATCCTGCTTAGTTCACTCAGTGAAACTATTGCCTTTGGTCTTGGTATGCTGGTAACCATGCCAGCTGTCAGCAGTTTTGCAATTGTCGCATCTATTGCTATTTTCGTCGATTTCATCTTGCAAGTTACGTGCTTTGTTTCGTGCATGGCATTGGATGCAAAAAGAGCCGATGTGAGTGATGTCTATATCGTGTTAAGTATTTGTCTAACAAAGTCTTTTTTCCAAGTCGAACCGCTTGGACTGTGTGCCTTGCGTGCGCATCCGTGCCCCAGAGCCGTTGGAAAAGGAAGGATGGTTGTCAACGCTGGTCCGCGTATATTATGTCCCCACCATTCTGAATCGGCAAGTGCGATACGTAATCTGCCTTCTGTTCCTCGGTCTCTTCATGCTCGGTTTGGCCATGGTACCTGAGCTTCCACTGGGACTCGACCAGCGGATAGCATTGCCATCCGATTCTTATCTTGTTCCCTACTTTAACGATCTGGACGTCTATTTGAATACCGGACCACCAGTCTATTTTGTGGTACGAAATGCCAATATGACGGACCGAGAAGTGCAAAAGAAGATTTGTGGCCGATTCGCTGCATGCGACCCGACTTCGATGGGTACAATTCTGGAGCAGGAACGCAAGCGACCAAAAGTATCGTACATTGGCGAACCAACAAGTGTATGGGTCGATGACTTTTTGCATTGGCTTGACCCTACTGTCGGCTGCTGTCATCGCAAGGAACAAACCAGTCTGTATTTTGACACATTGGAGCGCGAGTATCGTCGTGGATTCGAGATGTGTGACCCTGACTTTGATCGCAAATGCGTCGATTGCTTACCTGACTGGTCACCTAGCATGGAGACATTGCCTGAAGGCAAGGAGTTCTTAGAGTTCTTTGACATGTGGATCGATATGCCACCGGATGAAAACTGCCCATTAGGAGGAAAGGCAGCATATGGTGATGCTATTGCTGTGAATCACGAGCGTGTGACCACGGTAACCTCCCACTTCCGTACGTTCCACACCCCCTTGCGAACGCAGCAAGATTTTATTGCAGCTCAAGCATCAGCAAGACGCATTTCGGATAACCTCAGTGACAGTCTCGGTATCAGTGTTTACCCATACTCTGTGTTCTACGTCTTCTTTGAGCAATATTCGTACATTGCTATGATGGCGCTGGAGCTTCTTGGTCTGGCGATACTGTCCATCTTTATTATTACAAGCACACTTCTGGGCAGCATGCGATCCGGTATTATTGTAATGCTTGTGGTTATCATGATTTTGATTGATGTAATGGGCGTCATGACGCTATGGGGTGTCAGCTTGAATGCCGTCAGTTTGGTGAACCTCGTTATATGTGTTGGTATCAGTGTCGAATTCTGCTGCCATATTGCCCGTGGATTTATGGTGTCGAGCGGCAGTCGTGAGGAACGAGCAGGCAAAAGTATGGTGGATGTTGGTAGCTCGGTAAGTCATTTCAGTCGGCTCGATTAAAGGCATGCCAACATGAAGCTAGGTATTCTGTGGTATTACGTTGACCAAATTTGCCGGTATCGTCGTTCTCGCCTTTACGCGCTCCAAGATTTTTGAGGTCTACTACTTCCGAATGTGTAAGCTAACCATATCTATCTTACGAGATACGCATGGTAATGATATGTCTTCTTTTGTAGACCTCGCTATAGTGGTCCTTGGTGCTTTGCATGGTCTTGTGCTTTTACCAGTACTTCTTAGTCGATTTGGCGGTGAAGGAATGTCAGTGCTTTCTGCATTTGACGATGCAGGATTTGGCTGGGAGCGCAATCATCGAGGTCTATTAATTGATGATTCGGGAAGCTACGATCAAGTTCTTATTACCGATATGCCTGAGGATGATCAGAACAGGCGGCGCAAGCCAAATAAGAATCGCAGAAGACGATCTTCAGAAAGTAGCACATCTGACAATGATTGAAACTCCTATATTCTATACACCCAATTCTCCGTAGCCTTGGACACTTTATACCTATCCCACTTAAATTGCGTTTCTGCCTATATTATAACCTTGTGTTTCAGAATGTATTCTTCAATTCTCTTACTTTACGTATTACGAAGAGAGATTTCTTAAATCTTTATAAAATCTTTAACGCAATTTGACATGTAAGGGGGAGGCGAAGGGTGCTTGCACATCAGGGGTAGCATAAGCCTATCCCTCGGAAGGATTCCAAATTGGCCACCTGATACACAGGTGGTACGCCTATATATCCTGTTATTAGATACATGGATAATAATACTGGGATTTGGGAGTGAGGGATACCAAGCCCAACTTAATCTTATTCAACTTTAAGCTGCTGTCGTATGATGCGGCGTAATCCCCTGAGTACTGGGATTAATAATGGTATGTAGCTACAAAAAGAATTCAATACATTATTTTACGAACACTCTTTATCAAGCATATTGTCCTTATAGGCGTCATGACACAATATTCTTTTCGTTTGTCACGCCAATGGTTAGCTGCTGTATTTCTTTTAGCCTCTACAAGACTGGCTGTCGCACAACGTTTTACCCACGATATCAATTGGATCTCGCGCCACCTTGGTAACATTACACCATACCTTCCGTTAGGTAGCATTCAAGATCTCCAAGTTCCACCAGGATACAGTCTTGAACAAATTCAAATTATCGTTCGACACGGATCGCGCTACCCAGCGGACACAGACATTGAGCACATCGCCAATGCCGTTTCGATTGTACAAAAGTCGACCTCTCCAACGGATTCCTGGATTACCGGTTACGACAACGTCTACACTATGGAGCGTAACTTTGAATTGGACAGAAATGGCCAGATCCAGCTATATCAGCTTGGTCGCCGTCTCACTAAAGCCATCCCATATTTCATCGAGGCAATGATCGACAACGATATTATTCGCAACTTTTCTGCTATATCAACTAGCAGCAAACGAGTCACTCAATCAGCACATGCGTTTGAAGTAGGCTTACTCGAAGGTTACGGCCCACTCCCAGGACAACTTAATGCTGCGCCTCTGATAACGCTTCCAGAAAATCAAAACTTTTTAGTTGGGTCTTCAGTAAGTTGTAAACAATGGTATTACAACGTGTATATGCCCGAGCAAGCAACCACTAGTCAACCAAATTTATATTTGGAAGCCGCTGCTCGTCCAATCGCGAATCGGCTAAGTCGTGAGCTTGGCATATCAAACTTGACACCAGTTGACGTGTACGATATCTACTTGGCTTGTGCTTTTGACGTTTCCCATCGAGGGTGGACAAAAACGTTCTGTAGCCTGCTGTCTCCTCAGGATATCTTGGCTCTAGAATACTATATGGATCTCAAGGAATACTACTTGTTCTCGTATGGAAGCACACTAAATGGGTTTTCCTGCTATTTGGTGGAAGATATCATGGAAAACATCGAACAAGTTGTATCCGGTATCGATTTCAATCGAACAGTCATCAAGGCAGCACACGAGGATACCATAGTAAATCTCGAAACTTTTTTGGACCTGTTCAAGGATGAGCCTATTCTCGCTAGTGACTCGTCGCCGTTGATAATCGAGAATCGCCATTTTCGTAGCTCCATTACTACTAGTTTTGCGTCAAACTTTATGTTCCAAGTGCTCAGAACAATCGATGATCCTTCAAGTTATTCGATCAGAGTGCTATTCGCAGAAAAACCTATTACCCTTCCTGGATGTCCAGATGAGATATGTCCGTTACCCATTTTCAAATCCATTATTAGGCCCAAGTTAAATTGTAATGATATCGAGAGTAAATGTCGCCGTACGTAAACAAAAGTGAAAAAAGCATGATATACATATTGAAAACAATGCATTTGAAATGTTGCGTAGTAACAATATACTGAATTATAATCATCAGCTATCATGTTGACGTTTGATTCCTTCTCTCCATGAAGGTCGTGGATTGATAACCAAAAATGACACTTTCCAAAGAATATCGTTCCAAACCATGGGCCAAAATGCATGCATGCATACGTGCAATCACTTTACCTGAGACCTATTATAATAATTCTGTGCTTTTTACGCCTACTGCATATGTATTTGCCATACCATATCTTACGTAAATAATTGGGTAAATTTATATACTATGTAGCTGACGTTGATGCCAGTTAACTGCAGTATCGAATAACATCTACGTAGAGAACGTACTACACGTATTATAGTGCATCATTGCTTACAAAAATTTCCATTGCTACAGATGTTTGCATATTAAAAATGATTAATTCCGACCATATACCGATTGAAAACGCTGCGAATTTTCTCTGTTCGGCAATCCAGAAGTTAGCTACGAGCTTACTTATAAAATATGACAGATAATCAGAGAAGATTCTGCTAGTGCTCATGAGCAGAGGAATCCCATATTCTCAAATTTCGCGATTGGAAAGAGATAACCATGTATGCAAATGTTTTCTATGCATGTTTTCGGCAAAAAGCGTGCTACAACGAATTGCTCGTATAAAAGCTGATAATGACAGCACAGTATTATGTACTACATAATAACAATATATAATAAAGACTTAATACGTAGCTTTGACATTTGAATTTCCTATTTCTTGCTTAGGTATACAATGTGCTGGATTCGCGGCGTGTACATATCAACAGTCCCATGACAGCACACTTGCATTAGATATATCTCGAATAGAACGTCCTGTAACAGATGAAGAACGGTAAACAAGAATGCAGTTGCAGGAATCAAAAATTAAAGCTATACGTACATGCTTATATTATGAAGCGTGTTAAGAAGTTTTGCTTCGCCTCAATTACATTGAGTTAGCGTGCGTTTCTCGGTTACTATTCACAGTACGCACATTTCACTCACATAGCAGATTTGCAAATTTCTAGCTATTAAGCGAGATTCTTTGGCTTTTAACATCAGAAAGGAGGTCATGTCCATGCTATTCGAGTGCAAAGCATACGAACCTTACATAGGAAGATGATCTGTTAACTGTCGCATCGACGTCAATATCAGTGACAAATGTGCTTTTCAAAATACAGATTCATATACCCCCAATTTGCTATATTATGACGTATGTCTAAATAACAACTGCTCCACACTGCATACACCCTTCAAGCACCATAGAGACAGATTTCTTGATCAAAACGTATAGTGAACGTAGGCTGCCAAAAAAAAAAATCCTCGCTCGCTGCTTGAAATTTGGGAGTTGCTTAGGTTCGCGCTTTCACTCTCCAAAACCTACTGTAAAATGGGTATGTTTCCTCGTTGTCGACGATCACAGCTCAACTGACTTTTTCTATGAAGCAAATCGTACGGTATCGGATGCCATTGCCGTACATGGCAAGAATCCACAACATTTGGTGGAAAAGATCATTCGTGAGCGCATCTACGATTCAATGTACTGGAAAGAGCATTGTTTCGGGTTGACAGGTAATGGCTTATTGACGTGTTCTCGTTCAATCGTTCTAACAAATTGTTACAGCCGCAACTCTTATGGACAAGGCAGTAGAATTATCATATATTGGTGGACAGTATGCCGGACAACATCCAACCGAATTCCTTTGCTTGGCACTCAAGATGCTGCAGCTTCAACCTGAGAAAGAGATTATCAATGAAATCATAAAACAAGAAGATTTCAAGTAAGTATACCTTTGCAATGGCTGTATATAAGAATCTAACAATGCAATTAAAGATACCTGCGAGCACTAGGCGCGTTCTATTTACGTTTAGTGGGTCGATCGAAAGAAATATACCTGTCGCTGGAGCCACTGTTAAACGATCCACGAAAATTACGCGTCAGACAAGGAGGTATGCTGCTTATATACGCCATGCAAAAAGCTTTTGCTAAGTGGGATGTGTTAGAGGGATTTAGTTTAACGTACATGGACGAGTTTATTGATCAGCTATTGCACGAGGATCGCGTATGCGATGTTATTTTGCCACGACTTGTCAGCCGACATATTATGGAAGAAAACGATGAACTGGAGCCCCGTGTGAGTGGATTGGAAGGCGATCTTGAAAGTGATATGGACGATGATGAGCGAGGACGCAATCGTAGCAGGAGTCGGAGCCGTAGTCGTAGTCCTAGTGGAAGCTCCAGTAGAAGCCGTAGCCGCAGCGAAAGTTCGGATCGAGGAAGGTCAGAAAAAAGAAGATCGGATAGGAGAAGGAGCCCAAGTAGCAGCAGAAGCCGTAGCGTAAGCAGAAGCCCAGATCGTCGCTCACACCATCGTCGTCATCGATATCGTAGTCGAAGTTCGAGCCGTGATCGTCATCGTTATCGCAGTCGAAGTTCCAGTCATAGTCGCCGACGTTACCGTAGTCGTAGCAGTAGTACTGATAGACGCAGGAGATAATAAATTTGCTTATATTATTAAGGGTTGCTCGTGTGGCTACTAGGTACATAGAGTATTGGAATTTTAAAAGCTTATCATTCAGACGAAGCTGAAAGCAGGCGCACAACAGCTGAAGCAAATAGAGGGACATATGCAACCGGTAGACACAGGATAACGGCACACACGTGGCTCTGCAGCAATGCCACATTATCTCAAACTCAAACTATATAGCAACGGCGAGCACAGAGTTGCATTGTAACCGATGAGGTAGCAGATCAACGGGGCCACTATAACATTACAGCTGTTATCTTGGTAATAAAGAGTAAAGTAAATCAAAAGAGAATTCAGCAATGGCAACCGCATCATAAGTTTTATTGATGAACAATGGTTTTGATATGATGATGACCGACAATTTATTTCTTCTATTAACATCAAAAGCGTAAATGATGTTAGCACTGATATCGTGAACCATTGCACATTCACGTACCTTGTTGGCCTCCTCCTCAGCCTTCTCACGGGCACGCTTCTCACGGGCACCGAGAGTACGGGCTTCCGAACGAGCATAACGGAGCTTCTTGAAAGCGTTGACCTTCTTCTCATCAGCAGCGATGGCACGGGCTTCAGGAGCAGCCGAGATCTGCTGGATGGGCAAAAGACCACCACGGAACTGAACAGCCGAAGCAACTTCAGCAGCCTAAATCAAAACACGTAAGTTCTCAAAGCTCGCTTCGATCCCTTTTCTAAACCTGTACCTCAGAGTCACCCTGCTTGGGCTTGCCAGCCTTGCGGGGGAAGACAATGAGCTTAGCCTTGTAAGCCTTCAAGCGCTGGACGTTCAATTCCAACGACTCCTGGGACTTGTTGCGGCGACGGTGGTCGACGGCAATACCAACGGTGCGGGCAACCTTGCGGTTAATGCCAGCTTCCTACAATTTTTTTTTCGATCAGGAACCTCATTCTCATATAAAACACACTACAAATCTAACCTTGAGTTCCTCCAAGGTGAAACCACGGCCAGAGCGCAACTTCATGTTGTAGCGCTGGGTAGGGCAGCGGACAGCAGGGCGCAACAAACCATCAACGGGTCTGGGAGCAATGCGAGCAGCCTTCTGGACACGCGCAATTCTTCTGGACTTCTTGCGGCCGGGCTGATCGAACCAAGTCTTAACGCGACGCTGCCAGTCCTTACGGAAGTGCTGGTTGGGCAACTGGTTGTTGTGCTTCAAAACCATTGTCTGCAAGAGTGTTCAATAAGAGAATTGGCGTGAATGGAAAAAAAGGTCGTGAATTTCGATTCGAATGCAGGATATAGATGAAAAAATAGAGAGAAAAAACATGGTCAGTCCAAAAATCCACACAACGTTTGTTGTTCCAATGGATCCATCTCCATTGACATTGGATGGATGGATCCCATAGGTGATGCTATTGCAACATGATACTCACGGATGGCCAAGTATCGAGAGAGAGGGTTGGGCATCAGGCTCCATCGCCAATTTTTCAATCGCACGCTCCCGCCTCTCGGTTGAATATACATCCGGTTACACGACAGCCAACCATATTAACTAATTCACACTCAAGGTCTTTGCAGCAGCAAGCATATTTCCATCGTACTTTCAGCCTTTAAGTATGAGTCCAAATGGTTTTAATTACATAAGCAAAATGCATGAAAATTACAAAGATATTGTAAGACTATATACAGGCTTTTTGAAAACTAGTCTCTATGCTGCTCCATAAAGCCCTGGTGGAACTTTTCGATGTTGGAGCAAAAGTCGTCAAAGAGATCCTCCTCAGGCAAAAACGTGCTCCGGAAATGCCAAGTGTCGGCTTCCTGACCAAAACCAGAGCCTACAAGTTGGTGCATGTCAGTATATTCCTGCTTATTCGTATCAAAGAATTAAGTACATACCAGGAATCACACAAACACCGGTAGCTTCCAACATCTTCAGGGCATAATACGCATCAGGGCTTACGTTGATCTCCTTGGCTGCCTCAATGGCCTTGTTTGGAAGTCGAACGCGTGGGAACAGGTACATGGCGCCTTCGGCGTCGTTGCAGGTGACATTCTCTAGTCCGTTGAAGCATGCTGCCAACTTGGTCGCGCGCCGACGAAGTGATTCGTAGATACCATTGACTTCCTTGTTATATTGCTCAAAGGAGGCATCACCCTCAACAGGCGGGTTCGTCATCAAGTCGGTCATAATCTGGCCATGAACGTTGGGGCAGAGAGAGATCGAAGCAATCTTGTACAATTGTTCCAAAACGCCCTCATCAATATTGACACACTCCAGGTAGCCACCACGACGACCGCATTCGCCGATCATGCCTTTGGAAGTCGAGTGGAACGAAAACAGTTCCACATCGTTGTACTTGTCACCCATGGAGCGCAAGACCTTCTTGAAGCTGTGGAATGGGCGATCGTTGGGCATATACACATTGGTCTGATAGACTTCATCGGCAAGCAGAACCAAGTTCTCATTGTGGCAAAACTCGATCACTTGACGCATGTTGTCTTCATGCAAACATTGCCCTGTGGGGTTGCCGGGGTTAATGATCACCAAGGCACGGACATCAACACCCTTCGCGCGTGCATCGTCCACAGATTTCTTGAGATCCTCAGCACTCAAACCCCAGCTCTGTTCCTCTTTCAAGTAGTAAGGCACGGGAGTGGCATTCACCAGGGATAAAGTAGCCGAATAGAGTGGGTATTGTGGGATGGGACTATGACCCTTGTTAGATCTGCAACGTTTCAAGATTACCCCGTGCAAACTTACATCATGATGCCACTTTTTTCATTCTCGGTCAACATTTGCAACACAGTCTGAACACCGGCAGAAGCGCCCTGAGTCAGGTAAATGTGTTCTGGTTTGGCGGGGTAACCATCGCGACGCTCGATGAACTTGGCAACATTCTCACGGATATGAGGGATGCCTTGAGAATGAGAATACGAGCCAACACTGCCAATATTCTTCAGCAGGAGCTCGGCGCGCTCAATGGCGTCTTTGGGATACAACTTCAACAAGGTTTCTCGGTTCTCCGGCTGCAAGAGATCCGGGTTGTCACACAAGGATGCGACCTGGCGGAAAAACGTGATCGGTTTTTGAGCAAGCTGTTGGGGGTTACCAATGTTGCAAAAGACGACACGCTCAAACCCGAGCGACTTGTCTGTCTCCAGTTGCTAAAGTTACGTGTTTTTCTACAATCAGAACCTTCATTCCGACTCGATCGTCATTGTTGAACTTACCTTGCTCAACGCATCAGCGCGAATGGGCAAAGCACCTCGTACAGCGTACTCAGCGTTGCGGATCTGAGGGTTCATGCTGGCTGTGGTCAGAACCTTGCCTGAAAGTACTCGGTCAGCTACGGGGAGGGAAAAGTTTTCCGAGGCATATACCTTTGCCAACAGTGGAAGCAGGCCTCACTGCGAAATAGAGACTGGCTTGGCGAGCTTTCAGGGGCTGGCTGATTCGGCTAATGTTTCGCAACATCAAAGCGACTATCTGTGCCGGTATGAGCGACTGATCCGAACGTTATAAGGCGCATACGGTACCTGGATAAAGGGGGAAAAGGGAAGTGGGGTAAACGGGTGAAAAAAAAATGTTTATATCTATTTGACACGAAAGCTCCGTCCGATGTGAGTCAACTGGTTACAATCATAGTGGAACCCAATAAAGACAACGGCATATTAGTTACACGATTTCATTTGCTACTTGTTACTTGTATTCTAAGCAACATATTTCAATTTATGCCAAGCAGATTACGTTTTTATTTTCTTTTTCACGGATCCAAGAACGAGCAAAGATCAAGCTGCTTGTAAGTCATTGGTTCCTTTTGCATGACCTGCCTAATGCGGTAAGATACCGACAGTTTCATTTGATTGCGGAGGTAGCCAATCACTGAACCTAAAAAAGCCCATGCTTGCTGTTTAATCGTTGATAGCAAGCAAGACGTTTTACTCAAAGCTCGTTTAACTATGGTAGCTGACCTGAGTAAAGTAAAACGCACACGCTATCATTAGTGCTATACTCCAACTATTTAAGAATACCACCGTAATTAGCCACTGTCCAATGCGAGTTTTCGAAGGCACTACTACGGCACTCTAAGATTCTGGATCCCAGTAGATAAATCATGTAAGTTGTTCCCTCTGGCTTTTTAAACTGGACCGGGGGGGGTGTTACGTAACTGTATAAATCTCATGCTTCAATCATATCAGACAGAACTATTTTAAATGAAATGCTTTGTCAAACGCATGGTAACTACTGGCCTTGTAGACATGCGTGCGTAAAATAGAGTAAGAACTGTATACGTGGCAATTTTTTTTTTAAAAAAAGAGAAAAAGCTATAGAATTGCTAACAAGTCTAGCCTGTTTGCATTATTTAGAATGTTTTGTACATGTGAGTGAATGTCAGGCGCTGGTATATGCGACATCGATTTCTTGAATGTCTGACTTCTTTTTCCTATGCGATATATTGGTGAATGTATTGTATGCTCTTACAATTGTCTCCTCTACCTTCAGTTATTTCCACACATGGGTAATGTTCTTGGAACTCTTGGAAGCTAGGTACGATTGGAGTCGACGTTTCTCTGCGATTTTGTGACTAGGCGACAAAGTCTCCTTCAACAGTGGACCGCCGATCACTGGTCATCCATAGTCGTATTTTACGCAATGATCGAAGACCGGGTGATATCTTGAAACGGGCAAGGTTGTTGGACTGTACATCAAAATTCAGGGGCCCGTAAAAACGTAGATCGACCGACATTGCTGTGTTTGACAATGACATAATAACTAATCGAGATCACGATCACTCAGTTCTAAGCACTTTTAGAAGCTGCAAAGTATAAGCTGCAGATTTATCATGATAAACGCTACAAACGAAATAATTGTGTGCAAATGTTAAAAGCGGAACCAGTTGCTGCGCAGCCATTACAATAAAAGAGTATATTTTCATCGTATCCTTCATTACACATCATTGATCTCGTTGAATCATTACTATGTACAGCTTTTAAAGGAGTTTCTACGTAGTTGACAATTTTGATGGATCCACAGAATATGTGCGGGCGCTCGACAGCTGTGCTTTTCATTCGGGCACGTCTATGCGGATTAGTATCTCTGCAGGAATCCCGAACCGTAGACTCCACCACTTGGATAAGCTTTGATTAGAGACTCATGTGATAACTAGATAGCATCGGTCGAGAACAACGGAAATCGTGATTATTATCCTTGTGCTGTGGGTGTTATCTCTGGAATATGATCGGTGTTTGTTCAGTCCATCATGTTCATGTACCCATTTATGTGGCTTTCAGTAAGTTAATTTTTCGTCGCTGGAAGTCATATGGACCTTTATATTAGCGTCTCTAGTAACTAAGACACGAAAGAAGTTGAGTGTTGACTTTTTTTTTGCTTAATTGCCAGCAGTTCCATTTTCTTGCTGATCGGAGTGCACATATCTGAATGGTCCGAAAATGATGTTTACGTTAAGTGGGGTATGCAGTATATATCTCATGACAATAGCACATATGACATCCATTGTCTATAAGTTAGTAATTCTAACGACATGAGAAACATCCTCGGTATATGCTCGCCACATAAGTAAAAGTTTGTACCACATTGCTCCATTGCGATCGAACGCATAAATCTCTATATTAAGGAGCAAAACTTTAAAGGTAAAATTATTAAAATTTGTCATGTGATAGACTGTGGCACACGGTTTTCGGTTGTCCCGCAATGTGTTAAAGCCTGTGCAAATCTTTCCCAGTTCAAAGCAACGATAGGCAGCGTGTAAATAGTAAGCACTGAAAAGACTGATTTCAAAATATCAAAGAGTGGTAGTTGAACGACTATTTATGCAGTGGTCACAGTTTATTACATAAATTGCGTATAAAACTAGGACCAAAACACAGAATGTCAGTATTTGAATCAGCTTTTCTTAATACTGATATGTGTAAATGTGTCGTATACACTTATGTCATCCATTATCCATTTATATATATCACTGCAAAAAATTTTTGGGTGAATTTTGGTGAATAATTTTTCGAAGTGGTTAAACATAAGCTTTTTAACCACTTGAGTTACTAAAAATGGTAGTAGAAGTGGTTAAAAAGCTTATGTTTAATCACCTCAAAAACTTATTCACCCAAAAATTTTTTGCAGTGATATATACAACCGAATTACAAATTCAAAATATTTTCCAGATAAGAGTAAATGAGATCTCTGGGTGTGGTATCTGAAAGCCTTCCTGCAGCGTGAAGCAAGTCATACGCAAGTTTCATATGCTTTGTCTTGTTCAAGAGCTTAACGAGGATATCCTCTACATACTAGTAATGTTGGGGTTTGGAAAAGCTGTTTCAAGTTTAGAGCATACAACTCATATCGCATTTCCAAGACCCCTTCGTATCTGCTTTCATCGGTACAGAGGACCGAGTTGAATATAACCCACTCGAGCGATGAAAGTTGATCCAACTTGCTGACAACTTCTTGAATAGTTTGGTAGAGAAAAAATTGCAGCGGAATTCAATACCACGTAAGGTGGATGTTGTCAAGATATAGAGAATACTAGGCGCAATCGATGAGCAGTCCTTGAAGCAATTACGTTGTAATCCATTGATTCCTTTGTTATTATGCTCTATTAGCAATTGAATTTCATCTAAAGGTAATCCAGACACCTTCGCCTGTCCATCCATACCGAGCCTTTCCATAAAATCGGTAATAAGCAAGTCACCTATATTTCCTCGGATACCAAAGGTCAATTCCCAGTACTCGTAAACTCTTTTAAAAACTGAGTACATCCAGGACAACTTCAAGTATAACTTGCTGGTGAACAATTCAGCAACCGGTTAGGGTATCACACCGGCGGATCAAGGCTACTTTAAGTCATCCAAAGAGCTAATCAATGTGCAATTCAAGATAATTCGAAACCACAGAAGACAGAGCCAATGCTGCCCTTCGCCGTTGACTGCAAAAGTTCAACGGGATACATAGACACTATGTACAGCTACTCATCGAGACATACGTAGTTGCTGTCTATCTTTGCATTTAGCCTTGACAACTGTCATCAGGTACCATATGCAATTGACCTCTCTTAGCACAGAAATTGAATGGCCTTAACTATATCTGCAACTTCACTTGTTGAGTGGTTTATCGCATATATTATAGGATCTACTGACTCATTTTGACAATATGTAAGTTCGGGATCGGTGCCGAACCATATCTCCTCAACAGTAATTCCTGGTCGCTCATCACATCGATACTTATACCAGGATTACTGGACACTTTAGTTTACTTTGTAAAGTAATTGGGTCGTCCTAGTATCGTATATATATTTTGATACATGCAGCCCACATGAGTTAACACTTGACGATAGTGACAGCAAGGTACGCGTCAACTTTTTCTTGCAAGACCCACCCATGCCAAGACGATGAAGCAAGTTTTTACGGTGATAGAACCTAAGTGACATACGAAGGAAATGGGAATACAAGCTTGGTGCCATGTTTGGAGATGCAGCATCAAAAGCGGAAAGTAGCGTTGTGACGCGGTAGTATATCTTGTAAATGAACAATAGCAGCGATAATGATATACCATCCACCGCATCTCGTTCTAGAGACAGTCTACTACCATCATTTCGACGATGGGTAACCAATTTATACAGCAATCCTCCCGATGAAGAGCCTCCCGTCGATGATCCAAGCAACGCACCTGAAGTCAATGCATTATTCAGGCGCGAGTATCATACACTACGAAATCTTAATCAAACGTTGCAAACTGTAATCAGTAGCTTTGAACAAACTCGATCTAATATTGAGGTATGCCGTTTGCCAGGTGTGCGTGAGCATTATGAACTCACATTGTACGTAGCAATTCACGCGCACGGTTGATCAGACCGATCAGTTACTGGATTTGTGGACAAACATCCTGTTGCAGTCAGAAAATATCAAGGAACGGCTCGATGACCCATCATACAAAGCTGGCAGCTCATTACCACCTTCACTACCGCAACAAGAAGAACAACAGGCACCACAACAGCCATCAGCTACAGAAACACAGCATGAAGCGCCTCCAGCGAAGCGGTTAAAACGATCGACATCCAGCTCACGCATTTCCAGACGACATTAATTACTATATAACACAATAAAAACAGGCTACGTATTTAAATATTTACAAGGGGGATAGGCAGTAGCGACGTAGCACGGCGGCTAAGTCCTTCTGCATCAATGGCTTGACAAGATAATCCGTCATTCCAGCATCCAGGCAATTCTTCTGTGCCGTTTTTTGTATATCAGCTGTGACCAACCGTTAGTTTGCCGCAGCTTATCAACCTGATCAAAAACCTACCAGTGAGCGCGATTATGGGCATGATGGACACGACGCCCATGTCCTTCTCGAGCTGTCTAATCTTTTTCGTAGCCTCAATGCCATCGCATCCAGGCATATGGTGGTCAATCCACGCCAGCACAAAGTAATGCGGTCCGCGCAGTTTCCACTTGTCAATGCACTCGAACCCGTTGTTGCACGTTTCCACCGTAAAGCCCAACCGCTGAAGTTGCTTGACAATCAGCTTTTGCGCAACAAAGTTATCCTCAGCAACAAGGATCCTTTGGCCCTGGAAAATGGCTAGCTCCTCCGGTGTGAAACCTTGATTGATGTATGGACTCGAGAAGGATGGTTTGATTTCGTGAGGTTCGTTGTGAGCAATCGGTGTGGGTGGTGCATTGTCTGTAAGCGCCAGTGATGATTGATGTTGTTCGTGTTCCTGTTGCTGACGCTTGTTGCCGAGACTTTCGTACACATGTCGTGCCAACGCAGTGGGTATCCGTGACGGTAACGCTTGTAAAATGGGCTCTGCAGACGTCGCAGGAGACTCAAGACCAAGTACCTCGAGTAAGGTGTGAAGAAGTTTCGCTCGACGCACAGGCTTGGTGATCCGTGTGATGCGAGCGCTTTCATGTTTGATGAATTTGCCGCTGGCAAGTTGGTGTCGTATCGTCTCCATGGCCGGGGCATAGATGACAATGATATGTAGATTGCGTAGCTCTGGATCCAGCTCAGTCTCTTCCAATAGGTACTGCAGTGTTTCAGGTGGTGGCGCATCAACAAGAATAAAGTCGTATGGCTCTTCTTGTCGCGCACTGGCACGCGCTCGTTCAAGGGCATGCTGAGGTGATGGAACGCACGTTGTTACCACCGATTTTGGCAGTAACGCGCGTATCATGGCAGCTTGGCGAGGGGATGTGTTCAGAAGCAGACGTGGACGACCCAAGATATTGGTCAGTCGGTCGATTTCCCGGCTGCGACGGTCAGAGTCCACGCCAGGTTCAGCAACAGACGATGACTTTGTAACACGTACTCTAAAGTAGAACGTTGATCCGACGTTGATCTTTGATTCGACCCACACATCGCCTCCCATCAGTCGCACGAGTTCAAGACATATCGATAGACCAAGTCCAGTTCCACCAAAGTTACTAAAGAAAACAGTCAGTTACATTGCCACCAAGTAGTATTGCTACATACCGTGTTGTTGAACCATCCACTTGACTGAAAGGTACAAATAAGCTTTTGATCTGCTCTTCGGTCATTCCAATGCCAGTATCCTGTACCGAGAACTTGAGCATGAGTTCGTCTTCGCCCAGTGGTGGATTGAATCGTTCATTTTCTGGCACAACGCTGCAGTGGACAACAACTTCACCGTGCATAGTGAATTTGATGGCATTGCCGATTAGGTTCATGAGAATCCTGCGATTATACATGTCAGTCCCGCGATTCACTCTACACTTTTCGCTTATCACATACTGTCCAATTCGATTGCCGTCCGCGTAAATCATCGGTGGCACATCTGGGTCGGTAAAGCAGGTAAGTTCCAGGTTTTTGTTGGATGCAAGTGTGATCAACAGCTCCACTCGGTCTTCGATCAGGTCTTCGACGTAAAAAAGGCCATGATGTAGCTTGACTTTGTGTGCCTCGAGTTTGGAAAAGTCCAGCAGGTCGTCTATCGATCAATATTTTTTAGTGAAAAGCGGGTGCCCGTTCCTTTTCCAGACATTACCTATAATTTGTAAAAGCATCTCACAGCTTTGCTTGGCAATAAACACAAACTCACGCTGTTCGGGATCCAGGCGTGTGTCGCTAAGCAACTCGATCATGCCATAGAAACCAGAAAACGGTGTACGTAGTTCGTGGGCTAGCAACGAAATTAATTGACCGGTCGTTATTCAAAAGAAAGACACTTACACATATTTGCAAGAAAGTTTGACTTGAGCTTGGTAGCCTTGAGAGCTTGCTCACGACTGGATCGAGCCTCTTCCAGAGCTTCTCTCTGCTTCTCAATCATGCGTGTGTTTGCCAATGTTGCCTTTTGCACCGATTTGAACAGTAAGGCATTCGTGATGGAGATACCGATTTGATGACACAAAATATGGAGCACCGTAACGTGCTTGTGCGTGAACGTGCTGAGGTTGGCTTGCAAGTAAAGCACACCCACCAATGTGTTCTTGTGGATACACGGCATACAAATCACAGACTTCGGACCCGAGCGGGCAAACCATGTGCCCGTGGCAAATCGAGTGTCTTCGATGATGTTGGGGATAAAGAGGACCGTTTGCGTGTGAATCACGTAATGGACAACGAGAGTGGATATCAGCCCCTCATTATCATCATCATTCAACGGTTTCGGTGGATCAAATGTCTCGCAGCCCAGATTGCGACTGGAGTGTGCAGCGATTCCGAAATTGCCTTCTTTGATAATAATGGCGCCTGATTCTGCCGCCGAGTTCGTCATAATGATGCCCATCATCTTTTTGAGCAGCTCATCAAAGGAGTTCATCTCGTTGGAGATCACTTGGGAGCTCTTGATGATTGACGTCAAGTCCACAATGTCCAGGGACAGAATGGCGGTTTCGGAAGTGCATGATGTCGCTTCTTCTTCGCCGTAAAGCTCGCGGATCGATGGCTCTGGCAAGATATCTTCCCATACGATACCCTGCTCCATCACCGGAACAACATCGGTAGTTTGATCATCTGCAGTCTGCGTTGAGGCATCGACCGGTTTGGTGATCACCGTTTGCTCGTCCAAAATGCTACTGTACTTCTTGGACAAGTGGTGCGCTGTGCCCCATGCATCCCATGCGTTGTATATATCGAGCGATTTCTGAAGCATCGGCAGTGCAAGCATTTTCATGCTGTTGCGGATATAATGCTCTGCAGTGAGCTGGTAGGCGAGTGCTAGGAATGGATGCCAATGGCCTTGGGCACCGAGGTCAATTGCGTCGTTGTATAGTTTGGGTGTTTCCGGTGAATCGGTCAGTGTGGATAGTTCCGCGTCCTACCGTTACTTAGCCCTTTGTATCATTTATTGCTAACTGATGTCCATCTTACCACAAGCTTATGATACATTCGATAGTTGATCTCTGAATGCGAAGCCCACTCTTCTAGTGTTTGGCGATTTCTTTCGACCTGAGTGCGATACTTTTCCAGAGTGTCTTCATCGAGAGTGGCGTCGCGTATACACGCTATCAAGGCGATACTATGGTAGAATATGGCAATACCGACATGGCGATGCTCGGGATGATTAATCGACGTTTCAATGATCTGGAAACCCAATTCAGCTGCTTCACGATGGTGATCAAAGTGGACCAGCACCACAATCTTGAGACTCCAGTGCCAGTTGAAAGGACTGCTTGGGTTGACACTCTTTGTGCGCACATTTTCCAGGAAGCCTGCTTCTTCAAAGTCCGGATCATCCAACGCCTTGTCTGCATCAGCCACGGTCTTGCCCTGGAGTGCCAGCACAGATCGCCACAGAGACACATTGAGGGTCAAGATCACGTCCTTCTTCATATCGTCCTCCTCGGATTCCTCGATCATTTCAGCCAAGTAGCTCTGCAGTTCGGATAGGCTGCAGCCGGTGTAGTAGAGAGTAGTCGAAATATGAAAAAGAGCCATGGACGAGAATATCTATGCAATTATAATGAGCGCGTAATTTCATGCTTAATTATTATGTTGCTCACCTTGTCCCCACCCGCTACAGCGTACTTGTATGCTCGCTGAAAGTGCTTGATACAGTCACGGACATGGCATCCAGGCGACCACTGCGCAAGCATGCCATAATGAACCACAATCGACTGTGCAATCTCCGGATTACCAGCGTACTTCTCACTTATCTGCAGACCCAGCTCACCCAGTTTGGCTCCAAACGCGTACTCTTTCAAGCGCGCCGCCGTGCATCCTAACCAAGTAAGACCGCTGCCGCTGGTCACGCCATGGCCATGTTCAAGTGACAGTTCCACTAGCTTGATTGCAATCATATCCACAAGGGTAGGGCTTAACCAATAGGCTCCCGTGCAGGCTTCGTTTAATAACGTCATAATCGCCAATATGCGTCGGTCTCGACACTGTTCCATGGCAACCAATTGATCAAATCCAATTTCCAGTATCCGCTCTTTAACTCGATTGTACAGCGGGAACACTTCGGCCGTGGCGCTTTCGTGATCGAGAGGCAGTGCCATAGGTGGGTGCAGATCAGCGCGTATGTCGTCCATGCCCAATTCGCGCAGTGCATCGATGATGGCTTCGATACCGCGATCGTTTTGCTGTAGCTGGAAATACATGCGTGCCTGAACGCGCCATGCTTGTGCTCGTTCCACTGGCCGGCCTTGGGTATGTGCCATGATCTGTTCCAACAATGCGTTGGCTTCATCCCGTTTATTGCTCCACCAGTCCAGCTCGGCCATCCGCATATGCAAATCCAATGTTTCTCGATACGATACATCGGCGTCCTCATCCCATGGATGACTCGATAGCAACGTCATTGCACACTCGTAATAAACGCGAGCAATCTGCAGAGCACCCGAATTCAATGCCTCTTCACCAGCCTTGACGAGGATGTGTCTGTATTTGGCCCTGGATCGAAACCGTTTGATGAGATCTGCGCTTTTGACGAAATGATCCGCTGTCAGAAACACATCTGAGCTGTCGTTATCTATCATGAGCATCTGGCCTATACGCAAATGCATCTTTTCCCTATCCTTTTCGTCGACGAGCATCGATGCAGCTTGACAATATCGGTCGTGCGAGAATTGATACTCGTTGTTGCCGATTTTAGGCTGGATGATGCCTTCTTGCAATGCTGTCTGCAATCCAGCCATCGCCTGACTGTCGCTTTGTTTGTGATCTTCGCTGACCGGTGGAGTATGGTAAGCATCGGTAGGAGCGTGTTCGAGCGCGTCGACAAATTCTGCATCGGCACTGACGATACTGATAGAATCACTGAGGTCGCTGCAAGAGTCATCCAAACTCGTTACAAGGTCTGTGGCCATCATCAGCCATTTGATCTGACGGAAATCGAATACACTTCCGATTAAACTGGCCCACATCAGAAACACCTGGGCGTGATGATCTAGATCTTTGAGATGCGACACCAAGTGTTGTACATCCAGTACGCCGTCGATCACGAGACCTTGTTCTCGACCTGGCGGCTGCTGCTTTGGTGGAAACAGAATCTGGTTAACGTTGTCTAGTCGGAACTTCCACTGCTTTTCGTCCCAGTCAAGCCATATGTTGCCCTTTCGTTTCATCATGAGCATCAATTGCTTGGCGTAGAAGGGATTGCCATGCGTTCGATGGAACACGATATCGGCTAACGGCTGCACGACTTCCGGCGTTTGATGAAGTGTCTGGCTGACGAGTTGGAGGATAGCATCTGCTGCAAGAGGCGTGAGTTTGATAAAGGTGACTCGAGCGTCGGGATTGTCATCTGGATCAATCTCTTCTTGGATACACTGGGGCACTTTATCACGGCAGGTGAGAATGATGAGCATTTTGATGCGGGCTGCGATCAAGTTGGATATTAGGTGAAGCGAAGGTTCATCTGCTCATTACTGTCAGCAAAAAGGGTAGACGACATCGGTATCATCGCTCACCTGCTTCGTGGAGATCATCTAAACACTATATATACGAGGGACACATGAACTGCTTGTCAGCTGCCATCATAAGCACCAAAAACAAGAAGAAGCTATTTACCAGTGTGATTGTCTTTTTCCGCGTGATGGTCTTAATCACATTTAGAAAAACCTATCAAACCACATGGCCCGGTCAATACGTTGTCGTGGCAAGCCTCAGTGACTCACGCACAGCATGGAACCTTGATTCGGTACTGATATTCGGCAGCATGTCGTCGTACATTACGTTTCGTCCATGATCACTCAATATCGGCTTCAACTCTGGCACCATGTCCACCATCAGGTGTATATTGCTGAAATGCGGCCCCAGCTGTCGCTTCAGGTCCTCGTAAAAGTCATGGATCACTGCCTCCGACTCGGTCAGAAGCTGGCGGAGGACGGAGGATAGACAACGCAACAGTCCGTTGTAAGGTCGCTTCTGGTTGGAATCAAACTTGGATGTGCCCAGATATCCATACTGCCGTGCATAATTTTGTATGGATGATCCGAGCGTCGATTTGCCTTTGTATGCATATGTCAGCGTCTTTCCCCTATCTGCAGCGCTTTCTCATGGAGCCCAAATATATATATATATACCTATGCCTCCGGGTCCTGTGATCACCACCACTTCGCAAGCGGCTTTGTCCATGGGCGAAGCCATCCGGGTGGGTGAGTTGCCCTCATCATCATCGTCGCAGTAACGTGGTGCATGGCTGTCGTTTGCTGACCGACGGGTGGCTGCTCTGAGTAGTTCAATCTCTTTGTCGCGGCCGTAGATGCTGGTAGGGAAGTGGAAGACGGAATTGATATCATGCAAACCGAGCGGGAAAAAGACCAAGGACTAAACGGGACGTCATGTCTGTTTAGAGCGGGAGAGACCGCGGCAAAACACAAGGCTTACCTCGCTGCCCCCTCCTCTGACCCGCCGAAGACACTCAATCAGATCCTCGCGCACTCCGTATGCACTGCTGTATCGCTCGTCCACAGCCTAGGAATTGGGCTCAGTCTACCGGCCGTTCCCGCGTACACAGACGCTTTACCTTTCGCGTGAGCTTATCGATGATAAGGCTGACAACCGGTGGCACGTCGGGCCTGATGGTGTGCACCAGCGGTACATTTTGGGACAAGGCTGCTTGGATGACGGACATGGGAGATCCGTCGAACGGAGTTTGCCCCGTGAGTATCACAAAAAACATGATGCCCAAAGAGTATAAATCGGTCCTATGATCTAGAACATTGGATGTCCGGCCCGTTTGTTCCTTATGTTTTGCGGGCTGTTGGCTTATTACAAATCATCATGGCATTCGTGGGCTTACCGGACTGACATACGCCAATGCATTCTGGAACCCCCGCGGCGATGATTTGGTAAACGACGCCGCCAAAGGGTCCAGGATCGTTGGATCATCCAGCAAATCGTCGTGGGCAGCAGCAGCCATTACTGCTCGACGCCACCCCGATGTCGTCAACAAAATGTCCTCGTACGACTTTAATCCAGCGCCAAAGTTCCATATCTTGACCGTCAGCGAGCTATTTTTGTGCCAGTGAAACGCTGATGGGCGCAGCTCGCCATGGATGATACCGTTGGCGTGCAGCAATTGCAAACATGAGCAGCACTCGACCGCAAAGTTGAGGAACGTCTCAATGTCGATAAGCGGCGATGACGAGCATTCGTGGTCTTCTTTTAACTGCTTGCACGTGTCCTCATCTTCGGATGCGGTCGGTGACGTGACCCATAGCCGATAGTGTGAAAAGTAACGCTGTTCCACATCGTCGTCGTTTCCTTTGTCGGCATAAATAAGTGCAGTAAGGCCGTCTTGCGGCAAAGTAACCAGCTCAACGACCTGCGGAATGTACCGTTTGCCATCGGGTTGTGCATACAGTCGTCGGGCAATATAGTATTCGCGTTCGAGCCGAATGGCGTAAGGGGAGAGTTTAACGAGCACTGGTAAACCGTCACTTAGGCTATAAAACAAACCGATTTAGTTGCCACGATTAAGAAAGAACGAGCAAAAAGGGCGAACCGTTTGCCAATGGCGATGGCCATCAGACCACCGGATCCCGGCAGTAATGTGGGCTTTCCAAATGTGTAGTTTGGAATCAGGACGTTGTAAGTATCATAGTTTACGTTGAAGTTCGCTTGCGGCGGTGCGCGGGAAAGAAGACGATCGAGATTCTGGGAGGTATGGCGTTTGTTGTAGTGCTTTGGGTTGTCTGAAGGGGATGGAGGGAAATGATGAAAGGTCTGTCGATGTGAACGGTGGTGGTGATGATGATAGGGCGACGGTGAGGAGGACATGGTGCGCCGAAAGAGAAGAGAAAAAGAGTGAAAAAAAAACCTGCAAGCTGCCTATGCAACCGCGCATCAGATGGAGAATTTCTGTATGTAACACACGCAAGGACACAAGGTATACACTGTAAGGCGGGTGCCCACACACAACTTTATTTTAGGGTATAAAACGAATCGGGTGACCTCTCAAATCAGGAACCATATGGCGGAGGCGGCGGTGACGGTGCCTTGTCCTTGCCCGAGGGCTTTTGGTTGTTGAGCACGATGATGTTTGGCCGTCCATTCGCGCCCATCCGCTGCATTGGCATAGCAGCTCCGCCCATCATTGGAGGGTGTGGGCCAAGCGGCGGGGGGCCACCAGGTCCACCAGCCATCGATTGGACCGCATGACGCTCGATAGGCGCCCCCACCATGCTTGAGAGGATGATCGCCTTTTTGATACGGTACGATCGGAAACACATTGCCCAGTATATCTATATGGCAGCCCTTTGTTTAGCACACATACGCAGTAGACACAACAAATAACGCATCGTACATAAAAGCCAATCATCATCAAGATCGACAGCAGCCCAAATTTAAGTTCATCTTCCCAGGTGCGACTGCAGTTATAGAAATCGTGTTCCACATTGACTGCCGTATTGTCGACCACAGGCTGCAGATTGTTCGATCCGCCCGAAACGCACCACTTAATATACTCGCCGCGCTCGGTGATGAACAGAATTACGTTGATGACGCCGTCTACCAGAACAATGAATATACAGGTGAAAATCGCATGCTGTGCCGTTCGAATGTATTCCCATACATCCTATGTTTATATGCACAATCAATGCCATTTCTCTTGTCTGCGTTACTTCTGCTTACCAAATACAGTGCTCCTAGTGCTAACAGTGCTACTACCGAAAACAGCAGATTCGCTACACCGTACACTAGCAGTGGTGCCTGCGTGAGATATGAATAGAATGCTGTTTATTGATCATAAGCCTGCCATTCTAATGCACATTTTACATCCAACACTTACGGCTCTTGCTCTGGAACGAAATAATGGCGAAATACAGTGATAAGCCCTATTGGAGCCCTTGGTAAGTTGCACATTTCGCCCTTAAACAGAAGGCCATAGCTTACAGCCCATATCACACATGCGATTGCGCTTCCAACACGCAGATGGATGCAGCCACAGCACTTTCGCAGGGCCTGGGATGAGGTGTGGGTGATCTTTCTTTTCTTGTACGGTCGAAATAAGTAAAAATCCATCGTTTAAACGGAAGAGTATCAAGGCAAGAGGTGAAAAAAGAGGGAAAATGCCGAGCCGATGCAAAACAAGAACTGAAAAAATAAAAGTTTAATTGTAGAAAGAACGAAACGAATTCGGGTTGTTGTTTGCTACTCACCAAATTTAGGCAATTGCCCTCTTCATCCCTTATGTCAGCTTCGCGCTTTTCTCTAGACACCCAAACACTCCTGCTCTACAGCCGACGATTGCTCAACAACCCTCGTTTCAAATGCAATTACAAACCCAACGTGCGTGAGGCAGCCGTTCTCATGCCCTTATGTAATGTCGACGGGAAGCCTAGCGTCCTATTTACTGTCCGTAACCTCAACATGAGAAGCCATCGCGGTGAAATTAGGTAAACAGCCACGAACATCATGTCCATCCCTGAAACAAATAACAAGTCTGACAGCTTAATATAGTTTCCCTGGTGGCAAGCAAGGTACTATGGCAACACAATAATTCGCTTCCCAAAAAAAGACTCAAGCCGTTCTCGCCCAATAGACCCCGAAGACGAATCATTAGAACAAACCGCTCTACGGGAGACGTTTGAGGAGGTTGGAATTAAGCCATCCGCTATCGATATCATCGGAAACTATTCGGCAGTACCCAATTGGAATGGCTCCATACGTGTCCATCCTTTTCTTGGGATCGTCAGAAACCCCCTGGATCCGTCCTCGTTACCATTCAACAAGGATGAAGTTTCGACCGTCTTCACCTTGCCATTAGAATACTTGGTCAGCAAAGATATACGCGAGGTTCGTCAGTTCCGGGAGACCAAGAAAAGCTATCCCGTGTTCAAAGTACCTGAGCACATTGAGGGCGAAGGTGAAATATGGGGACTAACATCCTACATCATGGACGGTGAGCTCCGGTCGCACAGCCTTGCACATCAGCTCACTTTATTTGTCTAGGGATCTTTCGCAAAATCATTCCAGAACAGTACCCATAAATAGACTAGCAATGCATTTTTATAGAGAAATAGAACTGTATGATGGTGCTTGATATTATTTACATGAGGTGTGTTTCGCAATGTCGTTCACGAGGAGGATGTCAGAAATGCCGCCAGACTTTGGAACCCGCTTTCACCACTTACAAGCCATACCATCAACCCCGAACCAACAAGTGAGTTGATCATCCAGCTACTACGAGTACTCTTATTATCACGCTCACCCCAACCCGCCGACTGTTGCAATTGCGGATGTGGTTCGGCCTCCTTTGCTTCCTTCTTCTGCTCCTTGGTCTCTTCCGTCTTTTGAATGAAATCTAAACCGCTGGGTTCCAGATGCTGTGACGCCCTGAACGTATCTGTACCCAGCACACGCGATCGAAGTTCCCGGTTATTCGCCTTTTGTTCGAACGCTTGTACCCATGCCTTGTCCACATCATCTGGCACTGGTTCATCATCCTTGACTTTCCGTGGCTCTTGTTGTTGCGGTTCCATAGCTGGACGGGGAGGTCGATTTTGCTTGCTTGACGAGAACATGCTAGATTGTCTTGGAGATCGCACACGACTATTTCCAAGTTTCAACTCGAACGCTTCCACCCAATTGGTGGCTTCAACTTCCTTGTTCATGTCTTCAGAATGGCGCGTGGTCTCCTGAGCCACATGGGTGTTTACGTCTTGCGACAAACTCTCAACAGGTGTCTGTTTGTTTCCCGGTAGATTCTTCTCTTGACTGGCTTGTTTGGATACAGCATCATGCACACGTGCTTCTGCAGTATCTTCTCGCTGCAACAACCGTTCAACAATATCCGACTTGGTCCCGTTCGTGCTCATTTTCTGTTGTCGCGCAAGCTCTTCCAATTGTACTTTTCGTAATCGCATGAGTCCCGATCGGGTCCATGACGGCGCATTGTTGAATGTTGCTCGGCTCGCGTGGAATAGTCGCCGAGATAATGGAGGTATAGATCGTTGGCATCGTAACATGGTTGCTTGTAAGAAGAAAAAAAAACAAAATCGATTTCAGATTCCGGGCTAGCTAAATTAGTCGTCGACTTCTTGCATGATAATCATTGTCCATTCGTCCAGTCTCATCGTCGCAGCCCAGTACCATATGCCTCATTGGTGCACAACAATGAATCACATGATAGATTGTTTGGCATAATTGTTTTTGCCACGCTTTTTAAAAAATGTACCAGATACATTATGAATTGAGGCTCACTACAAAAAAGCGATGAGCAATTGGCAGCTGAGTTACTGTTGCAATGGCGGTTGGTTCTGTGGGACAGGCAGTGGAGGAAAATGAGAAACTGCTTTCTTCGTGATAACGACGATGGTGGCAATTGGGCACTCGGTAAAGTTTCCATCTTCGCTTGAAAACATGTAACAGTTTTTGACACACACATCGTGCTGGATTCGTTTTACAGGGTGGGCCTCTTCCATTGCCAATTGGGACCGATAGAAGGACAGCAAGGCATGAGTGAGCGTTCATTAGTAACTTTATAATATTGACAGTACATATCAATACATACTGAATTTTGAGCTTTCAATGTAATCATTGAACCACGAAATTGGGCGGTCTGCTCCATTTCTACTGATAGCTAACTTAATGGTGAGCAGATATAGCTCGATGCTTTTTGACTTCTCGTACTCCATATCGTCACCTTCATCAGTACGCCAAAATATGCGTAGTGGCTCATCCCTATATATATACTTAAAAAAAATATAGGCATGATTTTCATTTATAATTAGGTTATATGTCTTGGTTGTCCTGGACACTATGTCATTTTTACTTTCATCTGCATCTTCTATTGAACTTTGTGCGCTCTCCTCAAAGTCAGCACTTCACTTCGAAGTTCATTTTCGGACATATTTCGCTGGAACGGGCATCCACAGTGGAAGCCATACGTAGTAGAAACGCTGGACGTTAAATACGTGCCCAATGATTATGCAATATATCGATCATTATAGATAACAGCTTCCCAGTATCATTACCAATGTCGTTAGTATTTTCGCCCACTAAAGCATCGCTCCGGGGTGGGGGAATTGATGAAATAGACTCATCTTCACTACTCACAGTTCTTCTTCGTTTGATGTTTCAGGCTACAAAGCATTCTCTCTCATGCTTCGACCATAACCTGGAATTTACCGGCTTACCACAATCAAGGCAGCGTTTCATTTGATGTATCTTCGCCTCCTCGCAAAAGCGAAACAATATGCATGTTGTAAGCAATATTCTAGCCATAGCCTTGGTTCAGGGCTAACTATTCTTGTACTGGAGATACCGTATCCTTGGTTACTTGTTACTGTTGATTAAAAACAAAACATCGGAAAACTGCTTCCGGAGCACGATTGTCGCGGAACACGGCAGCAGTATGACAATGGGTAACTTGTTCACCCAGACGAGTGTTGTGCACTTGAAGGAACCAGGAACTGTATTCATAGTAGCCGCAATGTCAATGGCAGAATTCATGAGGATCAATGGCGAATGCAAAATAAAAAAAGCACAAGTACGGAAAGAAAAATGCCACAAAACAACCCACTTTGGGTCACAGAAGTGCCGGAAGGTTTATTTTATGACTATTCATCGTGTCAAGTGGATGCCAGAATATCATGACGGACTTGCTTCTTGGACTCGGAAGAGGGAGCGACTATAAAAGGCAACAAGGATTAAACACGAGATCGACATTTATCCTGTTTTTTGTGTACATGAACTTGAATGATTTTGAATGGAAGATTCCGTACACGACACTACGCGACCGAGTGCTCGTAGCTGCTAATATATGTATGATTTGTCAACTGCTCTTGTCAATCAAGAACGGGATGACGTATCAACGTTATTCTGGACTGCTTGACACACTCAAAACCATTCACAAGAAGGCTCTGAGTCGTCTGGTCCCTAAAAAAACTTGTACACCTGTACTCGTCTGCGCTGGCAGGAGGCTTTTCTCTTTTTTCTTTTTTTTCCTGCGGGGGGTGCCAGTTCTTTCTTTTTTTTTTTACGGGGATTCGCAGCGAAGCAAATAAGAGTACAGGCGCGACCGGTATGCATCTTGCTGGCTTCCCAACTGTAGATCCCTCCCAGCCACTTGATTGCTGGGCCGAGGACTGGAAAATATACCTTCATTTCTAGCTAATGACCTACCTTGTTCAACTGGAAGCCAGAACCGACAAGTAAAAAAAGCAGCGCTTTTGTTTAATATTGGGAAGACAAAGTGTACCGAATCGTGCAGTGATGCCCCCTTTTTATACTGCCCGGTCACACCCCGCGATCCGGTGACCCGGTGACCATAGTTGTATATTCTGCCGGCCAATGGATGATCCTTGGCCTTGTTGCAGCACAGCGTTCGCCTCTCTGTGCTGTTCAGGGACCCACCAAATCAGTAGGTTATGTACCAGCAACGTTTTCTGTCCCGAACACTCGGTCTTCCGTGCGCTGCTATGTACATTACACCCGGTGCACATTGTGAATTGCAACGAACAGACAATCTTTATGCATGGGACCATTAGCTCCATTAAGAGCAGGAAGCTCCGTAGGGCATGCAGGTTGGCGTTCTTGAGAAACAACCGGATCATCGTCTTATGTTGACTTTCGCATGGATGTACAATACGTATTTCCAACTGTCATTGTCACGTCTGAGCGATCCAGGTGTCACGTTGAACGCGTTCGACCAGGGACAGAAAGTTACGAAAGCAAGTACTGCAATAAAACTGTAAAGTCATTCACCAGTGCGATCGAGATTCCTTAACGAGCATTGTCAATTGCTTTAGGCCGTCGCGCAGCTGCCTCGAAAATGAACCAGGACTACAAAAGTATTATGTGGGACAGATAGCATGCAAGTGCAAGCAACAAATCTACTGTTCCATACCGATATATCATTACTGTGCATGTCCGGTTACTGAAGAACCGACTTCTTGGAACAGCGGCTCATATTAAAGCTAATGTCACCGACGATCTGCGTGCAGCATCCGGCACTCGTCCATCTGAGCGGACGAACGGCTGTTGAATTGGGTAATTGCAGTTCAAAGTACAGCACGCGCGGGATCCTTTTTGCATACATAACTATTAATTACCGTGACAGGTAGAATTATGCACTTTCAACAGCTCAAAAGATTGGTACCATAATGAAAAATGTCATCCATATGGAAACGCCAACATCATATTCATCGATATCCTCACCAACATCGTCATCCAGCCACCTTCGGAAGTAAAACAAAGATGTGGTATTTTTTGATTGTACTGTATACCTTCTCTCGTTTTCTTTTCGTCACGAGTACCCTTCTTATGCATTTTCTATGTTGCACGTATAGTTCAAAAGTTATAATTTATTTTTGGAAGATATTAATAACTTTGGACACAAAGATCGTCGAAATGCTTGTCACCATCAGTACGTACTTTATCGTGGTCTTTTGAGCTTATCCAAAAATGGGCACGATGGAGGTGCTTTTTTCATGACTTTGTATTTGGATCCAAGCAAGTGTGCAAATATATGGTTACGGTTGTGCTTGCTTTGCGCGAGAACCCAAAAATATGTATTCCGTCCCATGATTAAATGGCATGTTGACATAATCAATTCTTCGAGAACCCAACCATTATAACGTGCTTTAATATTTCGTGCTTGACAATGGCTTGAGCTAGAAGCAAATTTTCGACGCCCTATTCCAGCACTCCAACGCTAAAGATCACCAATAGATATTTTAGGCACCATAGCAACTGTGTAGCGTGCAGTGCTGTAATCAAGATGAATTCGCTTGGTTTCTCGATGTTTTGCTTGCCCGGTGGATGCACACTCTGTCATACCAAATTCCTTGGTATTTGCCTGAGTATAACTCTGTACGTGATATCAGTTATGTGTTTTGAAGGCAGCTCAGCTGAATAAAGCATTTCAACGTCTTAAGTTAGTGCCATGGCCTATCAATGCAAATACATTCTTGATCGCTGTGCTTATTGATCTCATCAGATTTTCCCAACAGTAAGAGGATAGAGCGAAGTAGCTGTCGGTCGCCTCAATACCTGGGACTTTTTGTCAGTCAAATGTGTGGGTGAGCCATGTGGGTTCGTGTGTGCCTTCATTCGGCAATTCTGTTTCTATCTTTGGTGAATCGCCGAATAGATGCTGCTACGTACTGCATATTGTAAACGAGTTGAGCGTCCCCGTCCGCTCCCTAAGAAATATTTGCTCTAAGGACTGCATCGTGCTTTACTAATGAAGGGGATATTGTACATCCTTTTCGGCGCACTGAAAGTACGTATGCAAAGAAAGAAAGTAAAGTTTAAAAGTAGGAGATCTACGGCTGTCTATATTGTGTACCATATCCAGTACAACACTAACAACGATCAGGATCAACTTTTATTTGCAGCAGTGTACTGAAAGTAGTGCATAAATCTAATTATAAGTACATGATATCTCGAAATTTGATAGATCATTTATGCGTTGGGCGTGCATCTTGTTAGACTTTGACAATTGAATATCGGAGTCTTGGATCAGCGATTTGGTCCTTCTTTGGTCGCATGGTAGCCAAGTCAGGTATGTACCCTTTGATATAGCCCTGGGGATTCTTGAATTGTACTTCAACTACAAGCATTTGTGGTTGCTCCCATTTCCCAAATAGCCTACACAGGTCGTTTTCATTAACGCCGTGGTGATGATCGTATAGTATCAAATGGGTCAAATGTTGTATGTCCGCCAATGCATCAAGCACAGTTTCGTCAGTTAGAGATGCCACACGGATTCTGAGGGTTCGTATGTGAGAGTTTCTCAAGTTTTTCAGACTACCAATCAGTTGTTCATTGGTCATTTTGAAAGTTCTGAGATTAAGCTCGCGAACTGTCGATGAGCCGATCGCTCGTGTCAAGCCAAATGCGAACTGGTCAGTAGGAGTGAAATTATCATCGATGCAATCATTGAGGGAAAACTCGTATACATGCTGCGTCCGTTCGAAAAATGATGCCATGCTATTGATTGACATATCGCAACGTGGGGAGACGTAAAAGTATATATAGAGTCGTTGGATCGGTCTTGATACCACCATGGCATCAAGTATATTGTTGACATGGCCTATGCTTAGTCCATCAATCTTGATAGTGTCCAGTGAAGGACAAAAGGAAAGCAAGCTTCCGATAATCTGCGGCATGATAGAGCTACCCCGGTGCGCATACAAGCTGATTACATGCAGGTTAGGAGCACCAAGTTGTGTGAGTGTTCGAATGGCCGCATATCTGGTGCCTTCCAGAAGATCTAGATTCAGACTGAGAGCCTGCAGAGTACTATGGCCCCTTTGACATAATGTGTCAAGCTGGGTATCGATGGTAAGATTGTCTGCGGTATAAACACGCTTGTCGGGAGGGTATAGCACCAGCATTTTTAAGCCACAATTGACGGAAGCCGAGGATCGTAAAGTATACGTGGTAGATATCTTGTCTGTCACGTTGCCTGTCGCATAATGGAGAACTTCAAGGAAAGGGAAATGGATGATTACCATATCCAGTACATGTGCATAGTTGTAGTACTTTTCCGGGTCTATGGTAAGTGATCTCAAGGCAGGAAGGCACTGGCAGATGTCGGAGAACAGAGCCGGTTCGAGGTGCCATGATATGGAAAGTGAAGTAAGGTGAAAGTTGGACATTTGGGCAGTATTACGGATATAGTTGAGAAGCCAGGAATTTTGGCTACATGTGTTCAGATGATTCGATATCATTTTCAGATTTGGAAACTCGCTAGCTGCCATAGAGATCATTCTTTCGCCGTAGTGGCAGCTTTGCTTGCAGTCACGCAGCGTCAACTTGTGCAAGCTGCTTTTGACCACTGCCAATATTTTTTTGAACTGGGATTCATTGCAACGTGTGAGTACTGAAATAACAAACGGCTTGTTAGCAAAAAATTATCCATCAAAGATGTGTAGCATACACCTACCCAAGTTATTTATGTGCTTCCACGAAGAAGGCTTGCCATTATACATGGCATCAATCAAAGCAGTCCCCAAGTCTCTTTCACCACTATCACCATCGCTGTCATGCTCGTCATTATATCCCATAAGATCGTAATAAAATCCCTCAGGATCATCAAACTGTGCGCATAAATTCCTGACCTGATCACCACGGATCGCGTCAATAAGCCCAGCACCTCTCCGTGGATATCCAGACAGGTCCGTGAATGTGTTGATAGTCTCCCACATGTAGGGCCATTTCTCGAATATGTACTTGTTCCAGAACCGACATGTCATACCCACTCTTGCACGATCCTTGATAGATAACTTTGCTAGAATGTTGGATATCACCTCGAATGGTAGTAACTGGGCCATCAGCTGGTTCTGCTTCTCTATAAAAGCCAGCGTCTGTTGGTACTTTTTGACAAGAGCACCGTGCTGTGGATGCATCTTTGGGACAACGTTGACACCAATCTTATATGTAGCGGCTGACTCTCGCAATTGACCGTGCAAAAACAAAGCACTGCCAAGCGTGAGATACGGGTCAGGCTGCGACGCTGTATTGTGTGGATTGGCGTCCAGACCATCTTGTGCTGCCTGCTCAAATTTGTCTTGCATTTCGTACGCTGCCGCTCGATGCACGTGTATGACCGACGTCAAGTCCGTTTGCAGGGCTTCAAGTGCGCTAGTATATAGTTTGACTGCCTGGTCGTAATCGCCTGTTGCATATGCGTGTTTGGCTTGTTCGAATGCGTCATTCGTGGCGGTAAAGTTGAGCGCGGTCACGCTCAACTCTCGAAAAGCATCTCCTGGCTTTGTTAATGCTGATGCATGGAGGTAAGCGGATTGCGCCATTGAGAATCTTTGTTAGAGAAGAGGCGTAAATGGAAGGCACAGAAGGCTAACTTTGGTGTAACAATCGATCCTGGGAAAACAAACGGCAGTGTGTTTTCCCTTGAGCGCTAGTTTACTAGCATCAGTAGATTTGCCAATACTTCCTCCAACCTTTCTACTTTCCAGGCTTATGCTGAGGTACATTACTTCCTGCTTAAACGTGCACAGCTTCAAGAATTGGCTTGTACTGCAATTAACATATTGATTTCATGGCAAAATCAATGTGCCCTGTCCTCTTTTTGGTGGCTCTTGAGTGTGACGGATTACGTCCAAGACAGCACCGCACATGACTCAGGCACAAGTGAATCGAACCTTTAGCTGGCGGAGTGATTGCACAGCGGAGCCTTGTTTGGGAAGATTCGCATAATGTCCGTGCGCCCCTGACACCAAATTTGTAACTTGGCGTACCGGTCATGCTGGGAGACGCGCCGAGTGTCTACAGGATCCTCAGAACGTCAGTTTCTGAATAAAATACGAAGCACTAAATAGATTCAGACCATTATACGATAATTGCTTTCCAAGGACAGCACCCGATATAGGAATTTCGAACAAGAGACTCGAAATCTGCTCGGAACGAAAGTGTGGACATGGCAACGCGTATTGCGCGTCATTAAACAGAATCGTCATGGCAATAATTGGAAGCAAAAATGGTTTTTTTCTGAAATTCAAACCATGGCCTTGGACATGAATTGTGTAATGCGGGACATTCAAACTATCAATCGATTTTCTGATCTGAATATAACAAATGAAAAGCCATTTTCTACTTTTCTCTTTTCTTTCCGCAGTTATAACCATGTTCTTCTCGCTGTCCTTCTCGCTGTCGCTGATGCTTGCCTCGTGCAACTTGTTCGCGCGCGGGCCCGTGGGCCGCCTGACCTGCATCTGTGGAGGATGACTTTGTGGGACTTCACGCCCATCTGAGCATCTCGTCGCCCGGTACGCAAGTACCTCGCAGAACCACGTCAATATGATATATGCCTGCATACCCTACTCCACTTCCATCTCCTCGTCAGCCTGAGTTCCTGCACCTCACTGACGAGGAGGAGATGGAGTTTGGCGTCCGCGCGTACTTGCGCTCGTTGGTTGTGCTTCGGCGCAACCGATGTCATCGCGGTGACCTACGTCGGTACGCCATGGCGAAAAACTTCGTCCTTGAGCATTACGCTCATTAGTAAGTTGAACGATCTCTCGAATCCTGAGTGACAGGACCACTGACATCTCTTTCCTGTAGAACTTTTTCTTTAAAAAACAAAAGCAGCATCACAAAAAAGGATCCCCGAAAAAAGATAAGGCCCAAAGCCTAAAAAAACCCTCCTTTCAGCTTCCTTTAATTTAGAGTTTCAGTGCTATTTTCTCTCTTTCTATGAATATCGGACTATACCCACACATGTGTCCAACCATATATCGGCCGATTTTGTTTATATGCCCAGGGCCTCGTCCTTCGCCAATAGCGGTATCTCGAATCGACGAGCATCGTGCCATGCCAATGGCACAGTAACATCCAGTTTTGGTGGTAAGTATTTCATGCCTTGATAACTTGACATTCGAAAGCTAATATTCTTTTTTGCTTTGTCGATCAGTTTTGTATCCATTTGCGCCGTACTTTACTGGAGAGCGCGGTGCATTTGCACCGTAGAGCACGGTGGTAAGTATGTCCTGTCTTTGAATTACTCAACATTCGAAAACTAGTATACATTTGTTGGAGGCCATTTTCTCCTGTCTCATGGCGCAGCTTTGACCGCAGAGAGTAGACTCATTCCACAGCAGAATACGGTGGCGGTACTCGCAGGTGGCGAGGAGGCTGGGCCTAGCCCGGTAGATTAGTGTCGATCATGCGTGCACTGGGCCAGGATGTCACTGAGGATCCTTTTCTGCAGCTGGATCCCTAGGCTTTCAGCTTAACGGAAAGGATGACCCACCAACGCTACTCTGGTGTCACTCAGGTAAGGTGGATGAGGGAAGGCGGTGGGCAGGTTGCGACGGTCTTCCCAAGGCTGTGGCAACTTCTTGTAGGGATTAAAAATGCTGCGCTTGAATCCCGCTCAAGTACGCAATCAAGTGCAAAGTCACAGCAATCCTCGGTGCTCATTGTTATGGTGACCAAAGATACCTGTTTTAATGAGCCGACAAATGTGACTCAGTGAACTAACTGGTATAAATAGCTTTGTAGAACTTTGAAACCCGGTCACGGTCATTGGGGTAAACCACAATGTCTATTGACCAGCAGAAATATCTTTCGTTCATGCCGACCATTATCACAGAGCATTTGAACGCGTCAAGTAGTCGGATGACAAAATCTTCGGCGTTTCTCAAAGGCTGCGTAGTAGCTGCTGGGAGATGTGTTGCGCCTGTTCGCTGCCCCTCTTCTGAAGTCTTGCCTTGGGACCTAGGGGTAGTACCGGTGGGTTGTCCTTTCTGCGGTGGGGGGGGGGGTCTGGAGTAAAGGCTGCGGAGAAGGCCCCTCGGTGGCGTGTCAGTGTACGTATGGTCGGCGCTGAGGTGCCGTATGGCGCGCAGGGATGGGCAGCCTGGCCGCCCTAACACGAGTAAGTGGCAGATTGTTTGTCATTAAAAACAAACTGAGGCTCATTTTTGGATTATAGGGTAGAGTACCCCGCATGAACCAATTGGGTCTCCCGATAGCGTGCTGAGTCGTCGAACACTCTTATGGTGTTGCTAGTGGTTTAAGCACAGGGCGTCTGCTACTCATGTTCATTTTGGGAGCGGCAACCTCAAGGAACGTTTCCTTGAGCTCATCGAAAAACATAACCGGTCTCTGTATCCGTGAGATCTTGTTCGAAATTACGATCTCGCCAAGCATAATTTTGGTGTCGATGAGGCTATGCATCTTGATAGCTTGGCAAACTTTGCTTCGGGCGATAGAAATGGTTCAGCCAGTCTCTTATCATAAGCACATATTAAATCGGACTCTATATGCAGCCAAGAATACTGTCAGAAGCTTTGAAGTGATTAATAAATCGTCTGTATGCGGATTACCATTAACTCCGTACACGGATAGCGAATTCCTACGCACCGATGCAATAGACGTCTGGATTGAGACCGATCTCTTCCTTTACGGATCATTGGTCTCTTAGCAGTGGCTTTCGACATGATGATATCAATATAATACATCTTTATAATCTTTACAACAATACTGAACATCGCTGTTTCGAGTTCTGACTACAATCTATTACGAATTGCTCTTGATATCTTACCATTGTACTGTACGTGCACAAGCTTCTAACGAAATAGACACCCTTCTTGCCCCGTGAACGCGCACATTGGCTCACTCGGTTTTGTTCATAATCCGTACTATTCCACGTGTCATCTGACGAGCACAATGTCTACACATAGAACATTTATTTGGATCCTTGATGTGTAGGACGCACAAAGGAACCGCTAAATATCTGTGGGAATGCGTAGAGTGCCGATTCTAGTGCTAAGGGTTGTATGCCAGGTGCTTTATTCCACGATGGTAATCAGTTTCCAAGTGCTTTACCATCAGTTCGATGCCTCCTATAATAAAATACGCTGCCTCCAGTAATGACAATGTGGACATGGCTGCAGCATTTGTCTAAAGGGGAAGCGCATCCGCGACAAGCACTGGTGGAAACCATATATTGAGCAGAATTGAAAAGTGTAAAAGTAACGCAAAAAGTGTTAAACATAGAAGTTAACTCATTTTAAGATGAGTAATTAATGTTGAAAAACGTCTTTAGTAAAAGGCGTTACTTTCCGTCAATTTTATTTAACATTTTTCAGTAAAATAAACTTCTTTTAATATAGCAAGCCTTCTGTTTGCTTAAATTGACAGAAAGTATCATATGTACAGCTGTTTTAACAAAGATCACCTTAGTAGCTCAACATCAAACTGATAAGTTATAATACGAGAAGGTAAAGTACCCTGGATGCAATAGCCGTGCTGCATACTTATGTATGGCAATTACTATGTACGTTTAATGTAAATTTGCATGGATAATAAAATATAGACGAGCGTGTATGAAAAGAAAGGGAAGTAGAGAATCCAGAGGATAACGCGATAATTAGCAGACTGGTTGCCATGGTTACTAGATAATAACTACGTATCATGGAGCCTTTCAGTTAACTACGAAGGTTATCCAATCGCTGGTTGCGCCAGTAAGCGTGTTTAAAGGTGCCTATTGCACTCTCATGCTAACTCAAGTCGAAGAACGCAAAAAAGTCAATATTTTTACCTTGAGCCAACTATACATGGTCCTTCGGAGGGTATTTTACTATAGATTACGTTCACCGCATGGATACACCCCTAAATTACTGCGATCAATTATTTAAATCATGTACTTGCACTTTTCGATTCGTATTAAACTCACCAGGTATTCCCTGGCGGTCCTCGGATTTGACTTCCTACATACTTTTCATCCTCGCTTCTACTACATTTTCTATTTAGTCAAGTCGCTACTGTACTACTGAAAGTCGCGCCCTGGTGATCTAATTCCAGTTGTAAAAGAACACCAGATAAACTGTATTACCCATATAAAGGATCCACATCCTCCTTCAAGAACACCCAAGGCCTCTATACACATTAGGCAAAGTCACAGCACATTTCCAAAAACACTCAGTGGGAGCTGTGGTTCCTATGTTACGTTTGATTGCACATCAACCACTCATCATTGACAGTGGCATATGTAGAGATCTGTCGCGACCTGGTCGAAGTAGCATAGCTTCTATTGATGGCTAATTCGAAACAAAAGATGTACAGGAGCTGTGCAAGCAAAGTATGCACTGACACTCTGATAATTAGCCGTTGCTTATTGCACACTTGAGGGCTATGAAGCTGTATGCAAACGACGCAGCGATATGTACTCCCGCATTCGGCGCATTCACAATAGTCTCCTTCCCAAAGTTGTACCGGGTGCTGAGAAGATCTTCATAAGTCCACTCGGTGAAGAGATACTGATTGACGGCAAGTGGCCAGATGCCTTGCCGGAACAAGAGCCTTAAACAAAGAAATCCGCGAGACAGTCTTAGCAGCGAACAGCAGATTCAAAGTAATTAAATGTCAGCCAAAGCCTGCACACACCTTGTTTCGTTGTCGACATGTCCGCTTCCCCTAAAGACAAGAAGCGGCGATGGATTGAGAGTTCCGACGGAGGTGCTCTATCCAATGCCGATGCCTCTGCTGTTTCGAAACCCCCTTTAAAAAAGCGATTCACTGCCAATGGCAAAGTTTCCGCCACTTCATTAGCGAATCCTTCCAATGAACAATCCAGTGTACAACCTTCGTCAACCTCCATTCCCTCGTCTGATGCAAGAGATGACAAATTCATTGTATGCAACGCTTAATTGCACTGAGAATCGCATGCACAGCAACTCACTCTCTTTGCAATTGTAGGCGGAACGTGATCAGTTACCAAAGGATGCACTACTGAAACGAATGCGATCGGCCAAAGTGCGTACGCCTTGTATTACATACATTGTAGCAGCTAAATTCTAACGCTTTTTGATTGTCGATACAGGAAGAAACGAATGCGCTCGAAAATCAGATTACTCGGATCGACAGTCAGAGTGAAGAGTTCGAAGTGCAACGCAGCGTCATTCGCATTCAATGGAGCATGGTATGCAAGCATTCTTTGAAAGTAAAGATAATTGGTGAATTAACACGATTGGGTGCATGCAGTTGCAAAGCGAGATACTTGTGCTTTCGCGGTCGCTTGTGGATATCAGCAGTGGGCCTGTGCAAGGTATATTTGATGATGGTTTCCAAGCGAATGGTCTAACATCAATTGATAGATCTTCCAAAGGATGCGGAGGACACTGCACGGCTTGAACACGAGCTTCATAAATCGCAGGCAGCAATACGAAATGTAGGCATGCGTATCTTGAATTTCGTACGAGTGTGGGTGGAGCGCACGGATCAGCTGAATCAAAAGCAAGGTGAATCGCATTTATCATGCGCCCCTTCTCTTTTATTAACACTCTTCGCGTAATGGTAGAAAAGTCCGCGTTGAGCCAATGGGTTCGCGAGGAAGTCGATCAGTTACGCGCCTCATACGAACGAAACCAGACACTTGCTCGTGAAATGGAGAATCGTCGCAACGCCTTGGTGGAGCAATCCAACAGCATCCTCAACGACATTCGCGCAAAAGAGCAGCAACTCGAGCAAGCGCGAGAAAAACTATACGAATACTCGGAAAAGCTGGCACAGGCCGAAAAGCGTCATGATCGATCAGAAAGCGCAGCAGTGGCCGCATTGATGGCTACCACCGGAGATTCATCCACCCAACGTGATGGATCACCAGGAGCAACCGCCTTGGCGACCACTACGCAAAAGCAAGAGACCGGCGAAAGCGAATCTTCTGCTGCGCTGCAAACCGAAGCCGCCAAGTTGCAAATCGCCGAACATAAACTGATTGTCGATACACGGACCAAAGAACTCGAAGACTTGCAACGCGAACGACAGACTTTCCTCAGCGATATCGAACGTCTGCGAAATGAATTTACCGTTTTGACGGATGAGCAACTGACCGCCACAGAATATTTCAAATCCATGCAGCTGTCGTTGGAACATTATCGAACACGCGCAAGCTATCTCGAGGAAATGAAGACGCAGCTGGATCGCGAGTTGGATGAAGTGACCTTGGAACGGAAAAAGCTGGTCGAGGAATTCAAGTCGGAAAAACTCTCGCAAGGAATGGCCATGGATGCGGAAATGCGCCGACTCGAAGGTGATTTAGCACGTATCAGAAAGCAACGAGACGATTTCCAAACCCATGTCGATGCTTTTGCCAGCAAAAAGACACGTGAAAGACAGCTTCATGATGAAATCATTGTGGCTATCGAAAAGGAGGCTGTAAGTAACCGCAGAAACGTGCCTGGATTTCAATATTCATATGCGCATATCCTAGGAACACATTGCACATCTGGAACAACAGATCGCAACACTACGATCTGCGATTAAATCCTGCGAACAGGGTGGTGAGAATCCACTGAAAGAAGTAGCCGAAGCTTACACAGAGCTCCATGCCAAGTTACTGTATGTGCAATTCAGCAGTGTGTGGAGTGTGAGTGCTAACATAAAGTGCCTCTAGCAAAGCAAAAGCCACGATAGAGTTTCTGGAAGTCAAACACGGCAAGCAACTATCTGATAACCAGGCTCCTATCGATGCAGAAAGTTTACGGAGACAGCTCGGCATGTGGGTGGCGACCGATCCAGCACAGACGACCGACATGCACAGAAACATACAGTCGCTTATGGAAAAGATTGACAAACGATCATCCGAATCTGATAAGCTTCAGCTAATGATCGACTTTTTCGTAAAGGTATACTCGACTTCTAAGGGGGAGTGGATTGATAGTAACAAATTGTTTCGATAGAACGAGACGCAGCTGATGACATTGATCGATCGCGCAGGAACAATTTTCACACAGTTGGAAGAGCAGAGCTCAAAGCCCATATTTGACCTAACTCACAAGAATGAGCAAAAGACCAAATTGCAAGCTGAGGTACCATTCATGAATCTTGTGCTGAACTAGTCGCTTATGCTTTGTATGACAGAAAATCAAATTCGGACACACCTTCGCCTCGCTGAAGGCTGCCAAGGAGAAACAAATGGTGAATGTTGCCGCTCTTCGACGCACGAGTGAGCAACAACTGGATCACATTCGACAGCTGGAAGAACGAGAAAGGTCGCTTGAATCACAGATAGTAAGTTAACCAACGGTCAATGTAACGCTGGATACTCATCCATTCAATGAAGAATGAGAAAGAGAGCAACGTGCGGCAGTTTTTGCAAAACCTCGAAACTCGGCGGACAAACGTCGAAGATTTACAGCAACAATGCGGTGAGCTTCGAATCGGCCTGGAACACAGCGACAACTTTATACTTGAGGTACGGCATCATCTAACTTGTCATGACCTTCCTTCTCACGCCTTCCAATAGCTTCAGAAGATGGTGAAAGAAAAGACTCGGACGTTGGATGAAGAAAGGCAACTGCGAAAAAAAGTCGAGGAGGACTATGAGAAGATGCAACGCAAATGGACATTGGCGTCTCAGGGCGAGAGCCCTGTACAGGAGCAACTGCAAGAAGAGGTGGAGGAATTGAGGGTAAGATTAAAGGAATTGGTCGCTCCTTGGATTAGATGATTCTAACAGAACTCTATCAGGCGTTACTCAAGTGCAGTTCATGCCAGGGGCGCTTCCGAAAACGATTACTAGCGCGATGTATGCATACTTTTTGCAAAGAATGTATAGACACGCGACTCGAAACTCGACAAAGACGTTGTCCCACGTGTGGCGAGTCGTTCGGCATGTCTGATGTGCGTCAGTTCTTCTTAACCTAGTAATAAATTTCATGTGTTGAAAAATGAGTGCTTCGGATGGTTGGATTGAAAGCTTCATGCAATCAAAGCTGAGGCTGTACAGCCAAAGTAAGTGGATTGTTGCAACGAACAGGTAGAACATGTGTGTATTGTGCCGATTGATCTGCATAGGTAGCGCAAACACTCTGCATAAGCTCATTACTCTCACAAATTGTGTCCCCGTTTTGTCAAATATGGTTGTTCTTCAACACTTTCTCACAATCATCCTGAAAAAAATATGCAGGACTTCCGTACCAAAACCTACGGGGTGAAATTATATTTCCAACATTGTATAGTAAACAGTATACGTTTTCATCTGAACTCCTGTTATTATCAAAGAAAGATAGGAATACGGAGACCACTGACAGTCACAAGATGTATACGTGCGCAGATAACAGACCCACAAGCAAGGGTTACCAACATATCATGTTGTGAAACATCCTTTCTTCGTTTCTTATGTCTACATAAAAACTTGATAAAGTTCATTCTGTATGGGCGCGCGCCGATACACACATAGTGGGGAAGAAGAAAAAAGGAGAAGGCAAGCACGCTTTAGCTTTATACCGCCCGATGGATTTGGGCTTACTCTGCGTATATCTGCACATAAGGGGCCAAGTAGGCGAAAGACCAATAGGAGCAAACTTTTCATATATTGTCCGACAACAACACGAAATCGTGTAAAATCTGCAGCAAGGATCTTTAGGAGCAATGACGGTTGAGGAGAGGCGTAAAAGGGGTTCAAGCAGGCTGTGCCATCGCAGAAAAATCCAACTTGGCTGTATACTCTTATAAGTTTACTATCATATCAAAACAGCAACGAATATCGTTTTAGTACATGTATTTAGCTTCCATGATGATGAAGAAAGGATAAATAGGACAAAGTAGGTAGCAAACGTCCTCCGTTTCAACCGACTAGAGAAAATCAAGTACGCGGACAATGAATCTCCTGTGCTTAGTGTGTTTATGAAGCCTGATTTTTTGAGATAGGAAGATCCCTTGGTTGGTAACATGTCACTCGGGGTGCAGATCCGGAGAATCGAAAAGGGGATCTTACCGGGGTAACAGTTCCAAAGGATGAAGGGAGGGCAGTACATAACTTGATATATAAAGAGAAGATGCATTTCTTTATTCCATTTTTCCCTCGTATTCACTACAAACATGCGTTTTGATTCTGCTGCTATCGCAACTGCCGTGGCTCTCTTTGCTTTGTCATCACCAGTATATGCCGAACAAGGTAGCCAGGATGTAAATATCATCCGTCGCAACAATGCTCCCGAATACCGCATCGGAACAGTGCAAAAGACCAGTGGTGCCTATGCTCAACAGGGTGATGCTCGCGCAGACAGCGGTGTTGCATCAATTCTCGGCTCCAACCCAACACTCAGCAAGCGTTCGATGGAGGAGATTAATGCCGAAGTTCGACGACGTGCTTCGATGCGCAAGCGTGATGATGATCCAAGAGCATCATTCAAGACGGCCGACATGTTTGGACAGGCAGCAATTAACGCAAGTGGCGTTCAGATGAAAGTTGTTGAGACCAGCACAAAAACTCTCCAGAAGGTCGATAATGCTCTCGGTTTGAAGGATGCTCCCAAGCAAGCCCCACAAACTGGCACTGAGCAACCAAAGGCAACCACTGGTGGTGCCAAAACAAATCCCAACGATACTACCAAGTCCACTGAAGAAGCAACCAAAGGAACCTCAGGCAATCAACGGGATACCAGTGGCAGTGAAAAGCGAAAACGCGGTGAACCAGGCTCTCCAGGCTCTCCAGGTTCTCCCGGATCACCAGGCTCCAGAGGCTCTCCAGGTTCTCCAGGTTCTCCAGGCTCCAAAGGTTCTCCCGGATCACCAGGATCACCAGGCAGTATGCGTAAGCGCGGTGAACCAGGTCAGCCAGGTCAACCAGGTCAGCCAGGAAGCAAAAGCTCCAATGACTTGGCTGAAGAAGCTCAGGCCGCTGCTGCAAAAGAAGCAGAATCCAAAGCAGCTGCACCTGGCCCTCAAACCGCACCTCAGCTTTCATCGGTACAAGCAGTGAAAAGCCCAGGTGGTGGTGTACTCCGTGCTGTAGGCCTCTAAGTCTTATAACTTTTGTCATCCTTCGCCAGCTTTGAGAGTTTTTTCAAAGCTCTATTACCATCTCCATTATTCTGTTTAATTGTTTGAGACTATATGCAGTGCATCTTAAAAAACTTTTTACATATCTGTTTGCGTAATAAAGTACACATCTTTATATCTATTACACATCAAATGAGTATTGCTCATTTAATGCATACACGACTGCTCGATAACCAGCTACGTAAAACTACTAGTAATAAAGTTATGGTGGTCCCTTCGCTGTATAATAAGTAAGTGTCTTGAACGCACACATTCTTGTTTGAATTTCATTCCATTTCGTACGGTCTCTTGTTTGTCTTGATCGATTTTGGCAGCGTATCAGGCTGTTACGTATAGATCAGTATCAGCAGGCATTGAAGGATAGCATATTGACCTGCATACCATCATGGCCTTATCCTAATTATGAATGGAGAAATCTTGGATTGAGCTGGCTACATGCAGGAGACAACACATTCTTTTCTCCTAAATGATTTCAAGGATAGCAATTTAGATTTCCTATAGACTAGCATAGTTATTTGACATTGCGTTACCTCTTCCACGAGCAGATGCTAATATGCTTTGACGGCTACACGGTATTAAAACGATAAAACAGTCTACTCAAGTTGATTCAATGCAAGTTTGATACGTATCAAGCACAAATTCGTCAATTTAGATCAAGAGGATCGCAAGGATGAAAGGGGCAGAATAAGAGCTGCCTCTTTTGTAGTTTATTGTCGAACAAGATAATTCTTGTAAACATGCATATAGCAGAGGACGGTGGGTTTGACATCTTGCAAATATTACACGTGATGAACTGATCATCTTTACTACCTATCACTTTTCAAGCCTCACTTGTTTTCTCGAATGGCTGACCGTGCTCCTTCGTTGGACATCATAAAGCCATGCCCAGCACGGAAGCAGTTTCCGAACTGTTTGCGTTAAGCTATTAACGCCATTTTTCCCTACATACTCGCGCAATGCAGTACATTGAACACCCTCTTTTTATTAACAGTAGTAACTGCTGATACTTGCTAAAGTACAGCATTTGGGATGGCAAATTAAGCTTCTTCTATTGTTGCCTACTGTCTTACCTGCGGTTGTGATTAAAACAGCGTACATAACAACAGTCTCTTGGACTTCAGCAGCGTATGACATAATTCTACACGGATGCATGACTACCGTGCCACGTGACAATAAACACCGTAGCTGTCATGGTTGATGGAAAGTTTGTTGCCCAAGTGCTGGATGGGTGCGAGGCACGCACCAAAAGGCGCTAATCAACGCCGGAGATTGATGAATATGCGGGCGAGTCGGCTGAGCGACGGTTACACAACATGGCTTTCAACCGTTAGAGTCGAGCGGAAAATCGGCGGGTTGGCAAAGAAACTGTGCTATATCACTATTTAGCGTCGATTTCAATTCTACTAAGCCGTAACAGACCTTAAGTCAATGTTACCCTTATGGATCAGCGAAGAAAAAAACAATAAAATAGACGGAAGCAAGACGCGTGTGAAACAAAGCATGCTTTGAGCCGGAGTTATAACGGTGTGGCGGCCTTGAAAGCACACGCCACGCTATAAAAGTGCGCGAAAAACTGGGTCCCCCATCGCGAGGTTTTCTCTCATCTCAAACCTTTTAATCTAAATCTCGAAAATGTCATACTACCAAGGCGGTGAAGCAAGCAGTTATCAGGGCGGTGAAGCCGCAAGCTACCAAGGTAAAGAAGAAGAGAAGGAAAATATTGGACCTGGTCAACTCACATACTCCAAAAATAAAAAGGTGGAGGTGCTGGTGGTTATGGACAAGCCGACCCTTACCAAAACCCTTATGGTAACAACGTTGCAGATGCCGGCCGATATGCCAAACAAAACGTGGATTCGGACGACGACGACGATGAATCCTTCTACTCGTCCGCGCTTAACAAGGTCATGAACAAGAAGGATGATCTCCACTCGTCTGACGATGACGTCCAAACCGCAGAAAATTCCCATCGACGATTCTACAATGATGAAGATCGTTCCGAATCCTCTCCTCATGATATCGGTGCTGCTGCCGCCGTCGAAGCCTTCAATAAGCATCGTTCCCAAGGTGAGAGCGGTGGCATGAATGCGCTCATTGGTATGGCCATGGGTGAAGCTGCAAAGCTCTTCTCCAAGCAAGGTGGCGGTGGCAAGGAAGGCAAGTCGGATGCCATTCAGGCTGCTGCCATGATGGCCTTCAAGCTGTATGCTCAAAAGCAAGGCGGAGGTAGCTCTGGTGGTAGTGGTGGTGGTCTTGGCAGCATGATCGGCATGTTGATGAGCGCCCAAGGTGGCGGTGGCAAGGAAAGCAGCAGCGGTATTGGTGGTATGGTCGGCTCTTTGCTCGGCGGTGGCAAGAAGGAAGAGTCCCACGGAAGCAGCGACTTGGCCTCCAAGTTGATTGGCAAGCTTTTCTAAGTAATTTGTATATCCAATTTGTGACAAATCTGGGCCCAACGTTGGCCTACTGTACTACATTGTTAAATACACATAACTTTTGCGTTTAAAAAGTACTTTCAGCGCGCCGTGTGTCTGGTCGTGTTTGCTTCATGGGAAAGTAATGGCTTTAAGGTATATATGGCTGTGCTTTGCAGGATACGCGCCTTGCATTTTATCATGCGACGACACGCATCGTTTAGAGCAACCATCACTTCCCATATTCATGCTGTTGTCCGTGTCTTCACGCTGGTCAGCTGATACCGTCACACAAAGCGCTTATAATGTTTTTCTCTTTTGACCCTGGCATTCAGCCTACACCCTTTACATAACAACCGTTCTATGTACACCTATTGACATCTGTTCTAATATATGACACTTTTAATAGGGATACAGGAGCAAGAGGACCTTGAGCTTCGAAGTTAATGCCAAGTAATACAGGTCGGAAGTACCCTGGATAAACAGTAAAAAAAACTCAAAGGTTGCATTAGCCTTTGATGCATGTGCGTCTGCAGCACCTACTACTTCGCTTGAAAATAAGTAAACCCGTCAAACAGAGTAGGTACACTTTTTTCAATAACAAGGATAAGTCAATATCGTACAGCATGTGCGTTGATCCACGTTAGTTCCCGGCAATTTATACAACAAGGATGAAGCGAAGCTCAATTTGGATAAAAGTGGCGTATCGCGTTGCAACAATGCACAATAAAGTAGGAGAATCTATATAATAAGCAAGTTATCATCCGCAGGTGACCCTATCGAAACAAGCTGTGAAAAGACACTAATGCGGTTGGGTAATATTCATGCCGATAGTAAAAAAAAGGGGGAGCACTTGCACAGGGCATTCCGAGTTTCATGTTTGTATGGATTGACAGTATTATTTACTACATGATTGCAACCAATTGAAATTGTGCCCCCATGGGAATTCTCTATTTACGTATTGGCTATGTTTACAAAACCGTGTGCTAGGTAACGCAGCATCCGCATGTGGCAATCTTGCTTCCCCCAACAGCCGTTGGCGTTTAAGCATGCAGGTATATGTTGCCTGTATATAAAGGTGAGGGTCAAGAAATTGGAAGAAGACAGTGTGTTTTTCTCTCTTTCTCTCTTTCCCTGAACCATGGTATATAGCATACATGCAGACGAGAAAAAAGTGATTCTTTCTAACAAAAGTACATATCAATCGGATTTAGCTCTCGCATCAACAAATTATGTCAAGACGAAGTTCTTCATCATCCACACCAACACAAAATAATGGTGCGAAATCTGAATCACTACACCAGAAAGCATTGCAGCAGATCCAAGCAATCCAGGCCGAATCTGGCGATGCGGGCCTATTGCGGACACTGCAAGCACTTGTGTCAAATGTTCGTGAGGCAACCACACAGACGGATGATACCAAGAAAAATTTAAAGGACATTTTACGAAAAGCTTTGGGAGGAGGATCATCGCCAACTCCAGCGGAAGATCCTTTTGAGTCGACACATTCAAGTGAACCAACGGGTGGCGCATGGACATTGGGTGCCATTATCAAGAATTTGGAAACGATCACCGGTCTTACGCCCACAAACACCAAAGCAATTAAGGAATTATTGGGGTTGCCGATTCCCTATCAGTCAAAACTTATTAAAGCTGTCGTTGAAAGGTATGATAAAAGTTAAGGAGAAGAACGAAATACTAAGACTGTGCAAGGCTGTTGAGTACGAATGCGCCTGTCAATGATCGCAACAATACCTTTGAAGCCGTCATGAAAATTATGGGAACTATGGGCCCCGAGCAGGACGAAATCATCTACGCGTTGACGCAGCCGTTGATCAACGAGTTTCATGTAAGGGGTGGGAATATATGAGTGTTCACTTCCCTTGTTAATTTGCATGTTTGTTTATGATACAGAATGATATCCATAAACCTTTTGTCAACTTCGTCGGGCATAACTTCCGGACGGCGGATGGCAGTTACAACAGTTTATGGTTCCCGGATATTGTAAGGCTTCTTTTTTTAATACACAGCTGCTAATACTTCACATCAGGGTAAAGCTGGTACCAATTATATGCGTGCAGTGACAGCTAGATCGCCTGTAAACGAGAATTTGCCGGACCCTACCGAAGTTTTCCGTCGAGTCCTGAAGAGACAGGAATTTGAGCCACACAACAGTGGCATCAATATGCTGCTGCTTTATCTGGGTATCATTATTACTCATGACTTGTTCTATACAGACCCAAAGAACCCTTTGCGTAACCTTACAACGAGTTACGCCGATCTGTCGCCGCTGTACGGCTTTAACCGAGAAGATCAAGAGTCGGTGCGGCAGATGAAGAAAGGGTTGTTGAAGCCTGATCAATGGTTCGACAAGCGTCTCGTCATCCAACCACCTGGTAAGTAAACAATACAGAGGTGTTGTCATTTTGAAAAAAAAATCTCACAAATTGGAATCAGGTGTTGCCGGCTTCCTCGTTTTGTTTTCACGCAACCACAATTACATTGCCAAAACATTGCTGGAAAAGAATGAAGGAGGACGTTTCTCTTTTGGACGAGGAAATCGGCTGGCAACGGAAGCGGATCAAGATGAAGAATTATTCCAAACTGCCAGACTCATCAACAATGCTTGGTAAGTTTCATTTGTCTGCTATTACTAGTATCCATCAGAAACTAACCCAAAAAGAAACCGAACAGCTACTACAGCATCATTCTTCAAGAATATGTGCGTACTATTGTTGGTGTACGACAAGATGCACATTTTGTATTTGACGTGTTGGCACAAGCTCAGGAACCGGTGTATGGAAACGCTGTCTCAATCGAGTTTAATGTGGTGTACCGCTGGCATCAAGCTATCGGTAAAGAAGATACGGAATGGATCGACACAGTCATGGGAGCACTCGAGGGTCCCATGCGATCGATCGCAGCACAACAACGTACGCCATCCCAAGCGGGCACTGACCAGAGCTTATTTGAAGCCATACTCAAAGTGTTCAACGAAAAATTTGTGAATGCCAGTCCAGAAGAGCTCGCAAAAGGATTACCTATTGCTGGCATCCATCGAGATATCAATACTGGTGAATTCTCAGATGCAGATATAACCAAGATGCTTCGACGTGGCTATGATCAGATTGCGTCCGAATTGGGTAATGGACAAAATACACCTGCAAGCTTGGAACATGTGGAGATTTTGGGTATCCAACAGTGTCGTGAGCTTGGATGTTGTACATTCAATGAGCTTCGACGTCATCTCAATCTGGTCCCACTCACATCCTTTGAGGATTTCAGTAACAAGCCAGAGGTACAAAAGGCCTTGGAGGAGTTGTATGGAACCCCTGATCAAGTTGAGTTGTACACTGGTTTGATGGTGGAAAGGTGCAAGGTGACTGGATTACGTTTACCCTATACTACTGGTCGTGCTATTCTTTCGGATGCAGTGAATCTGTTGCGTAATGGTTCGTATTTTAATTTTATTACGCATTCCTTTTTACTGACTTGCTTCTCATATAGATCGCATTCTCACGCAAGAGCTTACACCAACAAACTTGACGAACTGGGGCTTTGAATATTCGTTGGGTAAAAAATTGGGTCGTGTTCTGCCCAGGATGCTCAAGACATTATTGCCTCAAGCCAACGCAAATGGCTTGCCTGCATTTTCGGATGAGGAAATCGATACACTGTTCACTGTACCATCGGCTGCACATCCCAAAGCCAAATCCGATGAAAAATCTTAATGACTCTGTGAAAAAAAAATATAAATTATGTATGCATTATTTTTATATAAAGGAGTGGATTTATGTTACAAAAAAGTGCTAGAACATAGCTGGCTCTCCATAGCACCAAAGCCTCCGCATATTGTTCATAGGCGATTCTTCTGGACGTGGACGTGGGGCAGGTCGATGACTTAGCTCAATGGATTCCGAGGGATTACCGTCATCTGACATTCTTTGCAGGTGTCGTGGGTCACGCATATGTGCTTCTGGAGGTTCTGAAGGCATCCGAACAGTCTGAAGACAAAGTGGACAAGATGCGCTCTTTTTGGTAAGCCAGGTATCTAGGGAACAGATAATTAATGTTAGCGACTCTTAAAAAAAGCGCTTCTTGGGAAATACAGAATATTTTACCAATGCAGTCTCGATGATATTCGTGATGACAAGGGAGTATACGTAAAACATCATCATTAACAAACGATTCCAAGCAGATAACACAAGAAGCCTGTTCCTGTGCTACATTTGTTGCTACGGTAGCAGACGACGAAGTTGAGTTATCGTCTTGCTGTGGTATTGATCCTTTTTCTCCATAGACGCGGGTAGATAATGTGTTAACGACCTCTTGTGGTAGTTGACGCTTGCAACGACCACGTGCAACCGATCCGTTTTGTCCTCCAACAATGGTGTGCCATAATCGATCTTCAACACTCAAGGTATCCTGGAGGCTGTCATCATCATCCATACCATTCTGATTCCGTTGACGTCTCCGTCTTCCCATACGCCATAAATGACATTGCATTGCCACTGTATAGTAAAAATAAATTAACTTCAACTGGGGCTACTATCTTAAAGCCTGTACTTGCCAATGATTGCAAAACTTGTTACGATAACAACACCAATGATTATGAGCGCAAATTGCCAAGGATCAAGTCGAGGATGCTGTGCAGGATACAAGGTGACGCGTGTTAATGGACTGGGTACGCCTTGAAACTTGCTGGCTGCTGCTTCATCCACAAGCTGGGACAAGTTTTTAAGTCTCTCGTACATTTCCAGACCAATAGGTAAATCGACGTAGAGTGCAGGAATGGTAATCGTATTCGGGTCGATGCACTAGTAAAGCATGATTAGATTATTACTTTTGTTCCACCAAATACACAGAGACATTTACCATGCCTTGACTTGCTTGGGGATCCTGATCAAACGTGATATTGTCATATACGATGGCAGCACTTGCGCCATCCAGTTGAGCATTCAATAACTTTTGGCTAAAGAAACACCCTCCCCGTTGGATGAGGGCAACTTTGGAGACATTGGGAAAGGATGAAAATACGGAGCTTGGTAAAGCGTTTGGATCATTGAGCTGACATGATTGACCACGGTCGTACAGAATTCCCTGTAAGCCTTGGATGGGTGGATCGGGAACATTGGTAGTTTGAACTAGTTGTTTGTTGTATTGCCATTCGCCATAAACAATTTGCACCTGTGCTGAGACAGTAGTGTCTGTAGCGGACGGTAGCATCACAACATCTTTTGTAACGTAAGTATGTATTCGTTGGGTGATCCGTGGGAAGTGATTGTATACCTTGTTGGATACTGGCAGCTTTGCCCTTGAACCACCGGGAGGCGTTGGGCAGTGTGATTGCACCAACAACCAGCCAGAGAATCATTATTATGGCCAGCGCATACATTATAGTAGGCGCTAGGCGCGACATCGAAAGATAAGATACAAACAAACAAACAAAAACATTCAAGGTTTGTTTATTCACAGTTATTGACACATCGTAGAATAATTGGCCGCGGAAGAATATCAGAGCATGGGTCCGTTGCCTTACAAGAATAAATACATATATGTATATAATAGAAAAAAGTTATTAAGGTAGATATACGTATATAGTACATTAGGTATTGGTGGTATTGCTAGGAGCGGTGGCGTTTGTGGTGGCGGAGGGCGACGTGGTAGTGTTATTGGCCGCAGGAGGTGGAGAGGAAGATGGTGAATTAGAGCTGTCAGCAGCAGTTTCGGGTGACCTGTTCACATGGGTTTCACTTGCATGTGGATCCCCTAGGTCGACACTGCTTCGTGGTTGATCATCGTCTGAGGAGGATTCTTCCCCTACCGGATCACAATCATATTTACAAATCGGACACAAGCAGGACTTTTTGGTGAGCCAAACATCTAAGTAAAACAAGTTTAGACAGCACTTCCCTGATGGATAACGGTTATCTGCTTACCGATGCAGGCAACACAAAAGCCATGGCCACAAGGGAGAATGCGCACGGGATCACCTTCTTGCAATTCTTCGAGACAAATGGCGCACACGGAGTTTTTCGTCTGTATTTCGCCGGTAAGTGATTGCACAGGGCACATCTCGTTTAGCTTTAGCAATGGCATTTTACGTCGTCGATCCGATGTCGTTTGGCCTGTCTGGTGCATCTGGATCCCTGCTTCAGCAGCCTCCAATTCTCGATCCTGAACATCAGCTGTACGGGGTGTTCGGCACCATCGCAAAAGAACAACACCTAGATATACTGGATTAAGTAAACAAAGCGAGCTTTTCTTACATAATTTACTGCAAACGCGCACTATACCTAGAATAAGAGCTGCGCCTGCCGCAATTAAGTAAGCAAGGTAGCCTCGTTCACCCGTAAACACGCTCCATATATCGCTGCGATCGCCATCGTTGTCACGACCATCGTCTACACTAAAGGTGGTCTCGCTGAAAAACATGGTAAGCTGGACATAGTGCTGCTTCAGGTCTGTCGTTGGTGTAGTGGTATACTGGCGGATCATGTCGAGCAGCACGCGGCCGTAGTGGTTCGGACTAAAGTACACGGCGATAAAGACGTTTGAAACGGATGAAATGATATCGTTGTCTGTCATGTTGCGGATGTCACGGCTGGCTGGCAAAGGCGATGACCATGTTGGATAGGAACCATTCTCGGTGTTGAGTTGCACAAACCCGCTGGCATCATAGGTCATGTTGTCATACAACAAGGCGGCTCCAATGTTCAGCTCGAACGCTTCAGAGAGCGACTGGGTATGGTTGATCTTGTCCGACCATAGGTCGCAGCGGCCGCCCCGCTGTATGAGCGCAATCGACGGTTGTGACATCATGGAGGGACTGGTCGCGGTGTTCCCGTTCAATTGCTGGACATCGTTAATGGTGGTCTGCGGGCAGCCGTCGCCGAAATCCAGCAACAGACGCTTATATAAATGCGTTTAACCAGTGCACGTGCGCGCTCCACAGCCATAACAAACAATTACCTCATTATGGCCATAGAGATCGTTGTGAGGGCTCACCGTTTGAAAGTCTTGGCTGTACAGTTTAACCGAGGTATCGGAGACATAGCGTTGTGTCTGGTTGGATCGCCCGATATCGTACTCCACAATGACCTGCCTACACGATTGTGAGATCCTTGCGGCGGATCGGTGGTCACAGCGGCTTCTATACGAACCAGATAAACGGGTTGTCCCTGCTGGCCTGTCCGTTGACGCCCACAAGAAGTAGCAGCAGGAGGGCAAGAGTGACCCGCATGTGCAGACGCTGATTCATCGAGTCATTCAAGCAATGGGCTATTGTTTTTTTTTTATTTTGGGAAAATAAAGTCAAGCGAAAGGGCGTTTTATACACAAACGAAACTTGGGAATACTCTTTTTCCGCAGTATAGGAATGATTGGCTCAGCATCTGTTTTTGGGATCCACGGCTTCTACAGCTTCCTTATCCACGCAGGAAATTCTACCATTTGCTACGAGCTCGGCTATCATTTTGCCCGTTGACGGTGCCTGTAGAATTCCCCAGCAGCTGTGCCCTGTGGCGATGTAGAGATGCTTGTACGTAGGATGATGTCCAACCAGGGGCGATCCATCGCGCGATATCGGCAGGTAACATGCCTGCTGTGCGATGGTCTCACCGCCGTACAGCTCAGGAGCAAGCATATCCCTGAGTTGCTCCAGCTGCTCAATGGCTTTGCTGCTCACTTGGACATCGCCTCCCGATGCCGGCAGAGGCTCGTTATCCGTGGCCCCGCACATATAAACTGTTCCATCCTAGAATGGGAGTTCCGCATTACGTGTCTCTTTTCTTGGCAACACCCTTCTTTTAACTTACCGGCCGCGGGTATACCTGGAAAACCATTACGTTTGTATACTATATTAGGACACCCTTCCATCTTAATATTCCATGCGCTCGTACCTCTGGCTCATGCGATCGCGTGCCATCCAAAATTGCCGTGAACAGCGCTTGGGCTGGCACTGACTGCGACGGCCGGAATACAATCGAATGCGCTCGCCTGCCTTCGATAGGCAGGTCCAGGATAGGTAGCTGCCCGCTCCAAGGCCCCATGCTCACGATCACGCCATCTGCATCTACCACCTGGTTGTTATCAAGCTGCACCCCCACCGCCGTCTTGTCTTTGATAATGAGATGCGAGACCCCCACACCACTCTGCAACGTGACAACGCCAGTAGCCTTGGCAGCCTCGAGGACAGTCTCGGTAAACAGCCGCGGATGAACTTGAGCCGTATCTTTCGTGCTTCCAATTTTTTCAACACGACAAACACCCGCTGGATCGATCCACGACACCGCGTTGCTGCTGCTCTTCTGCGACTCGCCCGTTTTGAATAGCACGGAATACGTGTCCACGCTTCGGTAGCCATACTTCATATGACCGTCTAACTTGTTGGCCAATTCCGCATGCAGCTTAAACGATTGACGTGAAATGTCGCCGATCATTGTATCGTCGCTCCTATTGTTTATTTTTAAAATGTGGTCTAGATATAGTCTTTCATAATTACCAGTTGTACGCCAAGAATCCACCGGCCTTCCCACTGGCGCCACACGCTACGTTGGTTTTTTCGATCACAGTGACACGAATGCCTTCGCATTGTGATAGAAAGTAGGCTGTACATGCACCAACTACACCGCCACCTATGACAATTATGTGTTTACTCATTCCAAAACGTGAAAGCCGAACCAATTCATACTGGACTGAGAACACACGCTACCGGAAAAACTAATGCCGTAATTCCGATGGTCTGCACATGCTGCACTGTAATTTATAGTGTGGGCGTCGTTGAAGTTTGCCGCGGATATGAATAGCCATATACTTTTACAAGTAGGTGCTAAATAAGCAACATCATCTGTATCTATATACACACTGCGCCTCGTTTTTTTATGAGAAACTGACAAACGGATGGCATATGTAGCTAATTCTATATTTCCCCATTTCCTTGATTCCTACTCGAAAGATGAGCTGAGCCACCAAAAAATGAGGGCAGCCACTTCTATGGAGTGGGGGGGGGGGACAGCGGAATGCTAGGTGGTAATAGTACGTACGTAGTAGTATTCAAAGGATCAAGCGACACACAAAGGAACATACGGTTGATAGGCGCAGGAATGTTATAGGCTTTTATCAAATGTTTCTGGATCATATGAAGGAGCCACGTAAGCCTGTTTGCATAATTATAAAACTTGTTGATGACAAGATATATATACTTATATCGACGATAACGGTCTATTTTAGATACGTAGACCGCTTGTGCGCAAAGCTACCTTTGGTCAGCTATTTTTGATCATAGTGTATACAATATCAGAGGGAAAATGATATACATCTGGTATAACGGCTCCCGCCACGGAAAAAGATTGTAAAGTTTTAACGCAGAAACATCACACGTATTTGTTTAGTTTACCAAAGTAGAACGGGGCGTGCTCGCTCTGTGGATGTTTTCAATGTTCCATCATTTATATACACACACAGCAGCAGTGGTAAACGGTTCTTTTTCTTCGCACACACAGTCTCAAACAGCATTTGACATGAATAGAGGGCTCCTTGATGCTTACACACAGTTTTTTCATGAATTTATCGGTAACCTCCCGTTCAGCGATAGCTTTGCTACCCTCTATATCATTCTCCTTGTGTTGGCTGTTTGGCTTGCGCTACTGGGTGAATTTCCTGTATGGATGATCACCATAACTCTAATGGGCCTTGGGGAGCTTGTATTATATCACCCTTTCTTCCTGTTTTGGGGATTCAAGCATATGGGTCCTTCGCTATTCAGTTGGTTGTATCCCACACTTCCGAACTGTGAAAACTGCTCGAAGTATACTGGAATGTGGTCACACCACAATTGCAGGAACCACGGATTTGCTCAAGGCATGCCGCCAGAAGTCGATATGTACTGCTTTCCCGAAAAGGATGATATGCTTATGCAAGAAGCAGAAGGAGAAGGAGGAGAAGAGGAAGATGGTGAAGAAGAAGAGGGAAAGAAGGAGGAGCAAGTATGCGATATAATGAAGGACATTATATTTCATGAACCAATTAAATATACTGCAATACTTGTATATAATATTAAAAATACGGCTTACTAAAAGAAGCTTTAATAGTGCTATCTTTACCTTCGACTTCCAGATACACAGGAGCAACCTCCTACACGGATATAGCCACCTTCCATGCAAAAGCATCATGCTCCAGATATGAAATCCATCTCAATAACGCGCAGTCCTGCACATAGACAGTGAGGTTTACAACTATGACGAGTTATACCAGGTATACGGAACAAGGTCGTCATGTAATACACGGGTAATCATTTCAACAAGTATCATATAGATTTCCTATTTATTACTTTTTATAGCAAAAAACAGGATATGAACCATCGTTTGTCAACGGACACATGTTCGAAGGTGGTCAGATAAGTATGAAAATACTAGATTAAAGTGTTACTTTTTCCTAACACGCTTTTACCAATGATTATTTTAGTAGCGTAACCGCTACTTCAGAGCCGTCCAAAGAGCCAACTTTACATATTGCATAACAGGATTGTCATGCAACTGCTATAAAATTGGGACTTTATATCACAATACTCGTGTAAATAGTGCGTTTTAAGGAATATATCAAAAGTTACCAAACGATTACAAGAATGGATCATCGACCATCAATATATTCAGCAAAGAACAGAAAAAACTGTCAGAACGAGGGATAAAGAGTGAATTTGGCAACGGCACTGAAAGTCAAGGAAGGACAATTCTCCAAAACAGTATGGAAAACGATTCGTATGCATCATTCCAACGAAGCAACAGCAGCAACGACACGCATCTTCCTGTCTTGCAACAATTTGCTTCGGAAATAAAATAGTTTTATTTTTACTTTCACAATGACGAAACGTCGTCTGTCAATAACGCAATCAGCACATTCTACCAAGCGCTTCAATGTCGGCAAAATCACTTTTGACGATGGTATGGAAGGAATCAACAGTGCAATCAGTGACCTTGGCTCTGGTGGTATTGATACTGCTGAGACGATTCAACAAACGACGACAATGCTGGACCAACTCAATGAAGCCTGCGCGAACCTGCTTGCGATCCGTGCCCAAGCTTTGGGAAAACAAGCAAAGTTTAGCAAAGCAATATCAGACGCATCCAAGGCAATCGAAACGTGGCCAACATTAGGGCAACTTTATCAAATCACAAGTGCACTGCATATCGCGCATGGAAAGCCAACATTAGCTATCAAAATACTTGAGAATGGCTTGCGTGCAACATTTCCCTCAGACTGGCCCCAACTGTACGACGAGAGAGAAGCGGCAAAACGTACCTTAGAGACGAAGGTGGATTTCGTGTCAACCATCCCTGCAGAGGTCACTGCAAAGATCTTTACGTTTTTGAACGGAGCCAAAGGGTCTTTCAGCTGTGCGTTAGTCTCAAGACGTTGGCGTGCCGCAGTATTGGGCTGCCCAAACCTGTGGACGGTTGCCAAGTTTGACGTGTGTCCAAATGAAGCCTTTAAACTTTTACCATCAGTGAGCAGTATTGTGCAAGAGCTGGACATCAGCAAATTACGGGAGCTGCCAACCCAAAGGCTTATAGCACTAGCAACGTACGATAAGCTCCAATCTGTGACAAAGCTGAAACTTGGTAAGCTCAATGACCAGTAATCTAGAGTAGAATTGACCCTTATTGTAGGTCATTTCCGTTCGTATATCGACTCGGCCCTATTGCTGGCACTTGGGGAGCAAGTAACAGAGCTCAAGATTGATGCTACGTATGATCGAACGCAATATGATGCACTTTCTCTCAACAAGATTCTGGCTACATGCCAAAATTTGAAGGCGCTTACGATACTCTATGTAGGACGAAGGGTCCTGTATCAGCCGTCCCAGCTGGCTAATACGGAGACACTCGAACTGGAGATGCTGTCAATATATGCTCCCTTTGACGATGGTGGCTTCTTACAACAACTGATCCCTCAATGCGCTCAGCTGCGCTTCCTCAACATCGCACACTGTCCTCGGGATACCCTGGGGCTTATCGCGGAACCTGGGTCACAACTCGAAGAAATCTGTATAACGACTGCAGACGATTCTCGCCAGGAGATTTGGCAAAAAGAATACCAGAAGGCCCAACAGCCGACAGCTGGATTGAGACGATTAGAGTTCATCTCGGGAGAAAGGAATATCAGACTACGAGATTTAATGCCGCTGTGGATCAAGTGGAAGAACACGTTACACGAGCTTATCATCGAGATGTGCGACGATGACATTGCAACAATGGAGCTGACACATTGGGATTCTTTGACTTCTGGAACTTATTCCAAACTTAAGTCGCTGCTACTTGTTTCCACAGATGGTAATGGCAGCCATGTTGCAAACCAAGTTCTGAAATTGCTGCAGTCGTGCCCAGTATTGGAAGAGGTTAGCCTTTACATTGAAAATATGACTTCGGACGATCTTTTCACGCGCTTTGGTGCACTGCCATGTCTTCGCAGACTGAGAATATCCTATCTTGATACATGTGGAGGGCTCCAACAATGCTTCGAATACCTTTCGACGCGCGGCCAAGCTTGTAATCTGAAGGAAATATCGATCACTAGCTGTGAAGCAGTAGATGATCAGATCCTCTATGCGCTTGCAGGTATTCCTTCGTTAGAAGACATCCGTATCAATGGACAGCATGTGCTGGTGTCATCAAGTGGAATAAAGGCATTTCTACAAAAGTTGAAATCCAATCCAAATCTTACGCATCTCGCTCTCCGCAACATGACCAATTATACTAAGGATTGCATGGCCGAGCTGGACGAACTGGTAGAGCTTGACCGAGCTGATAACAAGTGTAGTCTAGTTAAGTACACACAAGACGGAATGGAATCGCATAGTTCTTCTCGTTACGACGTAGTGCTCGATAGAAAGAAATACCTTTGAAAATAAAATTGTTGTTTCTTGAGCTTGCTAATAGTTGCTATTCCATTTCGTGCTACATAGCCTGCAACAGAGCCTAGTAACCATAAACTATGCAACGCATATGTAGCTTAATACTTTGTTCTTTTTGTATTTAAGTTAATTTTTCACTGTATTAGGGTAGTTCAACAGTTCCATAAGTCCATAAGCTCAGGAAATCTAAGAAAAAGTCAAGTTTCGGTAAAAAGTTGTGCCATCCAGTGATAAGGAGCTTAGATACGAAACTGTAGAGTACTTTAAATGTAAGCAGAGAAACAGGGTGCTTATAAGCTATTCAACTCAGGAATTATTTGGCAATTGATGGAATGATGCTTGTATTTGCATTTATGATCGAGATTAGCTACCTTTTCTGCTTTTTGCCAATAACGACATTTGTTAGAAAATACTTCTTGGCGTGTTTTAGCGACTTCCATCACAAGAAGATCCATCATAAGAAATGGCGGAGTGAACTATGGCCAATCATCACTGCAAATAATTTCGATGGTTAAAAGTGGTTACAGCTGTCAAACATAAGCTTTTTAACCACTTGTACTACCATTTTTAGTAACTCAAGTGGTTAAAAAGCTTATGATTAACCACTTCTAAAAATTATTCACCAAAATTCACCAAAATTATTCGCAGTGCATAATGATCTCTTCTCTTAGACTTCCCGAGCTTATGGACTTATGGAGCTGAAGTAGCTAGGTCTGAAGACAAGCGAATGAACAGCCGAGCTAGTCCCCTTGTCTCATCTAAGCAATATATAACGCACTGAGATACGCTCATTGTTTCGCCATGTCTTACCTTGGCCAGACTATGAAGTGTTCAGCTATGCTCATGTCATCAAGGAAAGGTTGTATATAACTCTTCAGACGAAAGCCTCCGCGGCCTGCAACTCTCATAAATTGGACGCTAGCGATTACGTTACTTTGCATTGATCTAATCAAAATTGCTTTCAGCCCTAATGGATTATCCCGTGTACGTATCAAAAAATGCAAGACCGGGTTTGATGCGAAAGCTTTTTCGTGGAGGGAAATATGACCTTCTACGGTCGTTGACCATCGGAAACTGATTATCAAATAGTATATTAGAGATGTTCAGTGAACGTCCATAAAACCATAATGTAAGGGAAATATTTTCCCATATAAGCGTAATAACAACATAACTATACTTTCTTTTATAGCTTTGTAAGAATGGATGTTACAATTCGTCGTGAACCTTTTGGAAGGCGTAAAAATCTTCCGTGTAAAAAATAGTGAAATTGCCAACTCGACTTGTTTTATGTTTGTGACCTAATGGAGGTTCACTGGACTTCCTATTGTTAGCATCATTATCGGCAGAAAAATAATGCAGACCGCTCGAATTTGCATCACCGATTCACCACTGTAGGGTATCTTCCCTAAGTAATGGGCATGTATTCTTATCGCACCACTGAAAGCGACCGAATCTATGAATCGAAATATATGATATATCGATATCCCTAGGGAAAATACGCTACTAATAACTGTGAGGGGTCTAATGCTAAACAATAGGAAGACTAGTTTAATTACCTATGGGTAACGGCAGCACAGCATGGTTTTTGAAGATAGTAACAGCAACGAATACACAGCAAATACATCATATCGAGAACAGGAAATGCACAGGAGGTATCGTCTCTATGTAATAATGTTGGGGAAAAGATTAGTAATACATTATTGACATATGATGGGAATGCTATGTGTTATTCGTTTATCAAATGGCTCGTATCTTATCTCGTCCTTGCTTGACATGCAAGTCGGGAAATGAATTTTATCCAGATACCAAATTCAACTAAGGAGTTTGACACAAAAACACGCCGGTTTACTATACTCTCGTGCTCTCAAATGACAGAACATTGCAAAGACTGGGCCTAACAGAGATAACAGCAGATTCACTTGCAATCTTGCGAGGCATTTGGGAAAGTTATGCGCATTGTCTTGCACATGAGATGCAGTCGGTGTCTGTTACCATGACAGCCAGCGCTTATTCGTTTTCGGTGAGCTGCAGTTTCCCTGATCATAAAAGCTTAATGGGCTCCTACAGTAAATAAAACGGGCATGTATGGCCGTTAGCGGGACCACGTGTTATCGATTTGGAAAGAGAAAAGAGATAGAGTTATTGATGATATCAAGATACAGATACATATTAAGAACTCTTCCGATATCCTCATTCAGTAGCTAACTTGATGTGTTACCACAATATACCCGTGGACTTATTTCCTTATTTTCTATACTTTTTAATGTAATGCTCCAGTATCTGGGACCAAGCTCTCCATTCGCTACTATTCACAATACCCACTAAGACTGATACATTACTTCCATGAATAAAGCTGTACATTTACTTTTTACGTTCAGATTCGTAAGTTCCCGTTTAGTATGGTTTCTGCAGCATCAGTGTACCGTGATGCAGATAAAGCAGACTCAGTAAGTCGTAAATTTGCATATCGAATTTCCGACATTTTTAATCTGAGCCTTGATCTCGCAACTTGATATACACCACAAGACTAGAACGCGTAATTCGTGGGAAAATGCAGTTTTATACATGCGATTGCATCGTCCTCGATCCGTTTAACAAGACGAAAGCCTATGGCAAAGGATGAACTCGTTCTACGTGTACAGATCGATTTTTTCCAAGAGTTCCAGCTCGAATTCCACTAGGTACACGGAATTGAAACTTGTGGAATACTGTGGAATTTTCGCGCAATAGATAGAGAAAGTTACTATATACGAAATATGCACCGGCGTGTTTCGCCGTGTTGTGTTGTACTTGGACCGCAGCAATGTTTGCCGGAATCACAGATAACTCTAAAGCTTTGGCGTGTGGAACCGATAAGGCCGCATACAACGTGATAACGATAACGCAACGAGCCCATAAGAAGCAACGTATGGGCCATTATTAAGCAGTGGAGCCCATAACAAGCAACTAGTGAACAGACGAGCCCATAACAAGGCAAACTTCTAAGCGCAGCTAGAAAACTAGATTTTCTTGCCCGAGATCCTCGGGTGGGTCAGTCAGAAAAGCAAAATCCATCCTCCGATTCGCGTGAGCACAAGGGTTTATATATTTTCCCAGCTTTTTTTTCGTGCTTTCCAACTTTATCTTTTGCTCTTTGTTTCAAATATGTCTACTGCTGGTCAGGTAGGCGAGCACCTGCACGCGTTGCCATATGTCAGTCGACTTACTGTGCGTTTCTAGGTTATCAAGTGTCGTGCCGCCGTCGCCTGGGAGGCTGGCAAGCCCCTCTGTAAGTCAATGGAGGAATCAGGGCAACCTTGACTTCAATGTACTCATTGAATCTCTCTCTTTTAGCTATTGAGGAGATCGAGGTTGCTCCACCAAAGGCCCACGAAGTCCGTATCAAGATCTTATACACCGGCGTGTAAGTTTTCGTATTTGACAAGTTTGACACTCCCCAGAAAATATGCTGATCCAACCATTGCTATAGTTGCCACACCGATGCATACACTCTTTCTGGGAGCGGTAATGTGAAAGCGGCGTACGTTGGGTTGAGGTTACTGATGGTGGAGCGCAATAGATGCTGAGGGCGTGTTCCCTTCGATTCTTGGTCACGAAGGCGGTGGTATCGTCGAGTCTGTCGGAGAGGGTGTCACTGAGGTTGCTCCCGGCGATCACGTCATTCCCTTGTACACAGCCGAATGCCGCGAATGCAAGTTCTGCAAGAGTGGCAAGACCAACCTTTGCGGTTCCGTGAGAGCTACTCAGGTAAGGGCGCTATATTTGGATAGCATTTGTAAGAGAGCGCCACTAAGCATTTTTCCCAGGGCCGTGGTTTGATGCCTGATGAGACTGTCCGTTTCACCTGCAAGGGCAAGCCCATCTACCACTACATGGGCTGCTCTACCTTCTCTGAATACACCGGTAAGCTGCCACCATGCGCAACGACGCAATGCGTTTTCTTACTTGTACGATACCAGTGGTTGCCGACGTCTCGGTGGTCAAGGTTGATCCCAAGCCCAGTCTTCAGAAGCTCTGCCTTTTGGGCTGCGGTATTACGACTGGTTTCGGTGCTGCTACTAAGACTGCCAAGGTGACTCCTGGCTCGTCGGTTGCTATTTTCGGTATGGGCTGCGTTGGTCTGAGCGTTGCCCAGGGTGCCGTGTTTAACGGTGCGTCACGCATCATTGCCGTCGACACCAACCCCAAGAAGGAGAAGGTTTCGCGCGAGTTCGGCTGCACCGAGTTCATCAACCCCAAGGACTTTGACAAGCCCATCCAGGAAGTGCTTGTGGAGATGACTGATGGTGGTTTGGACTACACTTTCGACTGCACTGGCAACGTCCAGGTGATGCGTTCTGCCCTCGAGGCTTGCCACAAGGGCTGGGGTGAGTCTACTGTCATCGGTGTCGCTGCTGCTGGTCAGGAAATCAGCACTCGTCCGTTCCAGCTGGTCACCGGTCGTGTATGGCGTGGATCCGCCTTTGGTGGCGTCAAGGGCCGCACCGAAATGGGTGGTCTGGTTCAGAACTATCTCGATGGCAAGCTCAAGGTTGATGAGTTTATCACGCACACCTTGGAGTTTGATGACCTGAACAAGGCATTCGATGCCATGCACTCGGGCGACTGGTAAGTTTACTGAATCTGCTGCCACTGTTTCGTGCGCCCTAACCGCGCTCCTTTTTAGCATCCGTGCCGTTGTCTCTGTCAGCAAGGAGTAAATAGCCGCAAAAAAAGGAAAATAAAAAAAGCTGTTGATTTGTTTTGAGTACACTCCATGTTATAGCGCACGATAGAACGTCCAGGCGTATTTTATTACGTGATACAAGCATTAGCGGGCAATGCCGCACGGAGCTATGGTATTTCAAAGCAAAGCACTTGTGTATATTTATGTGGCGAAAGAGAAAAGGAAGAATGACACGTGCACACATGATATTGAGAATGCATATATAATATCGCGGAGGGAAGCATTGAGAGTGTGTTGTTGGGAGGGAATGGTACTGAGTGATGGTGCATGCTACGCGCCACTCTAGTGCTTGTTGTTTGCCATTCGAGCAGCATATGCATCGTTGGCCCACTTGGCCATGTCCACCTCCACGTCTTTGTACTTTTGAATGAACGGATGCTCGAGCAGCTGCGCATACGTTGGCCGTTCACTTGAGTCCTTGTGCAGACTATCAGGAGCAGGTCAGTTGGCGATCCATTAGCGCCCCCGTGACAAAGGCTTACCAAGCAGCAATGAAGTCCCGTGCCTCGTCTGAGAAATGATCAGGCAAGGTCGGCGGTTCCTCGTCCACGATCGCCTTGAGCTGCGCAAACATGTTATCGTACTTGTACGGGTATTTGCCACCTGCCATCTCCACCAGTGACAGTCCGAGTGACCACACATCTGACGATACCGTGTATGTGTTGGCGGCTCTTATGCGCTCCGGCTAGTGGTCCCAGTTAGCAATCAGACTGCACGTACAAACAGAAACACTTACAGCCATGTAGCTCTGACACCCAATGTTTGTCTTGGCTAGTGATCGATCCAGCTGGCCCGAAACGCCAAAGTCGCACAGCTTGACCTGGCCGCGGCTGTTGACGAGCACGTTGGTGGGCTTGACGTCTAAAGATGAGTGTTAGCACGAGATTGATCGCTAATATGCAACGATGTAGAGATCGTACCACGATGGATGATCGAGAGCTCGTCCTTGAGAAATTTTAACCCCTTGACCATCTGTTTTGGTTGGGGGGAACACTTGATAAATAAACCTTATCGGCCTTGCATGCATCGACTTACCGAGGTTGCAATCTTGGCCAGCACATCCTCGGGCGTACCGTCGCCGTACAGCTTGTCTAGCGAGCCGCAGTCCATGTACTCCATACAGTAGTACACGCACGACTCGATGAAGAATGCGCCGTAGAACTCGACAATGTAGTCGCTGGTGCTCTTGTGCAGGATATCGAGCTCCATGAGAATTTGGTGCAGCTTGGTTTCGTCCAGCTCCAGGCGAATTTCCTGACGATTAAGGGAAAGCGTCAGCCTAGCCGCGAGCCATTGACGTCAACCAATGTTACCTTCATCGCCATAACGACATTGGTCACTCGGTGGTAGACCTAAATTGCGGGTTAAGCCCGCCATCCCCAATTAAGGCCTATCCAGCTATACCTTTTGCACCGTGCCGTACTGGCCCTTGCCCAGCTCTTCTTGCAGCTTCAGGTCGTCCATTTTGATCGTGAAGCTGCTGCCGTTGCTGAAATCCACTCCGTCGGCATGAATAATCGCTTTTCCGGCAAAGTTGAGCTTTCCAGACGGGTCGCTACGCATGGCTCGAGTGAATAAACGGCCTAAGCATGCGTCACCCTACACCATAAATACATACACATATTTGGAAAAGTTGGCGAACGGTGTTTGCTCTGGCTTCGGTGCAAGTCCCAGCTGCGACAGATTCAAGCCTGGCTTGTTGCCCAACCGCCCTGGTCGCTTTCCCATCGGTGGAGTTCCTCCTGGTGGAGGCCGTGGCGAGCCTGACATGGGCGGCAGCGCAGAGCGGCTCATGGGCGGCAGCACAGACCGATTGATGCGTGGTGTCCCTGCGCCTGGAATGCCCGTTATTGGTCCGCCCATGGGTCTAAATTGCTGTGGTGAGGCGGGTTGGCGTTGCTGTTGCTGAGGAATCCGCTGTTGCTGGTCCCTCTCATCGAGGGTTCCTGACATGTTGCCAATTTATGGTTGTTGATTTAAAATTGGAAAAAGAAAAACTGAAGGCGAAGGCGGGGCAGCAAAATGAACTTAAAACGAGCGTCTGTCTGACAGCCAATGAGATTCAAACCGACGAATTTCGATACTTTTATATAGAAAGCCTTTTTCGAACAACTCGAAGCTTCTAGGAGGGGTAGTAGAGATGCCGCGCCAATGATCTTAAGGCTTAACGCGGAGAAGAAGATCCTATAAGATCCAAGGAAACGGTGAGATACGTCCAATAGATTCCATAGTTAACGCATATCAGTGCAACCGATAATCTTTTCAGGATGTCTGCAGCACTAAAATAGTCACCGCCATTTGCAGTATCAAATGGAACAGGACAGTGTATGCCGTGTTCGGGATAAATGTACAATAGAGCACTCTAGAACAATACACATATAGTCAAAGTATGGCCAAGAATCATTTAGCCACAACTGCAAAAATGTGATTCTCCAAAAGGCAACTTACTTAATATTGTAAAGAGAAGCACCCTATTGCAGTTATACAAGGAAGAGGCAGGCATGGTTATTGTACTACCGACCTGCTTCTGTGAACAAACGCGAACAAACCAAGGCAATTTCTAAGTGTGTCAATGCAGAGTGTCACGCTTTTCCCGCTTTGGCCAAGCGCAGACATGAGTTGTTTGATGAATTCGCGGGTCCGGTACGAAGAGTAAGCAGGAACAGTGCTGTCAAAAAGTTACTGCGCAATGAACATCAATTCTTACGAGTAAGTGATTCAATCAAGTGGGTCAAACCGAACTAACCTGAAGGAACCCCACAGTTGCGCTTCATTGCAAAAGTTAATGCAACACGTTACCAAGACGCTATGAACTTGATCAATCTTTACGTGCGAAGATACCAGGAAGGGCACTTTTCGGATTTCCTGTCATTATCCAGGCAGAGGATATGGACGCAGGCGTACAAGCTCGTGGGCCTGAGACTGGATGAAGGTATCACTCAATTCGATAGGCTGGTAAGTGGATTTGTGTTTAACATAGATCATGCCAGCTACTAAATACTACTATAGGAAGTGGAGCTGCTCACCACCTTTGAGGTTTTCAAGGGTGTGCATACGAAATCATTGCCATAGTATGGGCTCAAGTTGTCGATCGTCACCATATCGGAAATGCCGATGCCGTCAGGCGAGCTGCCAGGTTAATCATCTAAAGCATTATCGACCACCAGCCAGCACCCCGACAAGAATTTCAAGAACATGGCATTAGCGATCATTATGAATGAGTGATATACACCCGCGTAACTGAAAAGGATTCAAAGCTATTTAACATATTGATTCAAGAAATATGCATATTGAATTTGAGAACTGGCTTGGCCAGGATGTGCCTATCGAACCACTGTGTTCGCGCAAGATCTGACTACAGACTTATGCATGCGCATTCTGAGCTTCAGTTCATCATTGCCACAGTTTGTAGAACTTCTTAGAGTGCCCAAGATGGTCACTGTTGCCCATTGCAAGCCATCAAGTTGTGAATTTCACAGTTTGCACACGAACGCTAGCACTGATGCTACGTCGCGCCTGGCCACAGGATCATGAAAATCCTCTCTCACAACCGTTGCAGCGGGAAGTAAGCGACAGCTATGATGGCTATGGGAAGTGTGTTTACCAACACAGATATATTAGGATGGTCGTGTGTTACTAACGCAGGGCATATACCACATGATAAGTGACAACAATGTCAAGCAGATGATATAGGAAGCCGTCTTCGGAGTGGACCATGTCAAGGGTAATCGCTTTCGACTCGGCGATGATTGTGAGTGATCACTATTGCTATGCACGTATACACTTTTGTATTGACAAACGACCAATGTCTCGATAGTGAATAACTTAGTCAATGTGAACCTGTTTCCGTTTGATTTTTCAATGACCATGGACGGTGTCTGCGGACATCTACCGTTTCTTCGGCCGACTTTGGCGGAACCCAGTAAGGATATGCCACCTTTTATATACAGTAACATTAACATCTCTTTAGAGAGGTTTCCTACCGTACCGTCAGACATTCGTCGCGTGGAGGGAGGATAACATAGTACTTGAGCAATTGAACAAAAGGGGCATATTTGTTGGATAAAGACCCTCGCGATCTTGACCAGGAGCGATTGAATCAGTCAGCAAGCATCGGTGTAGATCTAGGTAACGCTTTCGTTCGCTTTGGCTACAAGGACAAATCATTCTGAACCAAATATACGTGTTTCTTCCATGATTACGACAAGCGGCACGCAAGAACAGGACCAGGTGAACATCGAGCGCACGTGATAAGCGTCTCAAGCAGGTCGTATCAGTAAGTTGATTTTATTAAAATATGTGACCATTTTCCTTGGGAACTAGCAACCATGTGCGTAGCGCCCGGATACAAGTGTTCTGAGGATATCAGAAGGAGATGTGAAGCCGCGCAAAGTCAAGGATAACTGTCAAATATGAATGATACGAAAGCAATCAAGTCACGTGTCCTCTTCGATGGTTTTTCAAGGTTACATACGGGTTATTGCACAGAGCAGACTTAAGTACGTACCTGATATGACCATATTCCGGAACATGGTTTAAAACAGCTCCATAGAATGAAAGACTTCGCAATGGAACACAAGCACAGGGAGATTCGCGCTATCTTTGTTGCAGCTAGGCAAAGCACACAAGTGCAGATCATGAATGAACTGCTCGGCATCTCGCCACCCCGTCTCCCAGTACGTACAAAACTCAGTTTTAATTGATGGTTTGACTCTAATTCCAATCTTTTAGGACGCAAGATTGTAATTTATCTACGTTACATCAAAGCATCAGAGGAAGAGAGCTTTCTGTCGTTGTCGACGAGACGCACAACGACATGTTGGTAGGAACGGAAGCCACTGCCAACCATCAGTTTCTGAGGCGACGTCGTATCCTAATATAGCTGATTATGCTCCAATCCCGTACCTCGTACATCTAATACTCGTACATTAACTGCGTTATGATTAACTAGTGTTTATTGTAGGGCATGATCCAATTTGCGTCATGGCATGCTTGTTATAATAACGAACGAAATGTACCCCAGTCAAGTATATGCCGCTTGCGACGCGCGCCTTGGAGCTGTAAATGGGATGCATCATCACTGCGAGCACAGGTACTTAGGTTGCAGTGGTGTATGTGACCTCAATTTCACCAAGCTTCAAATTGGTATAAGTGACGCCGCACCACAACAGACAATGGTACTTGAGGAAGGAGCGTTCGCCTGTGCGTCGATGAGGGTTCCGCTTTCTTGGACAGAAAGTCAGAGTGTGACGAGAGGCAAAACAGAGGTAAACCTCTCTATTGTACCAAAAAAAAAACGAGAGTTTCTCATTTCATAAACTATAGCGTCAGAAGTTTGGGCACTGAAGCGGTGCACCAATGTGGATGCGCACATACACCCAGCGGTAAATGAAAAACCCAATGGTGCTTTGAGCCCATGTTCTAATGAGCATTTGCTATCAAGATTGTCAACCGCGACACGAACGCGGCCAAAACATGCGGCGCATTGGGATCGCGTATATGGAACTGGATGGCCACCCCGACCACCGTCCCTCATCTCTCCGTCTCCACGCTCCACCAAATGTAAACGAATGATAAACTCTGATTAAAGTAGCCACAACATTTGTTTTTGTGGTGCGACCAGTGTCTGGGCTTAGCCACCCCAGGCATGGAAGTCGAGACCATTCGATCCTACACATATCTCTTCAAGTAAGCATGTCTCATCCTTGCCGCGCATAAAGAGGACCGCCGCCTTCCCGACCGCATAAGACAGCCATACGCTTCCGAAATAGGCATCGTCTGTCTCGGGCGCACGCACGCCCCCGTGGGGTTTCGACAGTTCCTACTTTTTTGGCTGCAGGGAACCAAAACCAGCATCGATCGACTGAACACTTGTACCGCACTGTGCTGCTAGATTATTTAATACGTGCCTCTCCTACTTGTCTCCAGCTGTCAGCTTCGTTAGCATACGTTCAGTAATAGCATTGCAATACCTCATCAAGACGTTTTAGATTCAGTGCGGCGAGCACATACTTAGCATCTATTTCTTAAGATATACATAAATGACTCTACTTACCTAATGCTCAACAGCATGTTATATACTGGATTATCAGAGCATGGCAATCAACTAGCCTCGCCCCTACGCATGATCGTTTGCTCTCAGTATTTCTGGTCTTATCGTGTTGATTCGTGACATATATGCCCAAGAATGTAATATAACAGCAATTGTACATACGTATAGAGAAATCTAACGGATATGGTAAGCTTAAAACGGAACAATACTATGTAGAATATTCTACTGACAGTCCACATATACGAAAGAATCCTTGACTACGTACCATTTCGGCGCTTTTAGCCAGAAGAGGGGGAAATTGCTTTTCCATGTTATTTAGGAGGAAAGCAAGGTTCTTCTCTTACTCTTCCAATTTGACTGCCACTTTTATCACTTATACCTCTTTCCCATTAGCTCCTGAAATAGTGGTGGAATATTGCCGGCATTTGACTTTATACCATTATTCATAGTTCCTTGGTATTGAAGATGAGTAGCACAGTTACTAACGCTGTTGAAGTCGAGCCGTTATACGCTTGCTCTGGAAGTCGTATTCAAACTGATATATATAACTACACACCACGCTTTTCAGTATAACTTTATGCAAAAGTGTGTATGTACCAGCCAAACAAGTGCATATGCAAACAGATCGTGGTACCAGTAGCACTTTACATGGATTAAGTACTCCTCTTTTACCAACGTGCGCTATTTATCAATCACAAAGAACATCATGTGACAAACGATAAAAAATTTGATGCATACGTAGTTATAATAGTAGCTTAGTATTCTTCCACTTAATCACACCTATATTGCGTATACAGTAGTAACTTTCAAAGTTGAAGATAGAGTTTACCGGCGGGTTACGTACTACGTAACAGTCATGTGCTAATGTTGTGAGCAAGTCCTTTAAATCCAATGCTTGAGACGCTAACTATTAGTGGACAGACATACATAAAAACAGCTATTGACCCTGAGTTACCAAAATGACGATTGAAAACTCGTTACTTGATCGGACAAGTACCGAAACAAAGGGTTCTTAATCTTCGTTATTGGTGCATGCCTACGCTTGAGATTTATATTTTTATATGTATTTCAGGGACAACAGTAATACTGAACTCCCCAAAAAGTGGTACAAAAAAATGATACCTTACCCCACGTTGATTTGAAGATGTGGAGCACTAGTATGTAAGATTGGTAAATATTGTTGCTGTAAGGCAGTACATACCCCAATTTTCCATGCGAACAAAGCGATGGAGAGATTATTATTATATACAAAAATTTGTGCACCATTCTGCTAATATGTGGTCGCAGATGATTGTTTAACGGCTTATGCAAACGAAAACGGACGTAAAATTTGGTTTTATAATAGCAACACTACAAAATCGCTTCATGTAAACTTTTTTTTCCTTGTCTACTTTTCTTTCGCTCTCTTTTTTAATTACCTGCAACTATAGTTGTGTATAGATGCGCTGCACCATCGTCCTTTTTCTTGCCATGAGATCGTATATCAAGAGTAACATATGTACATGTGGCTTTTCCAGTTATACATCTTCGAGAAACTTCGCATATTTCTTCAAAGGCAAAATAATCAAAGAACTTCAAGCAAAGTATTGACAGTATTAGGTACAAGATCGAAAAAAAATAGTCAAACTACGTACACACTGAAATAAATGGTTCGGTATACGTATCATCAATCAACATCCATAGGGTTAAAGAGTGCGTTGCGAGAATTGGAGGTACACGGACTGCAATTTTACCGTAAGTTTGGCATGATATTGTGTTTAAGCTTGTTGTCTAACTATGAACTATGTTTGTGTGATTTAAAAGCACGCTCTGTAAGCTCACATTGAAAAAAAAAAACTTTACACACGCCAGCGAAGCACACACTCGCTTACGCTTTAGGTAAGACAAGAATAACATATCGAGCAACCTATGATTATACAAAATGTTTATGATTCAAGAGTATATATGCTGGGGTACACAAACAAGCATTTTGATAGACATGCTCACACTTGTTGACTAAGAGGATCCTGGATTATCTTCAGACAATTTTTTAAGACCCAAGCACCACCGACAAATGCCGCCTAAGATAATGATTCCCTGTTTGTATGCGATGGGCATTGATGACTCGATACAACAATATTTGGAAAGACATCTATGGATACGAATTCAAGTGAAAGCGTACCTTACCGATTATGTACTGGCGACAAACCGTGCCTTCATGTTCCCATGCTTAATCCATATGAATAAACACTTCTGTTATTGAATGTTAAATATATCACATTACTGATCCGATAAGAGGGCAATAAGAGCCAGTAATTAACACCTGTTTAGCGTTTCCATACTATAAATAATGAGCACATACATATCATGCAGCTTGGCTCCATGAATTCGGTGGCTTCATGCATAGAAATAAAATCCAGCTGCAACAGCTTCGATAGAATTCGATGATGAGCTGCCGTACATGACAGTACGGACAAGCCCGATTAGAAAGCAAAGGATAGTGCAGCTGTACTTCCAACTCTAAAGCTTGCAGGTATAACACATATAGGAAGCAGTGTTACAGTGAATACTCTCGTTGAAGCACCCGTATCAATGACGCAAATGAGGATAATGCCGGTGCAGTAATAACCGCATTTGGAACGGACACTCTCCTTGGCACACAGTTTTCGGAACTTGTTGCTCCTTTCTCTACAACAAAAACAATGTCACTGATATACGGCGTGGTCGCGCATGGTCCCACCATTTTGGCAGAACATACCAACAGCACGGGGAACTTTGCAACAGGCAAGATCACACTCGAGTGTGGTTAGCTCGAAGTGTTACGGCTCCCATAACAAGTACTTCCCTTTGCATATAGTGACCCAAGCGATTCTCGAAAAGATACCCCCGAACAATTCCAAGCTTACCTATGTCTATGACAGGTAACCCGCCCTCTTTCAATGGCGTCTTTCAAGCCTACTGATGAAAGACTAGATACCTGTTCCATTATATCTGCGAGGACGGCATCACGTACATGTGTATGGCCGACGACTCATTCGGTCGCCGAATTCCTTTTGCCTTTCTGCAAGACTTGAAGGACAAGTTCTTGAGCACCTATGGCAAAGAAAGAGCGCTGCAGTCGCCAGCATACGGCCTACACGAGTTCTCCCGGGTCATGGCTAAGCAGATGGTAAATAAAGATGCAGCACCCACACAACACACACGATGCTGATAACGATGAATCTAGGATTATTTCTCGACAAACCCAAGCTCAGACAGGCTAAAGCAGGTTCATGGAGAAATCGAGCAAGTGAAGGATGTGATGGTGCACAACATCGGTAGGGCAACGATAGGGATCGCTAGATGACAAATTAATCCGCTTTGCAACAGAGCGAGTCCTGGAACGTGGCGAACGTATCGAGCTGCTTGTGGACAAAACTGATAACCTGAACCAGCAGGCCTTCGCTTTCAAGAAGCGTAGCACACAGCTCAAGGTAACAAAGAACTACTAACTGGGCCATTGTAAAGCTAAACACTCCCTGATCCAGCGCGCCATGTGGTGGAAGAACACCAAGCTTATGGTAATGATCGTGGTCCTCTGCTTCGTAAGTTTCACAATCAATTTGGAATCGAAAGGAGAGCGCTCGCTAACCTGACGCACACTTAAACAGCTTATTGGATACTTCATTGCAGCTTCCGTGTGTGGTTTTCCCGGTAAGTACCACTTAACACCCTCTTGTTCCCCATCATTTACTAATATACATTGTAATTAAAGCATTCGGTGCCTGCCGAGGCTAGCTTCCAATAGTTTGTTTGCTGGTATTAACATGAAAAAAAAAAAGATCTAAAACATTGTGGATGATCTACTTACAAAAAGAGAAAAAGAAGAGAATGGGGTTGTATGTATACTTTTGTGTGCGTAATTTTATCTTCATGAGGACGGTGACGATGAGTTGTTTTCAGATGAGGCGTTTTCCTGGTTAGCCTGTGCTGCCTTTTTGGCTTCTTGAGCTCGTTCCATTTCAATTCTCTCCTTCGCCCTGACGACTTTGGATTGGATATAGAAGGAGCCACCCTTGGATGTCTCGTTCATGCTGAAAAGATGCTCGTAATTCTGTACGACAACGGTTTAGTTAAACCTGACAACACTTTAGTATCCATAGTAACTACCTTCAGGATCTTTTCAAGTTCTGCTTCTTGAGTGACATTAAGAATTTGGCACGCTTCCTCCATTGACATGCCAGTCTTGCGAGTCAATGCATCAACAGCGCCCTCCTTGGCACCACCTCGAGCTGCGGCACCACCACCTTGGGCAGCGTCTATTACCATGGCAAACAAAGCACCCAGTTAAAAAAAATATTGCAGGGTTAGGGCTACTTACTAGCTGCAGCCTGCTTGTACGCCGCAATGAACGCACGACCAACGACGGTACCCAAAGACACAACGAGTTGAGCAATTAGTCTGGCAGACTAATGGTAACGGTTAGCATGGCTAAAGATTCCTGAAAAGAAACTCTTTTCACATACCATTTGGAATGTTGAATGAAAACCTGTGTGTTTAGAAAATCACAGCCGGTGGACGGTCGAAAAGTCAGTCACTTCAGCCATCGCTATGTTTGACATCGCAGCCCGCAAGATTTTTTTTAGCTTCGTAAAAAAAATATATTCTTAAAGGACACATTGCAAAGTTAGAATACAATATCGACTTCATTTATGAAAGCTTCCTCCGTCATTTTCATTAGTAAATCAATGCAGCATAACGCCTGTCTACAAACCCCGGACAAGAGCTACAGAAGCGCTGCATACTGTAAACCTGTGAATAAAAATCAATAGAGAGAGCTGCGAAATAGGTTTTAGATATCGTTTAATTGATTTAATCTCTATTAATCCGATTGCAATTGATGGGGGAGAGTAGTAAGACCAAGTCAGAGGCATAAGCAAGCGACTGTGTGCGGAATACCCTGTTTCTGACCTGGATCTTCTTTATCCCGAAATAGTTTGTTTGAAAAAATGCATAAAGTGGGGAGAGGGAACATACAAAAAATATTTATACACCCACTAACAAATGTAACTCTGCTTTCAATGAGTTTGACGTACTATGTCCTCGGCTCACTTACTGCAGATTTTCCGGCTGTCACAATTACGATAAACAAGACTGACCAATGTGATCCGTTTAACAAGCATCGCTTTTGCACCTGAGAAACCTTAAATCTTTTGTAAATAAGAAGGTCTTTTCTAATAGAGGTGCAAGTTCAATGGTTCTCCACTCGGTGTTTTCCGCCGGGCACTTCCAAAAATGGAGGCGGTGAATTGCTGTCTATTGTTGCTCACCTATGCCCTAACTAGACTGTAACAATGGCTTAGCTGCTTGTATTAGGCTAAACGAGTAGCGATTGAATTAAAATAACCGTATGTATCATCTAATAGCCATCTGGTACCATTAGTATATAATTAAAGTAGGAGTAGTAAAGATAATATATACGGCACGGACCGTATATACTAATAATACGCAATATTAGGCCATCCAACAGCAGCATTACGTGATTTATTTTAATCATCCGAGCGCTCCTTTTGAGTTCACTGATCGACGGTGCTGAAACATCAACATCAAATCAATGCGTTTGAGCATTGATATTCACCGAAATAAGCACCGATCAATGGCGTCATATGGCACTTTTACGAATCATCAACGTTCTTAGTATATACTCGAAAAAAGAAAAGCTTACGTGTCGATGGTACTAAAAATGGAATCAATTAGCCGCTCTGCAAAAGCTAAAGTGTGGCTGTTAGTATTGTTTCACAACACCATGGTTCATTATCGCAATGACCCAGCTAAAAAGTTCAAAAGGTGAGATAACGCGCAGTAGATCTACTCCGCCCAACAGCGAACGTAGCACCGGAACCAAGAGAACGTGGGCACGTTAACGTGCAAACTGTTTGGTGTCGATAGTGAGCAGGTCTCTAGTGTATGAGCAACTAAGCATGAGTAGGGGCAATTTCGACAAAAGATGTGTAAAATTCTTATGCACACGGCTGCATTGGTGATTAGTCATATTGATCACCATTCAGAAAATCATGAGCACATTCTACTCTCTCGGTATATTCACAGGACACTGTAGTAAGCGTTAGGACGTTTCATAAACGGTTACAGGCACTGAATTCTCGGAACTGCTCATAAAGATATGCATACATCATCGAGCTATTAAATTACAGAAAATATTTCGTTGTTCTAAACAGGAAATTGACCGAATCTTTGGATACACATAAGTGATAGAAAACATAGAATTAATTCCCTGAAGGGAGCGCGACTAATCAATGAAATTGAAAACTAGAAACCTTTCAACACTTCCATCTGATTGCCTGGTGACACTTGTGGCACGTAATCCAGCGTTTCAGAGCCTGGCCAGCGGTTAATCTGTCGGAGCGTAACTTGTCGATCGAATAGCTGAAGCATTTATATCTAGGAGCTTCACCTTACCAGTATACTGAAGCTGCTAGCAGATTCTTAATAATTCACCAAGTTGAATATGGTATAAACTCACCGACGACAAAAGAGGTTCTCCCACGAAGTTGAACACGAGGATAAAGATTAATTATATAACCTAAATTTGACTATTACAAGAAGCGGCAAATGATCTCCGCTAATGATCCCGTCGAAAGCATGTTTGAATAATAAAGTAGGCTATGATACTGAATGATATATAGATAATGCGATGCTAATTGATTATACTTACATTATTGTAAGTATGGTATCAAAGTGTATTGGTAATATCATAGAAAAATGACGCACTATTGAAGGAAAATAAAATTCTGGAGCCGGGTAAGATCCAATACCAGTGAGGTGGAGGTATTACATGCGGAGAATCATATTCCTCCGCTGGATTCTGGCAATGGATAGTCAAGATGAATATCCGCTGTCGGCTTTCCCATGCAAGCTAGCACTATAAAAGACACTCGCTTTTTCGGTACAACCCAAATCTAATTCTTTTCTTTTTCCAGAAAGCATGACTTTGACCACTGAATACACAACCGCCGACGGCTTTAAGCTCACCCGTAAGTTTCTCACATGAATATACCACTTACAAGCCAAGCTGATACAATTATATCACAGTGAACACTGGCTTGTTCATCAACAACGAGTTCGTTAAGGGTGCCAGCACCATTGAGACTATCAACCCTTCCACTGGCCAAGTGATCACCAGTGTCGAAGCTGGTATGTTTTATGATCTACAAAAGTTAGATGAAGCTAACACGCATAATTTCATACAGCTGAGGCTGAGCAAGTTGACTTGGCTGTTGAGGCCGCACACAAGGCCTTCTACGGTGGTTGGAAGACCAGCAACCCTCGCGAGCGTGCTCGTCTTATGCACAAGCTTGCTGACCTCGTTGAACGTGATGCCGAAGAATTAGCCCATATCGAAACTTTGGATAACGGTAAGCCTATCAACGACTCAAAGCGTGTCGACGTTCCCGGCTTCGCTGGTCAGCTGTAAGTTCTCGCATTATCCTCGACTGGCATGGTAAGATTTATAAACTGTATTTAACAGGCGCTACTTTGCCGGTCTTACAGACAAGGTTCACGGCAAGGTCATTGAAACCGAAGGCAAGCTCTCGTACACCGTCCACGAGCCCATTGGTGTTTGCGGTGGTATCATCCCATGGAACTTCCCTTTGGGCATGCTTTCGTGGAAGATTGCACCTGCTCTTGCAACTGCCAACACTGTTGTCATTAAGACCTCGGAATTGACTCCGCTTTCCGCCCTTAAGATCGCCGCATTGGTCAAGGAAGCTGGCTTCCCACCAGGTGTGCTGAACATCATTACTGGTTATGGACACATTGCCGGTGATGCTTTGGCTCGTCACAACAAGGTTGGCAAGATTGCCTTCACTGGTAGCACTGCTGTCGGTCGCTTGATCATGAAGGCTGCTGCCGAATCCAACTTGAAGAAGGTTACCTTGGAATTGGGTGGCAAGTCTCCCAATATTATCTTTGACGATGTTCAGAACTTGGATGAGGTCGTTTTCTGGGCTCGTTTGGGTATCTACATGAACGCTGGTCAAGTTTGTTGCGCTGGTTCGCGTATCTTTGTTCAGGAAGGCATCTATGACAAATTTATTGAAAAGTTCAAGGCTTTGGCTGCCTCAGGAAAGGTCGACAATCCTTTCGATACCGCTACCTTCCAGGGTCCTCAGATTTCCGAGCGTCAATTCGAACGTGTCATGGGCTACATTGAGACCGGAAAGCAAGAAGGTGCCACCTGCTTGTTGGGTGGTAACCGTGTCGGTGATGCCGGTTATTTCATTGAGCCTACTATCTTCACTGGTAAGCCGTTGTTTTTTGCACTTCTGTGTGACATATGTTTAATATGGCTGGTGTCCAATAGATGTCACCCCCAAGATGAAGATTATGCAAGAAGAAATCTTCGGTCCTGTCGTTGCAGTTTCCAAGTTCAAGGATGTCGATGACGTTATCCAGATGGCTCACGATACTAGCTATGGTCTTGCTGCTGCCGTTTTCACCTCGAACATTACTCGCGCTATCACTGTTTCTAACGCCCTGGAGGCTGGTACTGTCTGTAAGTATCAATCACTTATATATACCTATCGATCCATTGATCTAACCTACTCTTTGAATCAGGGGTCAACTGCTACAACCTTATCTCCGAGAACGCTCCCTTCGGTGGTTACAAGCAGAGTGGTTTCGGTCGTGAGAACAGTGTGTACGCTCTTGAGAACTACACCCAAGTCAAGGCCATCAAGATCAATATTGGTTTGCAGTAAACCATTATCTCCATACTTAAAATTTAAAAGCCATAATAAATTACCGGTTTTGTACAAATGTATACCACTACACAACTAAGTTCTCTTTTAGCTTTTGAGTAATGAATTTGATCATACGCAACGGTTATAACTAATACTAATAATAAGCACGTGTGTGCAAGGCGAAGGATCGTTTTATAAGACTCAGCTCCTGTACAGCAAGCATCTTGGGTGCGGATGGTTGATTCCTTTTACGTCGCTAGATCAAAGATATGTAGACCATCGTGTAATTGATTTTTATTATAGAGGAAGAGGTAAAAATACAGATCTATTCTACGAGTCCCTAGAATCCGGTGCTAAAAGGAACATGGTCTGATGTTTGGGATTCCCGTACCGTCTCAGGAATGTGTCTATTTTAGATGAAACGTCAAAGACTAATTGCGAAAGCACTGGATGGAGTGTGTCTTGAGAGATCCTCTGAACTGTATCTTCCAGTTCTACGGTACCCAAATTCAGTATTATTAACGACAACACTTGTTTCTGTATACCTTTTGTGAGCTGCAAATATTGTCCGATGTTCTCTCTTTGTTCAAGGTAGTTATAAACCAGTATGACAGCCAATAAAGCACGGTACACAGCTAAGAAAACGGCTTGTCGAGAAGTTACACCATAGGGTCCGCGAATCATGACCTATAGACTTATTAGAAATAGAGTTCAATTGATCCATGATAAAATCCGTGCTTACATCAACGGATGTGCGCTTCAACAAAGCCTGGAGGTACTTGATATTTTCTGCGATTTTGGAGATGGATCGAGATAACGCAGCTGAGCTATATCGAGCCTCCAGAATATCCAACACTACATATGCCCATTGGGTATCGATCATATCTTCCTTGTAAATATTCGGATTCTCCTTTGCAAAAAGAGCCTTCACTGACGCAAGTTCTGTATCGCACGTTGTTTCTAGAAATTGACCACAAATTGTAAATACTTGGCATTCATTACGTAGCAGAACATATTCTTACGCAGATCTACTTCACCAAGCAATACATCCAGCAGTGATGACGAAAGCTCCTCCAGGTGCTGCTGGCTTTTGCTCAGATTGATGTATACCAATTCTGTTGCTCTCTCAGAATGAACCGGTGCCTATAAATTGACGTAAGCAACCAAATGTGGGTATATTAGGCCTATTGTAGATGAGTTACCGATAATTGCAGAGCTTTTGAAACAATTTCTGCCATGGAGTTTCGGATGTCGATGTCATCATCTTGAAGTAACTGAGTAAGGGTCAGTCGAACCTTTATCGTTTTCTCGCTTTCAAAAATATGCATAGCCATGAAACGGATGGATTCCGCGGCTGCTTCACGAAGTGTGAGCGTCTGTATAATACTTGTTAGAAATATTGACAATTAGAAAGCCACTTAAGCTTACAATTTCCTTGTTGCTATTAGCAACAACATATTTACTCCACAAGGCAATGCACTGGTTTACCCAGTTCTTGTCTGTATTGTCATCTTCGAAAATCTAGTGTAAAATTGTTAAATTTTGATACGGATAGATCACACTTGACTTACCTGCGCCAACAGAGATCCAAGCAGTGGTAAGACAGATTCAGTTACTGCTTGGGAACGGCTACTGATGAATTGATCCACGAGGCGATCCCAATATTCGTCACGCGCGAATGGTACTTGTGAAAAATCAATCTTTAAAGCAAGTAAAAACTTGGCCGCCAAAACGAAGCAATTGAGATTGGACTCTCCCTTATATGTCTTGATCAGCAGACGTTGCTGCAATTCATCAATTCTATAGTACTTTCCGTTGATATTAATTCGATATATGAATATAGTAACTTACCCCTTCATGCCATAGCTGCTGTGCTTTTTCAATAGTTCCATTGAAACCAACCGAACCTCATAATCAACGTCTTCCAAAAGGTATACGACAGAGCTAACATCACCCTTCTTCAATGCATCTTGAACAAGAATTTGTGCCATCGAACGACGTGCGAGGTAGCCGCCCACAACTACAGCACGTGCATCCGTAACGGCCATGATACCCTCCCGACATTGATCCAACACTCTTTTTTGCAATGGTTCAAAGCTCTCTTTTGCTGCCAATGTAAGCTCTAAACAAAACAATTATCATTAGCTTTCACTGAAAAAAATCCAACAACTAGATTATTAATTTACCTTCAATTATGCCTTGATCTCTATCAGAAGATACCCAGGAACAATCGAAAAAGAATTCGCTGATAATGTCCAGCAAAAGCGCGTAAGTTACACGGCTAATCATCTCGGCACACATCACTGTCGCAAGCATTGCAGGGGGAACTCGCTTGATAAAGTCAAACAAGTTGTCGCGAAGACCCGAATGATAAAGATGGCCACGCAGTAAGAACTGGACCTGCAATAAGCGACCGTGGATTTCGTTCTGAGTTGCCACATTGGGTACATCAAGAAGCATAAGTACGGTCTGTACGAGCTCAGAGGAGGGAATAAGTGGAACCAGGGCACGTGCAGCCATTTCACGGGTCTAATTCACCTGTTAAAATGACATTGAACAACAAGGTGTGTAATTATACATACTTTGAAGATGGCACTCACGGCGCAGGACGTGACGAGTGGAACAAACGGAGCCATAGCTGTCACTTGATCGGTACCATCCATTACAGACGGATGTAGACGGGAAAGAAGCGTCAAAATAGGATAAAGACCTGGATGAACGGTGCTCGTTGCCTATACACAGCCATATTTGAGCTATCATGGAAAGCATAGTAACAGCTACATACAGTTGACTTTGCAAGCAATTGATCAACAGCAATCGTGAGCTGCTCCAAAAGATAAGGATGAAGTTGAGGATAGCGCGTGAAAAACTCACGACCAGTCAGCTTGTTGACGGCACTATGTTCGTCCTTTGTTTTTTTGGTACCAAATGTTCTCTGCAATAGCGTTGAGAACAGCATCACAGCGCAGTTACGGATAGCCCAACTAGTTTCTTCATATTAGCATATAGCTGCTACATCAAACTTGACTGAGAAGGTTACCTGGATGATGAAAATCCGCTAATAGCTAAAGAGAATCCATCTGAGGCGTAACCAAGTACAGCGGTAGCTAGCTTGGCATCCATAAAGATCGTGCGCATGATATTGTAAGCGTGCACTTGAGGCATATCGATGCGTTGATCAGCATCCGGTGGCGGCTCTTGGTTTGCAAGTAACAGCAATCTCTTCATTGTCGTATCCAACATAGTCTTTTTGGAGGAACGCTCGCTGCTAATGATGGCCAAAATACACAGAGGCAAACCAGCGCTACGTCGCGTAATCGAAATATTGCTAGATGTTATACTTGCAAGATTTTCCTGGAACAAGCAGTGGTTAAACAAATTTTGTAGGCACTGAATTTAAAACGTGGAACGAACCTCGAGCCATTCTGCTGGAAGAGTTGCCGTGCTAGGATCAGGAGAGTCAAGAAGCCTGACATTGAGCGATACATACGCAGGATACACAGCCGAGAATGCACCACGATGTCTCACTGTTGTGAGTAACGTGCGCAACAACGCACCACTATTCTTCAAATCCGCGAAAGAAATTACGCCCTATAATTAGGATCCATTAACATATGGCCTTTGGTTTGTCGATTGAGTTTAACTTACGGCATTCTCTGGGCCAACCGGAGCTCTTGAAACGATCACCTCCAACAAAGCACTAATAAACAAAATACGACGTATTGGCGTTTACACATCGATAGCTGAGCATAACTCCCACTGTTTTACCTTGCTTCTTTTACTGCACGCCAGCAGCAGCTCAAGATAACCTGGTGCTTTGGTCCTGTTGAATTATCTTCGTCCCCCTCTTCACCACATTCATCGATCAAGTCATCAATAGCTTCTTCCATCTCACGGAACGAAGAAGGCACGTTCCCTTCCGGTGAGGGGTTGGATAGAACATCCATCACAACATCACAAACTGAATTAACCATAGACAATGCACGCGCGTGTATCTTTTTCCATTCATTCAATCGTGTACGCACAGCAGGGTGTCGATAATCCAATTCTCGGAAGATGTATCTGGTTGTAACGTTTTAGTACTGCTCTAATAATTGTCCTAGAACTTACTGAAGTGCCAAGAGAGTTCCGTGCATAGGATGCTGCTGGGCTGCCAAAAGAAGATTGGATTTGGCTGCTGCGACCTGCTTGCCCAAAAGATCCAAAAGTCTATCAGTGAACACCACTACACACAGGCATAAGCAACATAACTCCAGACGCAATATCAACCATACCAGGAGCTAATTCGACTGTTGCTGCAGCTTTCTGTTTTACGTCTCTTTCCGGATAAAGATCGTATCCCAATTCCTTGACATACTTTGTGAAAATCAAGCGGAATACCATGGCACCACTATCGCTTTCACCAGCTCTAGTGCTCACGACATTATCCAGACCCCACCGCAAGAGCTGTTGTGCATCTTGACGAGATTCGACACCAGGCAAAGGGTTTGGAAATTGCGACAATATTTCAAAGGCTTGCATACGGTTAAAGTCGAACGGATTCATCAACGTATCAATCAGAACCTTGCTGAGCTGTGGTGTACCCACAGGCACCTGGAACGGGAAATCTGGTTGATCACTAAATCCTTCAGGTACAGGAAGTTCAGTAACGCCGAATATCTTGATCAGATGGTTCAATAATTTTAGAGCAGTTGCCACACGTTGGTATGACGCTCCTGGGTAAAGCGACGTCTCGATATGATGGATGAGCCAGTACAAGAATTGCTTTCCGTTCTCTATGCTGTCTAATGCTTTGTCTGCATCAGCACGTGCATGCGCTTGCTTTTTGTCAGCTGGATCCTCTTTGCCAAGTTGATTCAAGTACGCAATACTGGATTTGTAGTTACGGTATTGTGCATAAAGAATACCGCGTAGTCGGAACAACAGTCGAGAAATATGGGTGCAGAAGGTTTGTCGGAATTCAGGCGATGTACAGTTCATGTTCAAGGGGATGAATTGTCGTAAGATATCCATCTCGGTCTTTGTAATAGGTGAAATCGCTTTGCGAGATTCGCACATCAATCCAAGTACGTCCAACCGGACCTGGGGATCCAAGTGATATATGGCCAATTTGAGAGTATCGACAGATATCTTTCGCGTGCAACTATTAGACTTATCTAGAACTTCTTTATGAGCCCCATGACCATCCTATAATAGACTGACCCTTACCAAGCGTATATGCCTCTGCACTAACGATATCCAGACTTCTGCCGACCTTCAATACTGCAATAAAAGCATGCAGACGCAATTCCTTGTCGAACTCTGAGTTGCTGTGATAATCGGCTTGAAGCTTTTCCATGAGGGTCCAGAACGATTGGGGACATATCTTGAATACCGGTTGGAGGATAAAGTTACTGACATTCTTTCGCAAAAGTTCGGATGGTGATGTTAAGCCACGCAGTACGGGTCCAGCCCAGAGATCAGTCCATTGCTGTATCGGCACCTGTGTATCAAACTGGTCATTATAAGATGTAAATATAGTACAAATCGACCCTAACCTTCGTTTCGGCATTTTCACTCAACTTAATGTTTTGGCCCTTGATAGTCTGGAGACCAGGAATGGTTTCAGCAATCCTTTGATTTAAGAATGCCAAAAGTAACGCAGTAATTTGCGTTGACAAGATCAGACTGTCCATGGCACGCAGGCACTTCCAGATAAACCTAGGTTCAACCTGGAGAAACGCATCTGTACCGAGTTTTGGTACAAGAATGTTCAGCAGCGCATATTTGACCTGTAAACAAGCAAGATTCATAAATGGTTAGTCATATTAACCAAATAAACAGTGAATAGCCTTACGCACCTTGCGATGCCAATCCATATCAATCAAGTTGTTCAGGAGCTTCTGCAAGAATTCTTGATATGCTTCATTTTCCTTGAAATACGCGGCTTTTATCTCGACAACCTGAAGTGTGACTTCAAAGATGGCTTTAACCTGTAGTAACAGTTCTTAGTATGTGGATACTGGTACAAATGCTTTTCTCTCACCTTATGCTGGATGACATCTACAGGATCATCCCAATGATCCCATACGTAGTGGACAAGCTTATCCACGATATTCGGTTGGAACACTGCAGATACAGCCTTCATCGTTTGCGCGTCACCATTACATGCCTGCATAATAGACTTGCATTCGGCAAGCCAAGTTGCCATGGATTCAAACGCAGCAACCTTGGATGACGACTGTAGGTCAGCCTTGGAGCAAAAGTAACTGCCGCTGAAGAATAGGATCTCGTGCAAATTTTCTAACGGATGGAACCTGGAGATCAAGTAGTTTGCAATTTTGAGTCTCGCATGATTTCGTTTCCATTAAAACCACTTACTCTTTCAATACGGGAATGAACTGCAGATTAGATGGACATTTGGATAACAAGACTTCGGTACGAATACCGGACACGAGACCCTTGACGATAGATAACATTGGTACATCTCGATCTGTCCATCCACTGTCGCCAATCAACGCTGGTTTGGGCGACACACCCAGAATTGATCTCTTCTCCTTGGTTGTGAAGAACCACTCAAGCAATAAATCGCGTGCAAAGTCTGCATCCGGCGCCATATTGATCATCGCGGCGATAGTCATACCTGCCACCTGGCTACAATCGCGAACATAGACCTCTGTATCTGTGCATATCGTCAGCAAAGCGTCAAGTAGCTTTGCAACGAGCTGTGTATCGGGATCGTCCTGGTTTGGATTCTGTATTTTGGCGAAGATGGGCTGTGCGTGTGCAGTATGACGCGAAAGCAAAGCATGCAGCGTCTTAATTACATACAGGATATCTGCCATGCGATCTATCAGAGCGGTTGTTTCGCCAATTTGTTGGATTGAACGATCTAATGCAGTGACTAGGAAAACGAGCGTTTCACGGAGTGCATCGAGTGCAGTTCGCTTGCCGTATCCAAACTCCAGAGTTGCAGAAATCGTCAATGCGCGCTGTGCGACAGATGCCTCGTGCTCTGTGTCGAGCGAAATATACTGCCTGTACAGCTTTGTAAAGTTGGTTTCCGAGGTATGTCTCGAGCATGCTTCGACCAATGGAATGAAATGGCGACGCGACAAGTTCTCGGCTGCTGCAAAGTAACCACTAGAAACAATCGGTTCGACGACGCGCACGATCTGATCTTTGTTGATATTACTGCGCTTGTCATTGAGTGCTTGGGCTGTTTGTTGCCATGTTAAGAATATCTTTTGCTTCTTCCGGCGTTTCCTCAAACTCACTGGCTTTCTTTAAGCAGGCTGCCTGCTGTTCCCAGGAATCATTGCTGCAATCAACAAGTCGAGTCAATGCCACTACAAGCGGTGTGAACTCTTCTTTTGGGTTGGCTTGAGTGTAGTCATCAATGACAGCTTTCCAGCTTGCGAATATAGAAGGAGGTAACTTGATAGGCTTCCCGCCTGCCTTCACTTTCTCAGATCTTGACATCGATCGTAAAGAGCCCGACAACAAGCTTGCATGATTCTGCAGTGGCTTATTTAGCTTCCAAAATTGAAAATTCAAGCTACTGAATGTTTGTCTCATTGCTCTGCATTCCCTTGTCTCTAAATATGCTTATCATCGTCGCTGAGGTGCACTCAACGCTGCATATGACCGATTGCTCAGTGCGGAAGCATCCATTAGGCAACTTGTCAATCAAGTTTTGTTTATACTCAACATGCCCGTAAGACTTTCTAATAAAGATGAATTAATAATTCGTATGTGGCACAACGGCTCTACTTTTAAAGCTGATGTTCGATGATAGAATACAGTGGCCGCTTTATATAACGATATGATGGTGCAGCCCAAACTTTATCGTTATATCAAAATATCGTTATATAAAATGGGATTTGGCAGTGATTATCGTTTTGGTGCATCGAGAATTGTATCGTTATATCGAATTATCGTTATATAAAATATCGTTATATAAAGCGGCTACTGTAACTGGCGTATTCTTGAATAAATGTTGGCTAGAGCATAGAGCAATTAAGTATTGATCCCCGCCTAATAAAAAGCTTATTTATGACTGCTGACATGGTAACAAATACCGTATCTTTACTCGTGCGAGGGCAAAGCGTCCTTTGGTTACATGCAAAGATACATCACTCAATCGGTGCATTAGCGCGTATCGCCAAGAAAAGTACTGCTGGTTCACGAGACGTCTGATTGTTCTAATTCGGGATTGTAAAGCAACCATCTATATCAGTGTATTGTCAGCTTTGAGCTGTACGCGATACCAATGAGCATCGTATCACGATCGCATTCGGTATTACGTAACTTCCATGCTGGGTTGTACGATAAACGACAGAAGAAAAGTAATAAATCTAACAGAATCGGTTTGTCAAACATTAAAGATATAAGATCGAGACAGTGCAAAGCTTAAAACTGATGCTTTTTTTTGCTTCTGGATGACTTCCTCACTATGCGCGAATCGCCTGATAATATCGTTGGGTCGACTGTGACTTGCCATCCAGCAAGTGTCTGTCCCTGGGATAACTGTGGTCACACGACCTGAGCATGATGATGTGCGACGGAGTTAGTTACCGGAAAAAGCGCATAGTATTCCGAACCCCACTAAAATGGATCTAAACAAGCGCCAGATGATCGACCGGTTAAAAATAGAAGTACCAAACGCGGAAACATCGAAGTTTTTGGAAGTGGTTCTTTTTTTTAGAGAAGGAGAACGAATCGATGGCTATACAAAGGAAAAAGTACAAGGATAATAATAACAATGACGGCTGATGAAAGCGAGTGGCGATTCTAAGGTCCAAAAATAAAAATAAAAACGAGGGGACTAGGACAAAAAAAAAAGTTCACACCTTCATCGCTTAGTGGCTGCTCTCGGCATGACTCTTCTTATCGTGAACAGATACGTCTTGTAACATATGCTGATCAGATGATGAGGGGGATGACACGGTAGGAAGTACAGACCGATTTGCACGCTCTGACATCTCAACCTTTCTGTTAAACGGAATAAACGGTTATTGAATTCCGAATCACGCGAAACATTTAAATATGATACTAACCCGTACCAGGCGCCACCAAGCAACGTCAGAATAATACCAAACGCGTTAGTGGCATTGATGTTCAGTTTGAAAATGATAACTGCCAGAATGATCGAGAGAACTTGCTTGACATTGCCTGATGCAGATGACGTCAATATCCATACAGATGAACGCATCGTCTTTTTCTTGGTAAACAAACCTGCAACAGTCATCGTAAGGGCGCCCGTCTTCTTGTTAGCAGTGAAGCTGACAATATTCAGACCAAATGCCATGATGCCATTGACAATTAGTCCCGAGGCTAATCCGACAGTCATATTCGAGGAAGAGAATTCCTGGACGCGACCGAGTTCACCGGTAATGTAAGCGTAGAAGATGCACTGAACGAATGCAAGAGGTGACATCCGCATCAATAAATCCAGTGGCTCGAGCTTAAGACGACCGACGAGAATGCGGTTGGTGACAACAGTCTTGACGGCTGCAAGCACAGTGCCGAGTACAGTTAACATGAATCCAACTGCAGTATAACCGTACTCGCCGAATGTTGCGAATCCAACACCGATAACCACGGGAAGCAGGGACAAGTAGGTGAGGTTTGAGAACGACTTCTGCAGGAATACGATGGAAATCATCACAGTAAATACTGGGGTCATGGCGCGAACGACTTGGTGGAACTATCAAAATACAGTTTAGTCGAATGATGTGATAATAATCGCTCGCATACATACAGCTACTGACACCAAATTTCTAAAAAAAAAATGGCAAGCGCGTTAGCATCATCTCGAACAGCGGTCCCTTTCCATTACCCCCCAAAGCTCCTTTCCGTCCAGCCAACCCAGAAAGGAGCTAAGCCCGCACCAAGCCCTGTGTTGCTATGGCAACGTGGTGTTCCCTTCGCAACAAAAAAAAAGGACGAAAAATACCACTTACAAAGAGACGTTGCTAATCGCAATGTTAATGGTATAAAGAACTGAAAACATGAGCATGACCATGTTCTCATGTTCTCCTAGTTTCACGGGAGTGAAATAGCCGAAAAAATACAAGATGTAGCAGCCAATGGAGCCACATAGGGTATGAATTGCCGTCAGACTCCAAGGATAACGGAAGTCGAGTAATATTGCCTTGTTGTAAAGCGTCAGGCCCAAGTTGAATGCAAAGTAAAGGCCGAGCCAAACATATCGGCTATCGATAGAACCAGTTACTGCCGACATTGTTGTTCTCGCTAGTTGGTTTCGAAGGAGATGCAAGGAATGTAGAGAATATGCGGTGAAGTAAGAGGAAGAAGGGCGAGAACAAGCTGGGGAGGGTTTAGCGGCAAAGCAAAAAGCTTCGGTAAGGAAAGAATATGTGGAAAAGCCCGGGATACAGAAAATGAAAGACTTATATAGGGTTATCGCCCAATCATATCCTAGACGGAGCCCATGCCCACCGCTTTTGTACATGAAGCACCCATCTCAATTTACACCCTTCACTTGTCTCGCATGGTCGCACAGCGAAATGCACGACGTTCTTACATTATCACCATACTCACTTTTACTGGCAATTGTTCGATCGATCAAGCTCCCCGTGCAACCCATCGCAAAGAATATTGATGGCAGGAAGTCAGCGCTAGTGGTTGATATCCCGCACATGCTCTAGTCCGGATATATTTATTAAATATCGTTACTTCCGCTCTGAATATCAATGATCGTCGTCCTTGGTGTGCTCGGACATCTGGGGCTTTGCCTTCTTGATTCCTTGCGATGGGTTGCTTGTTCACATACCCCTGAAATTAACGGGCTAATCAGTTGCTACCGATATTGTTCTAGACGTTTTTAATGGGCAAATAACGCTATCGACGCTTTATCGATTCTTTCCTTATCGACTCAGCCAGTGATTATATAACATCGCTGATCTTTTTACAATCCAGCAACATGATGAGGATAATGAATGTATATCCGCTCCAACTCAGCATGCATCCAAAAGTTTATCTTGAAACGGATATGCTTTTGCTACTGCTGTGTCCAAATATCCAAAATTAGTATCGTAATTCGGACTGACCAACCTTTGACCACATACGGCTAAAAAAGACGGGCACTTTATTTTAATGGCTACAAATGAACTCTGTTCCTTAAGGAGGGACTTTGCTCTATCCGCCTTCAACAATGAAAAATGGTCATGGCGCAAAGTGAGAAACACAGAAAAATCTAGATGTATGCACTCCAAGTCACCCAACGAATTTCACAATAGACTTTTTAAATCTAGCAGTAGCTGGTGGTAGCAGTCGAGGAATCTTCGATTTAGTTTTCGGCGGGTAATTCCATGTTGAGTGTTGACGATCAATTTTACTTGCATACAACCCAGGAATTTGAATGTTTATGCTGTAGCTGCTGTTGGTGGTGGAGGAACAAGACGGTTGCAGGATCGATGTATTCTAGCGGAATGTAGTTTAAAGATCTAGTTTAATAGCTCCATTTGATCATTCTTTTATTGTAGCTTGATTCATAACTCCATATCAAGATGCTGACTACTTTTTAAACATGCATACGTATAGTTAAGGTTGTTAGACTTGGTATAGTAGTGTTGCTTGGCCTTTGTTAGCAGTAACATATGTAGAGCGCTCATCTATGCCATTTTTTAAAAAGAACAGCTGTATAGTTCAAGCTACGGTATACAGTGCCACTAGTAAGGAGTTTACCTTTGCTGAGAGGATCCTTTGTTCTCGGCCGCCACCGCCAACTCCCCCTGAGTGATTGGCGGTAAACCGATCGATACCAACGCAACAATAAGTAAGTCTCGTTACTACCCCATCCTTATGTACGTATGTAAACGTACGCCACTTCATTATCCTTTCCCTTAGTATGCTTTCGGTATAAAGTAAATGTTTCTATATTAGTGTTGGTAGTAACCCAGAAGCGCTGATCGATGATGAAAATGGATAATTTATATCCGTTACTCCCTGCCCTGGTTCCAATCTATTTCTAGCATCGCTTGACAAAGGCACACTTAATTCAAAATCATATTGCTCACGATAAGGGATGTACCGTTCATGATGAAAGCGCGTGAACAATGTTATGGTAATTCCGTAATGGAATGTTTACATGCAAGCATATTAGTAGCAGGTTGCGACGGTTTCACTTTGGGAAAATGCTGTTGATATATCCAACTGAGGAAAGCAGTTAATATGGATTGAAATCATTCTCACGCGTATTAGCCATGCTGTATCTAACTTATCATTAACTAAGATATGTGGATTTCCTAGAAGCAAAAGCATGGAGTTAAGGAACCTTGTAGAAGACGGTCTGATAGTGGAGATATAGATCGATCGCCTCTGACATCGGTATTTGATAAATGCTTAGTACGCCCTGATCAAGCATTGCAGATCGTGTCCAGCGGCGTTGTCGATCTTCCCATGCATTCACCACTCATAACCTACATGCTCCTGCGCGCAAAGCAAACCACACACGACCTAGACAATAAGTAGACGTTGTACAGTGCACCTGCTAGCTCCTAGTTGCATTGCCATGCCCGGCACAGACCTTCTGCACAAACATTGTCCCTATCGGTTCCATACTCACTTCAGAAATCCAACAGTCGTGATTCATCCTCTTATACAGGTCAAAGTTTCACTTCATTACAAAAATAGCATTTATTTTTTGGATTGATGGTAATGCTGTTCTAATGGTCCTCAGCTTCGGCGTGGCCAGCCTTGGAGGTCAAGTAAGCGTGTCTAGACTTGGTGCTGGAGTAGATGAAGTAACCGAGACCGAAAGCAACACCAACGTAGGGAACCTGCGAGACAACACGACGAGAAGTGTTGAAGACAGCGTTGTGGAGAGCACCAGCGAAGGGCTTCTGTTCAAATGGCGAGAGAATATAGCTCACAATGCCCTAGAAAAAAAGAAAGGCATCAATTAGTTTTCTGGAATTCTCGGATTGCAGCTGTGTGTGCCGTACGCGTTGGGTAGGGCTACCCAAGTGACCCCACCTAGATTGCTTTTGTTAGCTGTTTGATTCTCCAGCACGGTAAATTGGCACATACCAGCCCATGTATCCGTGTCCGCCCATTGTTAATGTAGTCTACAGAACAGCATTTAGTGTGATGAGCATGGGAGCTGTTTGTGGCATACACACGTTTCGGTTGTAAAAGAGTAGGGAGTGTCCGAAGAACAAAAAGTAAACGCAAAACCGCAAGGGCCGCAGACACATAATTTTTTTTCAACTGACGTCACCTCCACAAGTCCTAAAATCCAGGTTACCACGGCAGCAGCCTCTGGCTAATTCCAGCAATCACCGATCTCACTGATTCATTTCATTCACTTCTTCCCAATGGCGACCAGCTGCAAATTGATTTGCTTGCAAGGCCGTCTGCAATATACAATCGTCGAATAATTGAAGAGGTCAACCCCAAAGGTTGAGTGAACTTTCACTCTATTCGTGCGTTTGTCATCCGACAGATACAGTCAGCTAAAGTTTGCGAACAAGCACAGAAAACCCGACAACGTGGTTACAGAGTTAAGCATCGTCTCACAGATGTTGTCTACACCCCCCTGTTCCTGAAGTAGCACCAGCGTGGTTGAGCGGATGGCATGCCGAGCTCCTGGAAAAGCTCAGGCGCTGGTAAAAAATAGCCGTATTGTAACCGAGCTACAGTGCTACGCCTTCCCATCAGTCGAGAAATTATCCATGTACTCGGGTACCTAGGCAATTGGAATATACATGTTATGAAAGCTGTTGCTGCAGGACCCTTTCGGTCAGCATACCAATATTAGTGAATTATTTGGATGTTTACATAATATCGACACATTAGTGATTTCTCGTTATAATCACTCATGGCAATTATACATATCATTGCACTTTCATTCCCGAGCTATCCAATGTGATGTGGGTCCGGTTGTCACACACGGAAAGCCCCAGGAACACCTTCTTCCTCGTATTACCTCGGCATCCGGAAGTGATTTTGACTGGCTGTTGGTGCAACTGTTGAAAAGGGGTTACGTAAATAAAGTAGTTGAAGACAATTATACTCAGTAGGTGGTTTACGTACGCGCTAATTGGTATCGATGAGAATATTTTCGACCATGGGCTATTCTTTCCTTACATATGTACTGGAACATTATGCTTGTGACAGTGCCCTGTTTAACATTGGATAATTTCCCAATGTTTACAAATATAAACGGAAGATGTGCAACGGTTTGTTTTGATCCTCATGAAGCAAAGTGGTATGATCTATTCTTAGAAGATCGTGAATGGCATGACATTATTCATTCACATCATATCACCCAAACAACGACCGAGCGTATCATACCAAAAGAGCGATAGCACTTATTTCCATCAATCTATTACGGATTTACCGAAAGCCGCTACATCATCGATCTGATACACAAACTCATATATTGGATTACATCATCAGCAGCGTCCGCTGGAACGCCACAATGTACATACTTTCCCCAGTCATTTTCTTATAGTGAATGCAGCAATAACTACTATATACCCATATTTTAGCCTTTATAACAATGGTAATTGTGATCGGAAGAATTTAGGTGGTTTTACAGATATGTCTCAATGTAATTGAGAACTCTGGCCCTCTCTACATTAGTGTATTACAAGTTCATATGGTCGATCGTGCTTTATCGAATATGATCAGTCAGCTACAGTTAGGGCCCAGATCCTCTCCAGTGTAGTGGGAAAACATCAAAATGTCTTCACTCCCCTGTCGCAGCATATATATTCTTACCTCTATGCTTATTATACCGCACGTGTACCAAATACTCTCTTTAAAAACTTGATGCGAGATGCCATAAATCGTGATTTAAATGGTGTCACCACGTTACTCAATCTTAGTTTGCTTTACAATTGCAGAACTCTCAAAACATCCTGTTCTGTCATATACGCCCATGGCACATCGACTCCCCGGAAAGGCGTAGATTTAAACCAATGAGTATTTCCGACTCAAGAGTTGCCGCCACCATTACACAAGGCGTTTGGAAATTTCGAGTTTACGCGGAACGTGGTATGGTGACACGATTTTGGTTGCCGATCTTCAACCTCCTCCCTTGCTAATTATTACGTACAAATGTAAACATGGTTTGCATATATGGCTTCCATTAGAGTATTTGCAGAATTCGTCGGAAGAATTTGCTGATAGAAAAAGGAAAGGGAAAGCACCTAAAAGTGTGGGTGCGGATGATCTAATACACATAAAAAAAGTTTTCCATTGGAATCCCAGATAGTATAGCAACAACAACAACATTAGCCCACGGCACTTAAGGAGGCAATTTATGGGATACCCCCCCCCAACCCCCAATTTAAAGTTTAAGCCAGTTTGCCACGCTTATTAGGCGAAAAAATTGAATGGCTCGCGTTTAGTAAACGCAGTAGATCGTTTCCTTATATTGCTCCAGCAGGTCATAGCCCCCTTTGTGACAAAAATTGATCGAGGATTTACAAAAACGTGGCATATAACACCGCGCATTTTGCCACTGTAGGTTTGTCTTGCTCCTGAGAGCGGGAAAGAGAAAGCGAAAGATGATGCCTCGCGTTTGTGCAACCATGCTTGTTCGCCCAAAATAATGGCTTCTGACAAATGGGTACTCCGTCTTTGGCTGTTCGAATGGAAAGGAAGAAAGGAAATGAATTCGTGCAATAGACAAATATATAACACAACCCAGGGCCAAAAAAAAATACAAGGCCAGGTATATCGGAGGTTACGGGGAACAAGCCCCGTTGCCGAGGAAACACGCAACGAGCAAACGAGTGGGCGATTGCCGAATTTGTAAACTAGGCTCGAGTATATATAAGAGAAACGATATGGGGAGCGTTGCAAAAAAAAAAGTGTGAAAAGAGCGGCCACGAAAAAATCTTGTTTACCTTCTTTTTCTTTTCTTGTCCATCTCTTTTTTCTTTTCTTATCGCTTCCCTTTTGCGTGTGCTTTGTGCTTTCGAGTGAGCGTTGCAGAACACGTTTAAATGGCATCAGACGATGCCGCGATTTTCGCTCGGATCACATCCACCGCAACAACAACGAAACACAGACATAGAGCCAGACGATAGCAGTAACCATAGCAATCGCTCACCAGTGCGACACGTCAAGTCATGGTGGCGCCGGATACGAAAAACATTTTCATCGTCGCAGACACAAACCTTCCCAGGACTGTCGCCGGATCGGCCTCCTTTACCACCGCTTCTCGGTGCAATCAATGAAGCCAGCAGCAGCAGCAGCAACGGAAATAATCGGTCCACAGAATCCAACGGTAGCAGGTTCTCTCGTGCAAAACGAATCGCTCCCCAAACGGAACCGGCTCCGACACTTCAGGTAAGCAATTCCGAAATGCTTGGGTTTATATGCAAGGGATGGTTCGGGATGTGAGTGTATGTGGGTGAAAATTACATGGGCGCGCAAATCCCCTTTCTGGTCAATGCTTTCTCCACGTTTCCTTTTGCATATTTGTTTGCTCGTATCAATAGAAACTATTTTTCGTGAAAACACCTGCCGAACAAAGTTTTACACTTTCCTTCCACATCCACACGCCATTTTGTGTACCCTTCTTCAAATCCGCACCCTCTCCCCCAATTATTACTATTCCGGAACAGCCACATCCGGAAAGACACGATCATACGGGTTTCACAAGCATACAATATCAGGAACTATGTTATTGATACACGCCTTTTTTTCTTTGCTCTTTGCATTTTTTCGTCTATAGCGCCGACGCCTTCGACAATCGACTGGATCGATTGATGACCCTACTGCCCGTGCACTGTACACTATCCTAGAAGAAAGCGACACCATCATGACTGACTCGACTCAATCTCGCGCAAGGCCTCAATCCTCTGTATTTAATGAAAGCAACAACAACAACAATGGCAACAACAGTAACAACAATAATGGTAATGAAGAAAAACGTATATCGACCAGTAGCAACGAAACGGACTCCTCCTCGTCTACGACTTCCTCTGTTGTCTCTTATCACCCACCACCTGTGTTGCCACCGACTACGTCCCAGCCTACACAGAAGCGCGAGCCCCAGTTCCGCCAGGCAATCGTGGGCGATGAAACAAAATGCCGCCGCAAATTCGTCAAAATGGTCCAAGCTGCATACAACTTCCAAATGGAGCATAAAGACCTTATCCCCAAGGAAATGGAGATCATCTTTAACGCTCAAGACAACGTCCAGTCCATTTGCCTCAATATCGACGGTGGACCTGAGTATCACAAGTTTTGCGGGTTCGTATCTTACTCATTTAATCGTGTTGTCGTACATGTGCTTACCGTACTTATTTTTAATTAATAGGAATTCGCAATACATACCACCCGAGCTATCGACTCACGGTACTTACAATCACAACCTTGCGGACGTTTGGGTACTGGGTATATCGCTTTATCGAATGCTCGTGGGTAAATATCCGTTCATCGCCTCTACAGATCGGAAATTATTCAAAAAGATGCTTCACGCCGATTTTAGCATTCCAGCGTCTTTGTCTGAAGGTATATTCTATATAGAGCATTACAATACAGCGTGACTAAATTTAATTGTTAATTTTTCTATATAGATGCGAAAGACTTGCTGCGCCGCATGCTTTCGCCTGATACGACACGGGCATCTTTGGACCTGGTCCTGTTCCACCCGTGGCTGAAACCTTTCAAAGTACAATTACCAGCAACGGAAACTAGCAGACCGCAAGCCCCAGTTACGAACACCACGCCATCGTCGCCCCCTGCAATCCAACAGCAACGTATTTCCGAACCCGCCGCCCCTGTGGTAATGCAAAAGAAATCCCGCGACGATACGCGCTTGAAACGGGTTCTAACAAGTATGGTTCTTCTCCTGGTTGAAGGACCTTACCCACCGCCCCGAAAACCTTATCAAGAGCTGGCTCATCTTCACACTCGTCCACAGAGCACTCTCGCACGTTGACGATGAAAAAGGAAAGCTACGTCTTTCTTTTTTGTACAGACAATTCACACAGCAACATTCCCACTCTTTCATCGCACTCATACACCTTAATTTGTTCTGCTTCATCATATAATTTCTATACTCTATTTGTTGTATATCGCGTTTTCTTTTGCATGTATAATCCTCACGCTCCCACACCCCACAACATATCATTCCTTTCCCTTCATACACGTTATAGAGAATTCCATCTGTATAATAATATAATTGTCGTTTATTTTCTACTGGAAGAACTTCTTGTGCTCAGGAATAGGGTTCACCAATGTGTTGGAAACCAAAGCAGCTTCAAAGTTATTTAGGCAAACGACCTCCATCTTGTACATGGTTTCCTTGGTGCCAGTACCAATATGTGGTAAAAGCACCGACCGTGGATGAGTAAGCAGTCCAGGATGAATTACATCTGGTTCCTGGGCGTACACAAGGTTTGATTAATCATTTTCCCGTCTTTTCCAAAACAAATAACTTACTCCTTCAAAAACATCCAAACCAACCGCAGCTAGTTTGCCTGTCTCTAAAGCGCCGACCATTGCTGCTTCATTGATCACTTTACCACGCGCAGTGTTTACAACAATTGCACCATCCTTCATAATGGCAAACTGAGGAGCATCCAACAAGTGGTATGTTGCCTTGTTCAATGGAACACTGACGTAAATGCAATCGGATGTTCTTAGCAACGTATCAAAATCAACATACGTCGCGTTATATTGCTTCTCCACTGTTGCCATGGATCAGTTATTTTTTTTTCTTTTATTCCCATGGTGACCATACCTTCGGGTGTCAGTCGCGTTCTATTATGATACTGAATCTTCATATCGAATCCAGCCATACGTTTGGCAACTGCCTTGCCGATACCACCCATTCCCAGAATACCGAGCACCTTTTCCTCAGGATCATTGCCAAGAGCAACACCATGTTTCCAGCGTCCTATCAAAGTTGTCAGCGAGTTTCGATGGATGATGAAACATGACTCATTAATGGCGCACCTTCACGCAGATTTTTCTCAGATTGGGTGGTGTTACGGAAAGTCGAAAGGATCAGGATTACCGCGATATCGGCAGTTGCCTGCATCACCAATCCTTTAGCGGCACCATCCACTTACACCCGTGTTATTACTTACCGCGTCAACGGCAGCGGGTGTATTGGAAACGCGGATACCGCGAGCGGTACACGAATCAATATCCACCCCATCATATCCCGCAGCGTTGTAGCATAAAAACTTTACGCTACGTAAAGTTAAAAAACTTAGCTTTCCCACGATCTATTTTATCTAAGGGTCTACTTTTTACCTATCCGGAAGACGATCAATGAACTCCTTGTTAAAGGGCCCCACGACCTTGGTTCAAATATAAATTCATCAGAACAGAGAAAGTGATAGCGACCTTTTTGCTGACTTACGGGAGCACCATGGTACCCAAGATAGATTGACGTAACATCTTTATACTTTGTCTTCAAGTCCTCAAAGAACTCGGCTCTAGTCTTGGATTGCATGAACGCAATTGATTGAGATTTGCGCAGCTCATTGAGCTCTTTGCTTGCGTGGAAAACAGCACCAACAACGAGACCACGTGGAGAGGACATAATGATATCTGTAAGAAGAAAGGATAGGGCCGACCTGTCGGAGGCCTTTTATATTCTTTGCTGGGTGACTGTTTAGGCATAGTTTCTCAGTGAATTTACGGAGCTCTATTCCCTGATATCCTTTGCAATATATAAATGACTAGTAGAGGAACAACACAGAAGCCAATCCATTGCAAAGAACGATACATGAATTAATCCTCGCGGGATTAGAAAACGGCCCATTGAGCAATTTATTGTGGGATATCAGCATAACGTGTATCTCATCTTTTACATTGAGTGTTCCTTTTACTCGATAGTTTTATCAGCGCGTAAAGCCTCTCTATAGTGTGTGCTTTATTATAAAAAGGCCATGATATCAAGTGCATCATGATTTTACACGGTTAAGCTCCGAAAAAGTGCTTGTGTTCAGGGACAGGCGTGAGAAGTGTATCATGATCTAGGGCAGCTTCCATGTTCTTCATGGTAGCTGTATCCATGTTGTACAGTGATTCCTTGGTAGATGATGAGATATGTGGTTGTAACGTGCATCTTGGATGAGTAAGTAGCCCTGGATGGACATTCGGTTCCTGTCGATACAATCAGCCTCATCTCTCTTTTACGCGCCTATCGCTTCTTACGTCCTCAAATACATCCAGTCCAGCCGCAGCAACGTGTCCAGATTCCAAGGCAGTCACCAAAGCAGATTCACTGATCACCTTTCCACGTGCTGTATTGACAATAATAACTCCAGGTTTCATCATTGCAAACTGCGGAGTATCCAATAGATGGAAAGTGGACGGACTCAATGGCACGCTTACAAAGATCACGTCAGACGTTTGAAGAAGTACTTCAAAGCTGACATATGTTGCACCGTACTCCTTTTCCACTATATTTTTTTAATAAAAGCGTCGAATTATTAGCAGGGCCCAAATATAATTGTTAGATGATTTGTACCTTCAGCACTGAGACGGTTTCTATTGTTGTACTGGATTGACATTTCAAATCCTCGCATGCGCTTGGCGAGAGCCTTTCCAATGCCGCCCATTCCCAAGATACCAAGCATCTTGCCTTCGGGATCATTTCCTAGTGCCACGCCACGATTCCATCTCCCTATTATCCATTCGAAAGTCAAAAAAAAATGCTTATCAGTTACTCGATTATAGCCATATGCCTACCCAAGCGCAGATTATTCTGCGCATGTGTGGTATTACGGAAGGATGCCAGGATCAAGTACGCAGCCATATCTGCGGTAGGCTATTGAACCTGCATGTATCAGATGCTGTCATGGTAACCCCGATAATACGGGAAAACTTACAGCATCAATCATTTTTTCGACATGTGACACGTAAATATTTCTTGCAGTACAGGCTGCAATGTCTAACGCATCATAACCAGCAAGCGAATAATTTATATATTTTAACCTGCATTGTTTAGCCGATGACGAACACTCAATGCTGGAAAGGTATCTTACTTTTCCGGTAGATGATTCACGAATTCCTTATCAAATGGGCCATACGTCTATTTTGATAGCGTCAGTTCTGTGATGAATTAGATCCCAAAGCGCTGATTACCCCTACACCGAATGCTGACAAGTATATTGCCTTGACATCCTTATACTTTTCTGCAAAATCGACGAAAAGATCTTGTCGCGTCTTTGATGATATCACTTCAATATCATGACTTTTCATAAATGTTTCAAATGCGTCGAGTCTGACAGAAATGAGAGGCCCAACAATGAGTCCGCGTGGCATTTTTTATGTTGGGAAAGTTAGTCAATTAATAAAGAGAAAAGATGCATTCAAAGCGCGTTCCAATATTTTTTTGTTTAGGAAACGTGGGAAAATATACGAAATTTCTCATGAACACAATCTCGAACAAGGGCACGGATAAAGGGAGATTGGACTATTTTAACTGCTGCCATTGCGATCGCCGCACATGTCCGCTCCGGCCCGCGCCACTGTTCAGGTAGTGCTGAAATTCCCAATAAATGAAAAAGGGGAAGGCAGCATGCCTTGCTTCTAGTGTTGTGGCATGACCTGTTACTAACCTCTTGTGATCCACCCGATCAAACATTCAAAATGGTTCTTCGTTTCGTAAACTAGGGTTTTAGGTAGAAATGTGACGACATACATCGAATTTTTACTGATGTTACTATGTAGTTGCATAAAGAATTTGTAGGTCAACTCATCAAAAAATAGCAATAAAAAGCTGCTACGTGCTGGCTCAATATACAAATTCCTCTTTTATTATCTGCTTACTGCTGTCTATCTAGAAATTTTTTACAAGGGTTTGTCAGGGTGAACAAACATTAATACCGCTTTTTGAAATCGATGTACAAATCTACTGGGCTAATAACCCCAAAACCGCTTGTGATCACCCGATCTTTGTGTATAGAGTTCTCTGGTAAAGTCCATTCATATTTTCTCACTACAAAACCGACGTATGTTACTATAATCCGATGTTTTGTGTATCAAATACTTACACAGCATTGGAAGGAGAACCCTTTGTTCTGCCAAGGAGAAATTCATACCAATGCATTGACGAGCTCCACTGCTGAATGGGAGCCATGTTAATCCACCGTGTTCTGCTTCCCCTCCTGGAGCAAATCGCTCAGGATCGAATGCTTCAGGATCCTTCCACACTGCAGGGTTATGATGGAGCTGATAGATATCGAGTTGAAGACGAGTTCCTTTTGGAATGAATACGCCGGACAAGTCAGTGTCTTCGGCTGCCTCTCTGAGAACAACGGTGATAGCAGGTCCATCCAATCGTAATACCTTCAATTACCAAATATTTAATTTGCGTACAACTTTTTCCCCGTTAAAAAAGTGATAAACTGTACCTCCTTTATCACCATATTAATGTATGGCATGTCCTGAAGTTGATCGAGGGTAGGCTTGATATCCTTTTTGTCGTCACCTAAAACGCGAATCGCTTCTTCTCTTGCTTTTTTCTGTATATCCTATCCATAAACATTAGTTACCAAAACTTAATTGAAAGTAGGAAATAAACGATGGCGTACTGGATTAACAGCCAAATAATAGGCTGCATAGGAAAGTGCATTGGCCGTTGTATCATGGCCAGCCAAAAAGAAGATACAAAGATTACTCTGCGTATCATTTGAGTTAATAATCAAGCTTCTTCGATCAATATAAATACCACTTACCAGTAGCTCTTCATCGGTTAATGGATTTCCGTCCTCGCTTCCAGCTTCAAGCAGTAATGACAACAGATCTTTCTCATTTTCCTTGATATTTGGGTTCTTGATATTGTTCTCCAACGCTTCACGCTTGTGCGTAATAACTTCTTGGAGCATGTTCAAAAATTTTGTCAGCTCCTGATGCTTTTTCTGTCGATCAGGGAATAAGAATCGTAATGTCGAGTCGAAGATTGGGAAGACTGCAAAAGTGCGATTTCGAATCGCTGTTATAACATGATCATACAGAATCACCCATTGACTGTTCTTGTCTTCAAGTCCATGGAAGTCAAAATCTATAGTGAAACCCAGAGTCGTTAACGGTGATGCTCAACCTCGTTTTAATCATGCTTACCAAATCCAGCCTTTCCAATGGCATCTAATGTCCAACGCTCCATCATATTATGGAATTCGATTGGATTTTTCATAGAATCTATGGTCTTGAAAAGCTTTAAAGCAAGATTTCCAAAAAGATCCACTGGCATGGATCGATGGAAAGCGGGATTTGCGATCTATTTTAGTCATTAGATATGGTGTAATTTAGTTTCCAGGAGTGACGTACCATGCGCTGGTGTTTCCAGGCAGCACCGTTAAGGAACAAAACATTGGGTCCAAGGGCAAATCGGGCAAACATGGTGCCCTTTCTTTCTTCTGTCAAATCAGCTTTTGGGAAAATATCTAAGATAGTAAACAATACGAATGTTGGCATTGGTTTGAAGCTTATGTATATGTTATCATCTTACTTGTTTTGAGCAAGAACTTCTTTGCAGCTTCTGGGCGAGTGATATGGACCGTCCACCCATTCTGGTCAAAGCGCTGATCGTAATAATTAGCTATCAAGACCGTCTTTTGTTTGCTATATGCTTACAGTATACAATCCTTGTTCAGTTTTATTAGCAACGGGTAAAGTAATCTCACGAGAAATCACATCGATTGGTGTTTTGGTGAGAAAAGCCTTCAAATATCCCCAGAAGCTTGCATGAGGAATATGACGCAGGCGACGAGGCGGCGTAGTTACCGTCTCATACCCAAGGTAAAGACCAAATAGTGCCAGGCTAACTGATATTGAAATCTTATGCTTCTCGGCAAACTGACGAGCGTTATCCGGTATATGTAAAACTACATGCTCATTCCAGACGTCTGCAAGAGTATCCATTTTTTTATTGTTGAGAAAATGGTTTGTTCTGGAAAGACGAGTTCATATATACTAACGAATTAGTAAACAAACAATTACCCGCGGTCATTTCATTACAAAAATATTCATCCTCTAAGTGTTCGTTGGTGCCTCGTCTTAATCCTGTGACGTTTGATGCTGAAACCCTCGCTGAGTCTACTTCTGTCTCGGATAATCATCATGAGTATGCTGAATGACCGCCGCCGGATGATCTTTCAGACCTCCTGAGAACACCACTATACGAAACTCGATTTTTTGGAAGACCGAGTTTGGTGTCTGAGCACACTCTATTTTCACTCCCTCTCTTATTATAAATCTTTATTTGAAACTTCCTCTATTACTGAATCAGCTTGGTCAAATTATTTCTGATAATGTTTTCGGCATCGCTGGAAATGCGGCTGACAAGCTCTTCGCAAGTGGGAATATCGTTGATCAAACCCACAGCTTGACCTGCACTCCAAATACCGTAATCTTTATCGCCCGTGATATATGCCTGACGACCTCGTGTTCCAGCAACCAAATCTTTAATATCCTCAAACTTGGCACCAGGGTTCGCCTCGATGCGGTTCACCTCAATAGCCACCTCATTCTTAAAAACACGCGCAGTATTGCGGAAGGGTCGATACAGCAAAGCAGTGGAGCGCTCATCGGCATCTACGATTGCTTCCTTGATCTTTCGATGGATAGGTGCTTCTTCAGTACACATGAATCGTGTACCCATATTAATGCCTTGTGCGCCAAGTGCCAATGCTGCCACCAAACCACGTCCGTCCGCAAATCCACCCGAGGCAATGTAAGGGGTTTCGAGTTTTTGTGCTGCTTTGTTCAACAAGATCAACCCAGTGATATCATCTTCGCCGGGATGGCCAGCACACTCAAAACCATCAATGGAAAGAATGTCAACGCCCATTTTCTGAGATGAGACCGCGTGTCTTATAGCAACACATTTGTGGATCGTTTTGAGGCCCGCGTCCTTAAACATGCGAATGTATTGACTTGCTATGATACAAGTCAGGGAAAAAAGTAGATCCTTGGAGTATGGATCGCTTACGATTGTTTCCAGCCGTTTCGACAACAGGCACACCTTCTTCAATGATAACCTTTGCATATTCCATGTAAGGGGGTGGGTTGATGGTTGGGAGAATAGTCAAGTTGACACCGAACGGGTTATTGGTCATTGCGCGACACCGTCGAATCTCTTGCCGAAGTGCCTCTGGAGTAGGCTGTGTTAGGGCTGTCAAAATACCAAGTGCACCGGCATTTGACACGGCTGATGCCAATTCGGCTCTACCAACATGAGTCATGCCACCTTTAAAGCTCCTGGTGTTAGGTTCTCGCCAGATCGTCGCGATTCTTTGTACCTTGCACAATGGGGTGCTTAATGCCCAGGATCTGCGTTATTCGTGTGGCAATGACCATTTTGATTGCGGCAGTGTTGAGTGATATGCTCCTTGCAAACGCTGGCTTTTATATATTTCCAAAAACATGTGAGAACAGATTAGTAAGCGCGTCTACCAGGGCGTGGGGTAGATCGGAGAGACAGGCGTGAAATTCTGTTTATCAGCACGACCATTACAAGGTCATAATAACTCCCCGTTTCATTCTCGGTGTTTACTGCTCTTCGTCAGCAAATCTGATTTTAAGTAATAATAGCTGTCCAAAGCTTTCCTGATAGATATTTATGAACTTGGTATAGATAAACTGCTTACCAGAATTTTTTCCGGGGATATGTTGCGCGAAAACGATTCGGATAAACACTCCTTTGACTTAACAGATTGAAAGAAAGCTCGAACTGTCCTCCGACGATTTAGCCTCCCATATGAGAAGCAGTGATAGATCACTTGTAGGAATCATTGCAGAGCAGTAATTATTAAGCAGATCCATCCAATCCATTTATATGACACAACATGTTTGTTGGCCACCTAGATAGTTTGGCGATACATTTAAAGCAAGATTTCTTGTAACTACGTAGTGTGTGCTGCAGTATCTCAGTTAGTAGTCCACTGCCATATTGGTACCGATCAATCTTAATGTTGAAATTGGCACTTTCTCCCAGTGGAGCTGCATCCGATACATTACAATTATTTAGCTTTTCTGATAACCGAAGATAATAAATGTTGAACATCCAGCCACCCGGTTATAATATGTGAGCTTGTATATCATAAGAGCATAAACGTCCCTATAAGGATACTTTACCTTTAGTATTAACACATAAACGACGGGGTTTATGATTCAAGCTCTTATCGCAGTGTTTAATAGAATATCTTGAGTTATCAGAACAGGTTCTGCCTTGCTTTTTCTGTGGATTAATATCATTATCATCTAGTAATTTGTCATGGCTGCTTGTGTTTGCTTGGTTACAGCATTCTCGGCACCCTGTTGCATCGACCAATAGGTCTTCATAACTGTGAGGTTATCCCACTTCGAGGATGAAATTGCAAAACGACTAATCTAATCTATCTATCGATATATTCTTTAAGCTTATTTCCACTATGGATGACCCTTGCTTTTGGATCGATGTCCACATAATTGAATTTAAAGCTAGGAAGCTGCGCTGAAAATCATATTTTTACACACAGAGGATCCTATAATCATTGTCGCTGCGTAAGCTTATTACACCTTGTGTCTTATTCTCATCATTGGACTCTGTCCAGAAAAACAACATTCCAAATTCAGGAGTATATTGGTGTGCATGTTAGAGTACTGCCCGTTTTTGGATATTTAGAAGAAACGCCTTCTTGTATTACGATTTGGCTACTGCGGCGGGCACGTCATAATGCGTGAATAGACGTTTAATGATGACAATGAAAAAATAATATCTCCTGAATAATAGCCACGAACGGTCTTCGAACTAAAAATGATATCCATCCGGACATATTCCTAAAGGGAATTGTTGATTTATAAATAAACAAACACGTAGGCAGATCATTTTTTTTATCGACATATCGGCTAGGCACCGATAGGGGTCCTACTTCCTTCAGTGACCACATATAACATTGATATCATGCAAGAAGCGGGCTCATTGATGGGAGTACCCAATGCAAACTTTGCTAATAATCACAGGCAGGGGCCGACGGGCAGTCAATGCCCCGTCCAAATCCGCAGCCGCTCGGGGTAAACTGTAGTGGGTAGCCACGTTTGCCGCAGTGCTGCGGATATTATCAGTGCAGGGTGATGTATCATGAAACGATATCCGAGATTTACTACTGGTGCATACACAGTGACGCAAGGACAAGCAGATGCGTGCTGCTTACCACCAGTTTGTTTACACGGATTTAGGTCCCACTAATAACATAATCATGCCAGGTGCAGAATCTTGATTCAGTTGGACAGGATAGGCGCCAACACCGAAGTCACCTGTGCAGTGATTTTGCTGAGCACGCTTTTAACACTGCGGCAAACCCCTCGTCTCTCTCTTTCCGCTTTTTGCTTCTTTACAACATGGCTCTCAAACGCATTCAACGAGTTAGTCGTAGCATTGATCATAATCCCACCGCCGTATGCTTATTTTATTGCTATTAGGAACTCGGTGACCTGACAAAGAACCCTCCTCCTGGCATTAGCGCCGGTCCTGTCAACGACGACATGTTCAGATGGGAAGGTAAGAAGAGATGCTCCGCAGCTTGCCCTTAATGTAGTCAATGGTTTGAGTGTTTGTGTCGGCGCACTAATCACTGAAGAATTGCGCGTGATTAGGCTCAATAGACGGACCGGTAAGTTTCAGTTTGGGAATGCAGAACATGCATAGATCACTGACATGCGCGAATAGATTGACAGCCCTTACAAAGGTGGCCTCTTCAAGCTTGACATTAACTTCTCTGCCGACTATCCGTTCAAGCCACCGACAGTAAGCGAAGAAGCGTGGGTACGAACAACATCTTTACTGATGGATCTGGATAGGTCAAGTTCATCACGAAGATCTATCACCCAAACATCGATGACGACGGCTCCATCTGCGTTGACTTGCTCAAATCTGATGTTTGGAAGCCTGCCACGCGTGTTTCACAAGGTATTTGGTGTCCATGCCGCAGCGACCGAGCTAATTTTCTTTATTGCCTCGTGCAGTGCTCCAAAGCATCTCGATGTTACTGGAGCATCCAAACCCAGACGACGCCTTGGTGGGGTCAATTGCTGAGGTGTACAACGCCAACCGCGGCAAGTACAACAAGAACGCAAAGGAGTACACGAAAAAGGTAAATTGGACGGTATGGGGTGATGATTTGTGGAGCGCGTGCTGACCTGGCCCTCCACAGTACGCCATGGCATAAGTGCGAGGAGACGGATTCTTTCTTTTTCTGTTTGCTGTGAATAGCGTTTGCATCACTTTGCTGTTTGTCAGTCAGAATTCAACGCTTAGCGTTTGTAAATAAGGACAATATGGGCTTCTTTAACGATCCTCCATTTCATATTCAATGTGGCGTTTGTTTTGTGTGTGGGTGCTGTGCGTTCTCTGTCGGGATAAGCTTTCTTCTCTCCAAAAAAATTATTCCAACATGCCAGACCCGTAAAGATCGTTTCTAACTAACTGCGATCAGCAATGTACGCTTACAACTGCACATTCTAGCTTACGAAAAAAGTCGGCGCCGCTTGCAGCCTACACGATCCCGCATACTCGCGTGGCGAATCGGACCGAGATCTTTGACGACGACGATTATATGGATACTACTGTTGAAGCAAGTGAATCGCAGAAAATGGATGCTCTCATGCAACAACTGATGGGCACACCGTTTGAAGCAGCAGACGAGACAACCAGTAAGTTCACTTCAAGAAGCAACACCAGACACACACTGACCCAGTGTAGCCGCTGAAAAAGAAGCTGAAAGCGAGGAACACCCAGAAGAAGAGGAAGAGGCGTTTGCATTCCGATTATTTTCCAGCAAACCGGTAGCAAAGGTGAACATTAGCGACAAGGACGATACAGCCGACATGCTGGCGGCTCTTGCAGCAAAGCAGCGAACTGTCGATTTCGATGAGGAAACGGATCCAGATTTCATTGCCCGTGTCCAGGCAGCAGCGATCACCTATGATGACCTCGTTGGACAATCCAAACAGCCGTATTACGCGTTACAGCTCCCAAAACGAGTCATCCACATACCACAGGACCAAGGCAAGGATGAAAAAACAGCAAAAAAGCATCGAAAGAGCAAAAAGCGACGTGATTTTGAAAAGGCTGTCCGTGAAGGGCGCATACAAGTAAAACCTAACATTCGGGATCCTGCAACTCCAGGTGGCTGGCCGGGCTGGCCAGGCAATCTTACCGTTTGTCGCATTATTACTGACACGGAGGGCGACATCAAAAAGAAGCCATCGTTTCAAGGCGGTGGTCGCGGTAGAGGAGGCATTCGAGGTCGCGGCGGCTTTCGTGGTCGGGGCAGTGCACGACCGAAATAAAGTCGATTTGTACTCACACACATTAATTCTTTTTCTGCTTGCTGTCTTCATACTGGCAAAGTTAATGGTCGACGAAACTTAGTAGAAGCAATAAGAGACAGACCAGAGGGATATCCATGCTTCTTTGAGGTAAAGAAAGGAATATCTAAGCTGCTGTCTATGTACAAAACACTGGTGCGCCATGGTATCAACGAGCATTTACTTTGGGTGAAATATCACAGTTACTTTTTCCTTACATCGAGAGGTTGTAGATATACATTTACGCTCGCCATCCAATCTGGGAACATCCAATGACGAGATCCTTCGGCTGCATCAAGAGTGATCTTCGCTAATATCCTGAAATGACGCTTTGCAAGCTGGATACCTCTTTGAGAAAGTAAAGTATTGAGCTCGCGAACGTATCCAACCTGCGAATTCCAAAGCCTTCAACGTGTCGATAGTGCTTAGCTTGTCAGTGAATTACCTCATTCCGCCAGTTGCCAAGCCTGTGTACTCTGAACTTCCAATGGTCTCCCGCATTTCAGTAATTACTAATGCCATGAACAGAGGATTGGCTAATACGTTGTATTTTGAGAAAATAGTCCTATGTGACGACCAAGATTTGCATTTTATGGCATGGGCGACCTCGAAGAGGTTGAGAACGATTAATCGATCTCTGAAAAACTAACCAGCACGAGCTTCTCCATATTAAAAAACATCAGCAACGATGACTCCTCGAGCATGCTATCTGACAGCTGTTGGAGCGTTTGGGTGTCATGAATCGTAGCTTCCTACAATTCCGCATCATTATCGCGACGATTTGCTCATATTCATCAGAGTACCCATAGTATAAGCCATATGCTTGATATCCGCGGCCAGAAATATACCATTCTCTTTTTTCCTGTTACTGGTAGCAGCTGTTATCATTGGCTTTTGCTCGCTGGACACTTATGCAAAATAACCACGACCTTACCGATCTAGAGATTAAGAGTATGAAACTCCATTACACCGAAGAGCTAGTCTACCAGATCTCCGACAAAAAAGAGGAGTACGATCAGTCTTGTACCTCAGACGTTCTGATTTCAATTGTTGCTGGTGTTATACGGTACAGCATAACACGCTCCATATACAGGAAAATGAATTGATTCAAACGATAGCAAGGTTGTCCTATTGTCCAAAGGCGTGCCAGTGCTCGTGTATGCTTGAATAAAAAAAAAACATCCTATTGACAGACTACACGCACAATAGAATATTATGAAATTGCTCAACGCAAACTCGAGAACCATAATGACTTTCATTTTAATTACCCTCAAACAAGCTGATGTAACAGCTCATATATTCAGACGAATGATAATCCTAGTAGTGAACAGAGCATTCGCAAGTACTGATAAACTTTACTTTGCCCTCGGTGAGTCAAATCGAACCCAAAGCCGCTAACAACACTATCTTTCATGCAAAGGACGACCTGATGTTGTGACTATTTAGCTACAACGAAAGATTAATAAATCGATAAATACCCTCTTTCTTTTCCTAGAGTCCATCAAGTTCGCGGCTGATAATCTCAACACCTGCAAACTTAGATACGAAGAAGGGGAAGCAGCAACTGTAGATGGTGGGCTCAAGAATTACTTGCAGATCATCAACAGCTTGATTTCCAATTTCCCAAAGCAACGGAAAAGTCAGAGTGGATTATAGCGACAAGAACATCGTGTATCCAAGATCAAAAATAAAAGCATGAAATCCATTCGTTGCAGAACCGCACTGGTAGCAAAAGACAGGGAGGTCTAACAATCTCTTCCCGCGACGATACAGTTGGATCCAATTACGGTTGACCAACACCTACTAATCAGTCGCCAAAGTGATCACCGTTACCAAACTTGGACTTTGCAACCGATGGACCATTGTCATGTCCTGCTACGACATTGGCGACACCTATGCGGAATCAATTCTCAATGACTTGGGAATTGAAGTCTGATAACTGTCAAGCAATTTCCATTACGCTGCCAAAATTTGAGACATGTAACCGGCAGACCCTCCGTTACAAGATTTCTTCTCCAATGAACCCCACGTGGTTATGAGCAGCGACTGTCTTAACCGAGAGAGAAACTATGTTCCGGAGCCCAGCCATTGCTCATTGTGTGAAGTGGATCCGACATTTGACTCCACTACAAGTTACTAGGTGCCTTGGAGTATATGCATCATTTGCTTGCATACGTGAACTGCGGAGCACATGCGCAGAGATGACAGACAGTCGATACTGTCAATCGTGTCCGCGAACGAGTGATAGATACCAGCGAAACAGAGGTCGAATTGATTATCAAGCCTGTGTTCATCCAGTACGGATACGACGCTACGGATGACCAAATCAACAAGTGCAAAGAGCGACGGGCAGCAAACCTAGAATATGTTCTCCATCGATTTACACGAAATTTACCTTGTGGACTTTGTCCAGAGGAAAGCCATCCCTTCAGAGCCATTGATTCATTGGATAAGCATCTCACCAAGTCTCCGAGATCCAGGAGCTGAAAGCGGCTATGCATTAGCAAGCAGCGTGCAAACCATCACCGCAGCATTCCAGCCAACACGGCCGAAAGAAAAGTGATCATGGAGAAGTTTTATGTGCTGTGTCTCCGAGGATTGTGAACATGGACCATGGAAAGAAGAATTGAGTATGTATGCCCACTCCAAGAAAATGTGTTCTGATACGTATTTACAAGGATATGGGCGAAGAACAATCAAATGACAAAACACGTACCTTTAGATCACCACGATTATACTGCATCGGATCAAGAATTTGACACATCTCATGCACACTATTAAAAAAATATGCAGATTCGAAGCATTCATATCCATGTCGTTTGTTTTTGCCAAAGTAGCGCGTTTTTTAATTATAACAAAAAGGTAATCTTTTTAGGGCTATTGTAGCAAATAATGGAAAAGACGAATGCAATAAACGTTTCTAATCCTTTAATAGATCGATACCGCTTATTTCTTGCCAGCCTTCTGGGCGGCCTTGGTGACCTTGCCACCCTTCTCAACCTTCTCGACGGCCTTGATGACACCGACAGCGACGGTCTGACGCATGTCACGGACGGCGAAACGACCAAGAGGGGGGTACTCAGTGTAGGCTTCAACGCACATGGGCTTGGAAGGAATCATCTTGACGATGGCGGAATCACCAGACTATAGGTTCGAGATTAGCATCACCCCGATTCACTTATATTCATTTCACAGCTAATTACCTTAACGAACTTGGGAGCATCTTCGAGCTTCTTACTAAAAAGAGTAAAAAGGACATGTTCGATTAGTAAAACACTCCTAGGAAGGTAAAGACGTACATGGCTACAACGAAAATCCACTTGCCAATCGACAGGCGGGTAACCTAGCAACCACGTACTAAAACAACTTACCCAGAACGACGATCGATCTTCTCCAAAAGCTCAGCGAACTTGCAGGCAATGTGAGCGGTGTGGCAATCCAAGACAGGAGAGTAACCAGCACCAATCTGACCAGGATGGTTCAAGACGATGACCTGGGCAGTGAAGGAACCGGCTTCCTTGGCGGGGTCGTTCTTGGAGTCAGAGCAGACGTTACCACGGCGGATATCCTTGACGGAAACGTTCTTGACGTTGAAACCGACGTTGTCACCGGGAACACCCTCGGCGAGCTGTTCGTGATGCATTTCAACGGACTTGACTTCAGTGGTCACGTTAGCAGGAGCGAAGGTGACGACCATACCGGCCTTGATGACACCAGTCTCGACACGACCGACGGGCACAGTACCGATACCACCGATCTTGTAGACATCCTGGAGGGGAAGACGGAGGGGCTTGTCGGAGGGACGCACTGGGGGATCGATGTTGTCGATGGCCTCCAAGAGAGTCTTACCGGACTTGGCACCAGCCTTGGTTTCCTTGGTCCATCCCTTGAACCAGGGCATGTTGGGGGACTCCTCCAACATGTTGTCACCGTTCCAGCCGGAAATGGGGACGAAAGGAACGGACTTGGGGTTGTAACCGATCTTCTTGATGAAGGTGGAGACTTCCTTGACGATTTCGTTGTAACGGGCCTCAGAGTACTTGGTCGAGTCCATCTTGTTGATGGCAACGATAAGTTGACGGACACCGAGGGTGAAAGCCAACAAAGCGTGCTCACGGGTCTGACCATCCTTGGAGATACCAGCTTCGAATTCACCAGTACCGGCGGCAATAATCAAGATACCGCAATCGGCCTGGGAAGTACCAGTGATCATGTTCTTGATGAAATCACGATGGCCAGGGGCATCAATGACAGTAACGTGGTACTTGGGAGTCTCGAACTTCCACAAGGCGATATCGATGGTGATACCACGCTCACGTTCGGCCTTGAGCTTGTCAAGAACCCAAGCGTACTTGAACGAACCCTTGCCAAGTTCGGCGGCTTCCTTCTCGAACTTCTCGATGGTACGCTTGTCAATACCACCGCACTTGTAGATCAAATGACCAGTGGTGGTGGACTTGCCCTATATAATTCAATGACATTAGTTTCAAAACATTTCCCCTCAATTTTCCAATTACTTACGGAATCGACGTGACCAATGACGACAACGTTAACGTGAGTCTTTTCCTTACCCATGATGACTATCAGAGTAACAATAGAGTGAGCAATGGGTCTTTATCGCGTATGGATGGATGCCCATAACGATGGATGCATCTAGCTTACCTTTTCAAAGAAAGAGAGGGAGCTTGTCAGTTCCAGAATTGCTAGAGCCTTACGCATGCACCCGAAGGCGTGACTGCTGAATAGTTTTGTATTACCATGGGATCTACTATGGCAATTCTTGAGACAGACAGCAATCCTAGTTTTCAAGATACTTCATAATATATGATATAATTCTTTAAATAAAGAATAAATATTCTTTATTATCAACAGTAGCTGTTTGCTACTTTATTCAACCCCTAAATATGGCTTCACGGTCATGCATTCAATAGTACTCATTTTTGCTATACATAAATATACCCAAATATATACTGATATTCTTACTGTCTTCATGCGTTTATATTCCATACCATTATACCGCCGTCTATGTAGCGTGAGCTTAATACCCTGACATTTATCCTGTCAATGGATTTGACTTGTTAGCTTTCAAATCAACAGCACTTATGGATCTAGTACCTTTATACGAACACATCATGTACGGTACCAAGATTAGCAGGTTCATATCGACATACAGTATTACTGGTTGTAGGAACAGGTCGTCTGCTTTAAGAACGAACAGGTTGAACTCATGCGAACAAAAAATAAAGAGCTGAGTTTGAACCACGGTCATATCCGTCAGCGAAAGGGGGACGCGTATGCTCAACTTGAACTTATACCATGGACGCATTTCCATCGCGCTGGGGAAAGCCCCGTAACGAAAACATCGATGAATACAACACTGTTCCATTGCACAAAACTTTACCAGACAATCTCACTCAAGCGGCATATGGTCCAGTGACGAGAACACAGTAAATATCTACCTTTTCGACACACAACGTCAACCGCCTATATTAACAACCTCAATTTTTTTAATGTAAATCAACAGACAACCATTGGTTACTGGTACCTCAGTGATTGCCCTAAAGTATCGCGATGGTATTATGATGGCTGCAGACATGCTCGGTAGGTGTTGTCGCTTTATAGCACTGATCGCTTTTAAACAAAGTAACTCACTCTTTCCTGCGAAATCTATATAGGATCGTACGGCTCGCTTGCTCGATTCCGCGACATTGAACGATTAATGCCCGTCGGTGAGTCGACTGTCGTCGGTGCATCGGGTGATATCTCGGACCAGCAGTATATTCACCACTTGTTGGAGTCTCTCATGTAAAGTTGCCATGTCACAGGTATTCAAAGGGTAGCCGCTTACAATATCTCTGCAGGGTTAAGGAGCACTGCCACGATGATGGCCATGTTCTTGGCACCCCACACATCTATGAGTATCTCTGGAGAGTTCTGTATAACCGACGATCCAAGTTTAATCCCCTCTGGAACGCTCTAATCGTTGGTGGCCTGCACAAGGGAGAAAAGTACGTGGTGTAGCACATCACGTTTACTCGGTTCCTCACCGTTTTGGTCTAGGTTCCTTGGTTATGTCGATCTTCGAGGCACAACTTATCAGGCCTCTACCATCGCTACCGGCTTTGGTGCACATTTAGCACAACCCATTTTGAGAAAACGCGTTGAGGGCAGAGAAAATGATCTTACTGAAGAGGAAGCAATTAAGATCATCGACGACTGCATGCGTGTCCTGTTCTACCGTGATGCCAGATCCATGAACAAGGTAATTTTAGAGTTTGTGGTTGTATATTGAGTTCTCACGGCTCATCTGTTCACAGTTCCAAAGAGCAAAAATCACAGAGGCCGGTGTCGAAGTCTCCGAGCCTTACAGCGTGAGCACAGAATGGTCTTTTGCGGAAAAGATACGAGGATACGGTGCTTAAGTTGAGCATGATCTGGTTTTTCATCCGTAGCATCGTTTGGAGTGTAACCCAAGGATATAAAGTACATATCTCATCAAAATTGACTATTTCCATTGCTTCTTGTCAATGGTTTCAGAGAAGGAACATGTGGTGTTACGAATTAAAGAAAGTGACATGCTGATACCAACCACTGTGCATGAGGATATAAAGGTAGTGCATCTTGAGTATTTAACGGCATCGATCACATATCAATTTACGTAAGCAATGCATGCATTGGTGACTAAGGTGTGGAGGTGATACTGCCAAGATCTCTTACTTTTGTCTGCTCCTATTCTTTGGGTCATTACCCAAGTATAAGCCATAAACAGCACAAAAAAGCATAGCCTAGAAAACATTGGCATTTTTGCACTGTGCGTATATCCATGGGATCATAAAATCCGCATACATTTCTAGCACAAATAACAATGTCAAAAGGCGTATTCAATTGTGCTAACTCTTAAGCGCCCTAAGGAGCTTTAGCTGGCTGTTCTAGCAATCCATAATCAAAATACTTGTACCCTTTCTTTTTGCAAGCACCTAACGAAACGTGTAAAGTCCGAATAAGGCTTTCTACATAATATTTGTGATATCTGTATTTATTGTCGCTTTGATTATTCGCCTGCAGATACATTCAGTTCTGGTGTTATTCACTTTTTTGTTTCTTATGCTATGTGTCAGAAATGCGAGTGGAGAGTAGGAGCACGACCCAATAGAAGATAGCTAGGAACAAGACGGAGATAAGAATACTACTCTACTAAAGGATAATACAACTACTAACCAATCAACAAGAATGCAAGAACCCACGAGAATGGATCAAGCGGCAAGACAGAACAAGACAAGAACAAGACTAGACTAGAAGGTGGGTGTTAGGTGCTTTCCACTACGCATTGACCACATGGATGGTTACCAATGGCAAGACCGGACAAGGACAAGAACTAGGATAGAGATGGATCCTAGAGGTTGGTCAAGACAAGGATAAGGTAGATAGAATAATGTGACGAGATAAACTGATGTCTTTATTGCTCTTATTCTTATCCGATATATATACCCAATGCTCGCAAGAAATAATAAATACAACGATGGAATTAATGACAATGAAATACAATATCGGTAAGATGAGCAATAATGCGGGGTAATGTTAATGAAGTAAGGGGAAGGGGGTGACAACGATGCATACTGCTACTATGTCCTAATCTTACATGACACTATGTAATCTTGCTTAGCTATCCTCAATCCAAAACATTCGTTTGATACCACATGTGAATCTCTCTTAAGCTACAATTACTTTTTGAATGGAAGTCCCACGTCAAAACTTAGTATCTTTGGGCCCGCTTAGCCCTTTAGTATAACAAAAAGATTCTGTGTTCTGGTTGTGTGCAGAGCCACAAGTCAGTATGTGTCGATGACGCGGTAACAAATTAGTATCTATTATACGCAAAAGAAAAAGAGAAATATGTTGAAATTGTTACCAACAAGTGAACGCTATCGAACAATAGTTAGTTAAGGCAGTCGCAATAATAGCAATTATCAAACTCTCACAGATACTGAGCAGTTGTAGAGAATGCTATATGCTGTTGGGAATTTTGAATTGATCCTAATACAGATAAATTGCTTCGATGTGTATTCCATATATTAAAAAAGAAGACCCCAAGACGCAAAAAAAAAGTCAAGCAACTAGTTACTTTTTTGGCTTAACATACGTAAAAAATCTGGTTTTCACCGAGAAGCACCAATCGCGTTGGCTAATTATGGAGCCACTAATTCTTTTTACTAGAATTAGTGGTCGTTTTGGTGTAAAAACCACTGGTGATAATAATAGAAGATATTTCCTACCAGGTAACGGATTAAGGACCACACCGTATGAACAAAAGAGATAAATTCAACAGGACATGGAATTGATTCCAATATAGTAATGCGGTCATTACACTGCAGGGCAGGTGTCCAAGACATCTTCAGATACGCATTATCAGAGCAAAGGAAAGGATCCTATACGTCCTCTATCCATTCATACAAGTCTGAAGACGAAACACTACCTAAACTTCCATCGTTGATTTAATACACAGAAAGGTATAAAAGTATAGAGCGTTGCATTCAATAAAGCATATCCGAAGCTTCAAAGATACTTTTCAATGTCTCTTTTATTCTTTATACCGTTTTGTGGTACCGCTTAACGAGAAAAGTTTTCGAACGACGAGACCAAAAAATAAGATAATGTTTTATTGAGGAAATCTACTCTCTATTTATACTGATGATGAGTCGGAACGGAGAAGATGAATACTTTTGTCTAGCCCAAAGATCCATGTTATCGCCCAGTCTCTAATGACCTTGCCGGCTAACGTTAATGAGGCCGAAGATCATACAGCGTCTTAGCAAACGGAGTTGCCCCGCATGATCGGTACAGCAAGATCAAGGTTGCACATGCAAGCAAATAAGGCAATCGATAACTGTACCGTTGTTGGTATCGCAATAACAGCGGCTATAAAGGAGGACTAAGGAAAAGCATGTAGCCATGGATGATGGTGTATGCCCGGAATACGGCATGTTTGACTCACCTCAGGTGCTACTTTAATTTATCGCTGTAGAGTATATGATATAACTACTTTTTTATTTTCCGATAGCAGTCAAGAGAATGGGTTTGGTTAATTAAGTTCTATTGTAAAGCCTTTGGAACGTCCCGAACTTTCTTTCGCATGCTTCATTTTCGGCTTCTCCTTACATCTTTTAAGCCCGTTTCGACACTATCTCGGACAACTCTGTGCAACCCTAGTTCAGTAAATTGTGCCGTCAATGAAATCCCACCGATTAGTTTCTTATGCCTTTTATCCGCTTCTTAACATCCTCCAGCTCATTTATTCGCAGTTTGTGTTTATTTTTCAAATCTTTAGCGATAGCCTTACGTGCTTCCAATCTGTCTATGGCCTCTTGCCCTGCGGAATGGTGAAACTGTTATATGCTTTTAGGGCTGTGTCAGCTCTCCACTAATCTAATCACAATTGTTGCTAATTGCCAAGCACATATTAGGTAGCTTTAGCAAGAAGCTAAAGTAATTATACTGGTATTCTTTATAATTTTCGATTTTTTGGCCAGCTCCCGAGTTTCATTGGGACTTGTCCAAATAGTTGAAAATGTATATTTATATGTTGGAAGATGATTGACCTGCTCCTATAGGCATAAGGTCACTTCCTTGCGGTACGAAGAATAGTATAACCATGTCTGAAAAAACCCCTTTAGGGAGAAAAAAGACAGGTCGGATTTGAAACAAAAAAATAGTGGCGAGGTGCTTGGGATTTTAGTGGGAGATAATGCTATGATAGATACCATTACACATATCATGTGCGTTGGGTTATGGGTGGTCAGTAGGGGCTTGTAAATCGACTTCCGGGGCTGGCTCTTCTTCTCCGATCTCAGCAATTGGGTGACTCAGGTAGTCGATCTTACGTAGCACATGAATCAGGGCAGGCCATGCCTCTTCCATTTGCCTCGTAGCAGCCCAGCATTTGAACGCGGCAATCAGTTCATTATGTGGTCCAGCGGCTGCATCTCGTCAGTTAGCGCGGGGATAGTGCTGAAGGCATCTAATAACTCCTCCACCGAAGTGCCTATTTGGGGGCAAGTGGTGTAGTGCTCTCGCGTCGCGGCAACAGTACCACATCGACAGTCCTTTAACGAGTATGAAGGGAGTCAGTGCATGCGCCACCGGACTAGTCGATGTCTATCCTTAGAGAGGGCACTTAAATATAGTATTGGGTCAACTATTCTCTGTTGTCGGAGGCAGCGGATTGTCTTGTACTTGTTGACTCGTGATTTGAATTCGTCGTCCCGTTTGTTAGCAATTGCTGCTTCCGTTGGGTCCTTCGGTGCATCTAGATGGCCTTGCAGTTTGGCGTACTCCTTATGAAGTGGGTTTGCTGTTGTCAGCTTTTTCCATTGGTCGTCATTAGGCTTCTTCTTGGCGTCCCAGAGGATTGACAGCTCTACTGATCGTACCATGCTCGACATCAGTAGTGTGCGTAATCGAGTGACAGATTTGAGTTGTAGAGCTCGTGCCCGAAGCTGCATCTATGGCAGAACAGCCAGTACCATAGCAACTATGGTAGGAAAGATTGTTAAGTTACTGCGATTGAAAGCCATCTTGATGCATCCGGTCTGAGCTTTGTGTAGTTTCTCGAGTTGCTTCACCGATAATGCCGTGATTGCGATACTGTATTCCAGAACTGGGCACACAAACGAGCGGTAGGTACGTAAAGCTGGCCATAATCCGATATCATATTGATGGATACCCAGTTGTCGGAGCATTGCCATACTACCAGTTGCCTTTGTAATACGCTGGTTGATGAGCTGCTCACTATCGATACCCTGGTACGTGAACGGAATACCCAGGTATTGGAAGCTGGGTACTTTGCGTATTGTGGTATTGTAGATAGTGTATTGTGTGTCTGTCTCCTGGCTGCTGTTCCGTTGCGATGGCGGCACTATGATCACACACTTATCGGGGTGCCGCCGGTATCCATTGTCGAGCGAGTGTTGTTCGGCTAGCTTCAATAGTTGGACCATGTCGTTAGGAGAGCCGATCAGAGCAACATCATCAGCATATAGTAAGGCCGACACCATTGTATGTACAGTATCTGGTCGATCTTTGCCTGGCCTACCGTGCTTGTCCCCTTCATAACACAGGATTTGTACTGCTGCTTCCGTATATTGAGGTTGCGGGGTCGAGCGAATTCTCAACGGATGTTGAGCAGTGGAATACATGCAGATACGCAGCCGGTTCGGAAGTGTGTTGATGAAAATCGCATACAGTAGAGGGCTAATGATAGAGCCTTGTAGTACTCCTCTTGCTGGCTGGATATACCGTGACTGATAGTTTTGAAGGACAACAGTGATGCGGACGTCGTCGAACATATGACGCGTGAGGTGGAACAGAGCGCTCGACAAGCTACCTTGCAACGTTGACCATATTGTGTCGCATGAGCTACTGTCATAAGCTTGCTTGATGTCTAGAAACGCTTGTACCGGTGGTTCTCCATACTGTCGAGTGTACTGGCGAACTAGCGCGTTTAGGGCGAAAGCTTGATCAAGAGCACCGCATTTATGACGAAAGCCCCCTTGTGCGATATCTAAGGCGGCATTGCAGCAAGGATCTTTGGTAATAAGCATCGTTCAAGAAGTTTCCTTATAACGCTTGTCAAGCTTATTGGTCGGTAATTGCCTGCTTCCGTGGGGTCACCTTTCTTGAAGGTAGGAACAACGTTGGCCGTATGCCAGGACAATGGTACATATGACCAGTTCCAACATAAGGTGAATAGTTTGCTTAGGATCCTTGACACCACTTTAACAATGGGCTTGAGCGTTGCAACCTGTGATATGGTCTTTGCCAGGTGCTTCCCGAGGGGCCACCTTTCTAATGCAGTTTTCAATCTGTTCTGCGGGAAAAGGGTTCTCATCCTCGTCGATCATATTGTTTGCCTGGAAAAAAGTTGTTTTCTGTTTATCGTTGCATTCCCCGCCAAAAACTTGCGACAGATGTTCAGCCATAACTTCCATGGCATAGTGAGGACCAGAAGGGTGTGAGAATGTGTGGCTTGCTTGGCGGTTTCGGCGCATACGTTTGATAGCGGAATTTGCCTCGCCTACTGGTGCCCTCCCAAATTTCTCACAGAATTGTTTCCAGGTGCGTCTTTGTGCTCTTTTGACTGCCAGCGAGAAATCCTCACAGCATTCTGTAAAGCTTGTCCAATATTTCGCCCTGATCACAACGTTGTTTGGTGCGCTGCGCCATCGTCGGTATGCTTTTGCTTGGAGACCGTCATTCCAGAACCATTTCCACGTCTTGGGGTGTCCATTACTTTGGGAAACACTGTTGTTAAGTGCCTCATAAATTGCTGAGTTTAGGTTGTGCCCTAGTTGTTCGATCAAGGCCGGGTCCGGTATCATTCTTGCACTGTCGTTAGCTGCTCAAGTTGCCGCCTAATGCCAACGGTGTTCTGTTCAAAATTGGAGATAAACAGATTTCGGACTTTAGGTTCGTTCAGTCGTTGTAGTTTCCAGTGTTGACGAGGTGAATTTTGTGCCGGCAGCAGTCGCCATTGAGTGCGCGGTGTGAAGGTCAATGTGCAGAGGTGATGTTGTGAGTTCAGAGAGTTCATATTAAAGATATTGATGTCCAGAGATGTGATACCACTACGGAAAATTTGCCACTGCATATCACTGGATATCCACAAAATGTCCCTTTTCACTGGAAATCCCGTCATGCCACTGGAAGTCCCCTCGTTTCCTCTTTTAACATAAACGGATTCTCGTAGTCTGTATCGTTTAATATACGCCCTCTATATAGTTATACTGCATAAAAGTATATTCTGCAAAGGTTTTATTTCTGGGGAACTGCAAATCACGGAAGATCACTGCAGGTGCCAAAGTTATAGGCTTACTGCCACCCGTTCCTGCATCTTAATTCTTTGCCAACCATTTCATGAGATAGTTTGGACTGCTTGGCATTCTTTTTGTAAGTTTTTCGTCAACCTACCACCTGCCAACTAATCTAAAACGATTCCATTCAGTTTGTAATGACAGAGTTCGAATTGATTACTAGCCTTCCTTGCACCAAGTTTCAGTGCATCCGTTGTGGCGGCGTATTCAAAAAACGCGACGTTACGCGCTCAGTACACGCGACCCAATGCATCGCAGCTAGTGAAAAAGAAAAGCAGGATCGCCGAATGGCAATTGAACGCGCGCGAAAGCGCCTGAAACAAAGCTCAACAGTTCTGAGTAGTGCCGACAGGTATGATTAGCTTGGTTCGGTTGAATTTGGAATTAACATAGGTTAGTTCCACTGAAAGCAATGAGGACACAAGATATACACAAGGGGCACCGGATGCTACTGAGTATGTATGATTGTGGTTTCACTTAAAGTGTACTTACTAAACATACTCGGTAGGATGGAAGGGCCAAGGGCCAGTGATGAACCAGATCCGACATACGATGATAATGTTGATTTTGATTATGGCAATCCACTTGATGATGATATGGGTTTCAGTACAATCAACAGTGCTGTGAATCGAAACCAGGATACAGCAGCAATACCGATACGTACATTTGAATATAGTGATGACGAAGCCCGAGGCGAAGATAAGGTGGATATAACCAGTAAACGATTATTCAAGCTATCGATCAAGCACAAAGTTCCAAGAGCCTTCTATGATAGCATGACAAAAGTATTCAACGAATATGTTGACGGAACGAGCCAACCACTTTTAAGCCACTTCCGATCCAAGAATCTTTTGCAAAAAGAGTACCCGGTGAAGCCGGTGCGGTATGATGTCTGTAGCAGAGGCTGCATGATGTACCAACAATACGACGAGTTGACTCAGTGTACACATTGCAAGAGACCACGTTTTTCAAAGAAACGTACGCGTGACGGAACTTTAAAATCACAGGTAACTATGCTTCAGCTACCGTTGTCAGCTCAATTAGCATCATTTGTTCGTAATGCAGCTACTCGTGACGATTTATTGTACCGATCAACCTTGCCAAATCGAAAAGCCGGGGTGTACACCGATATTTTTGACGGAGATGTCTATACGGCACTAGAAAGCGAGGGCAACTTCGTCGATGAGTTGGATATTGCACTGGCATTGTACACAGATGGATTTTCGATCCAGGGCAAGCAGCTTACGATCGTTCACTTGGTAATACTTAATCTCCCACCGTCCATACGCTATGAAAACAAGAACATGATACAAGTATGTGTCATTCCTGGGCCGCGTGCACCAAAAGATATCTTCAGCTTCCTGAGACCGATGATGGACGATCTTGAACTTTTGCAATCCACAGGGATACAAGTGAAAGCAGACGACAACAATATGTATCACGCTCATGCACATTTGTTGTTAGCCACAGGAGATATACCAGCTGCTTCCAAGGTCATGCGTCATGCAGGTCATACCTCCAAGTATGGGTGTCGGTTGTGTGAGATACGAGGTAGTTCCATTGAGAAAGAAGGAGGAAAACGTAGGGGCATGTACTTTGTACCCAGGAGATATCCAAAGCCAAAACCTAGAACTCTGCGGTCGGTTAAGAATGAAAAAAACGGCAAAGGTATTATCGGAAGGATACCATTTACCAAGTTAAAGAGTTTCAGAGGTGCAAGCTTTTTTGGCCTCGACATCATGCATCTGATGGGGCCGTGCGTTGGCAGACAATTCTGGAAGTTGGTCTGCGGCGAAAAAGTATGGTGCAGCTGGTAATCCACTCTTTCTCAAACCATCTATCAGACGGGAAATTGGTAACGCGATGGCCCTATCAGCGTCAACTATCCCTTCATCTTTCAGCTCATGCATCATTGACTTGTCACGCCAGCCTGGCTCTCTAAAGTCGATCGACTGGATTGACTTTGTGCGTTATGTCGTGCCGACTGTCGTTCTGGAGCATATCACTGATAATGACGCGAAGGAGGCTGTTTTTGCACTTAGCCAGGTGTACAATATTGCTTTTCAACGAGTGATCACGGATCAGGATATCCGACGGCTGGTTATGAACGTATGGAAGTGGCTGACGTTTCTTCAAACCAGTGTTCAACAGAACAAAATCAAGGCGTCAGTCTTCACCATCTCACAGCATTATCTGATACACCTGGATGAAATGATCAAAGCTATGGGTCCTCCTCGGTTTTATACAGCATTTTCTATGGAACGTGCCATTGGTGAGATTAAACATAAGGTGACCTCACCATCGGCGCCAGGTGTTAATGCTGGAAACGTAATGGTGCGGTTGGCGGCTCAACGATATGCAGATAGGATTGAACGTGCTACATACGATACACCGACTTTAAACGAAAAAAGGTATTGACAGCATCAACAAGAGCCAGCGCGGCTGAGATATGGGGACTGCTGTGGACAGCCAACGTTGAGAATTACAAGGACTTCGACCTCACGCGTTTACTTCGAGCGTTTTGGTGTATCCATATCAAGAAGATAAACCAGATAAATCCAACCATTGAAGGTGGTTCTCGTCTCTGGATGAGCGAACAGGAGATTATTGGAAGCTCTTATCGACAACGAGAAGCTTCCCGCCGGGATGACTTTTTGGTTAAGATGATAATCAATGTTGATGTCAGCAAGACTAGAAAGATCAAACGCAAGCCCAAGGTCTATTTCGGTGAAGTGGTTTTTTATTTTCGCCACACACAGCAACAACGCACAAAGCTACTAGCACTTGTGAAAGCTTGGGATGTGTAACAGTGCAGACCACAGGATACTTACAATCATGTACGTTGCTGTGAGTCGGACAATGTAGACAATAACCCGAAGGTGGAACCAGTTATATGAGGGTATAAACGATAAGGATTCCTGTATCCAGGAATCCTGCTTTATATATACGTCAGATATTAGGGGGTAATAGCTAAGGCGTCTATGATCTACAATCTACGAATTCCATCTAAGCTATACGTAGTCCTAATATCCTTATCCAACTATGCGCCATATGAGTTGTCGCATGCTACGTCTATCAATACGGTATATGGATACTGCATGGCGATCAACCAGGTTGCAGGTTGGATAACGTCTGTAATGGACACACCATTACAGGATGTTTCGTTGGATAAGAATGGTCAGCCATACCTCCAGACCAATTGCGACTCCCGTTTGTGTGTCATCTATACAGGTGACATACGCTCCATTGTAGGTATATTTACAGCAACTTCGAACCGTCGGTACCTTGTTTGGCCAGAGAAAAAGCTTTTGCAAAAGAAGGATTTAGGCAAAATCACACAGTTAGATTACTAGCCAACCACCCATATAAAATTGACTTTGAATTTTTTTAGCTTCTTGTACATCTCTTTCACCAAGCTACATTATGACAAAGAAAGGCAAATCAAGCCAATTTTCAGAAGTTCTTCTATCTATTATGAAGATTCAGCGCACGCAAGAAGAACAAATGCAGTGGATCCGTAACGAGATTGATGCATTGAAAACTGCAGTCGAAGATCAAACCGCAGTCAATACCAGGTTACTCAATCTTCTTGAACGGAACGAGTCGGCTACGTGCAGCAGTAGCTCCGCAGCAGCTGTGTCCTTGGATGTCACACCGTATATCAAACATGCAAAGAAACATGTAGTCGATGGGGCAAACCAATTAAAGGAGCGTAATGTGAAATTCTCTTGGCCCATATTTGCACAATTGATCAAAGATCATAGACAACATATGAACTTTCCGGCCCTTACCGAATCAGATATTGAAAAGCGCTTGGAGCATGTAAAGAAAATATACTCTGGCGTTATCCTTTATTTCAAAACGACATATGGGCTTGGCAACACGCTCTTATGGTCACAAGATCGAGTCAAAGTTCACCACCGCAGCATGTTCATCAAACTCGAACAAGAAGCTGCCTCTTATATTCCGCTGAACTACTGCATCGGTCACTGGGGTGCACGATTGATTCTATCAAAGCACTGGCAGAATGTTCAGCAGGGTAATACAAGAAAAACAAACCATGCCGGAGCCAGAGATCCCTTGGTTAGTGATCAAGGTAACTGGTAGATCTAAAAGTGTCAAGGCAGTATATGCTTCAACACTATTACCAACAATTTTATAGAGTGCAATCGATATGAGGCTCAACAAGCAGAACACGAGCCGCCAGCAAGGTTCATCTTATGTCAAAGACAAAGTTGAGTATGCTAACCAATCCAATAGTGATGACCTGGATAGCAATAACAGAGCGCAAGGCGTCCAACAGTACTGTGTTGATTACGGTAGGGACTACAGGATGAGAAGTGGGAACGAAAGCACATATGGTAACTTACAGCTACTAGTTTCTGACAATCCAAGACGGCAGTGGTGCACAATCAAAAGAATATGGCCGTGGTAGTGATCTGGAGAGTAGCGATGGAAGTAGCCATGATGACAGTAGCAGTGACCTGGAGAGCAGCGATGAGAGTGACCATGATGACAGTAACAGTGAGGATTCAATGAGCAGCAGTATCGATGACGGCGAATCTAGTAGCAATGAAGATGACCACGAAGAGCTCAACAACATATGTGGAATACCGTACGATGAGCTTGCTGCAGATCTACAGCGTATTGTCGACGATGAAGCAAGTTGGGGAAATAAGGCATTTTGAGAATTGGAGGGAATGTACAAAGGATGCATGATTAATATTAATGGAGCAACATACTCTAGGATAATATGGCAGACACAGAGCACGCCCAAAGCACTGAATCAGGGAACCGTGTGGAAACTAACGCAAGAAAAAGAAAAGTGACATCGACCATGAAACTCACAAAGCAGTCAGTTAAGAAAAGGGCGCTCAAACCATTGGACAATGCCAATTCAACAGCTGCAATGCCAAAATCATCTTTATCTCGACAAAGACTATCGCGGAATTGCAAGAAGTAGTATGATAGTGTTAGCTTACATTGAAAATATAAATAAACTCACTCTTACACGTGTTGCGTACGAATATATAACATGTCGTTACCTTTATTTGTTAATAATAAATAGGTGCTATACAAGCACCCTATTAGCAGTTGCTGAAAGTACACTGCATGCCACTGCAAATCCGTGACACTAGAAATCCCCAAAATTGTCGAAATCCGTGATTTCCCGTGACTAGGGATTTGCAGTGCCCAGAAGTGGTTTTCCAGTTACAAATTTTCCCGTAGTGTACCTTCCGCTCTTGATATGAGCAAATCGATGATACTGGTGCCTGCAGCAGTATGAAAGGTTGGCTCCCTCCGAGTTAGCGAGCCGTTTCAGACATGCAAACCGTTTCCAATCAGCCATGGTTCGAGTACAGCTATACCTCTTCTGTTGTTTGAATGATCACCCGTTGTTGTTTTGGACCGAGCATCCAAATCTCCAAGGATGATTGTGGTGTCATCGATGTGAAGCTGATCCAGTAGTAAAGTGCATGTTTCAACATCAAGAGAAGGTGGCAAGTATAGCTCATGAAAGGTATAAGTGCCAATGCGGAATGAGAGTGTAAAGCGGTTTGGGTTTGGGAGGTGATGAATATGCAGGTTAAGATCAGGCCGAACCAGCAGAGAAATACCACCTTGCCCTCTGTGTTGGGAGTCTGGTTGTATTGCATAGTTGTGATATTGATTCCAAGCGGTATAGAACCGACCTCGAGTGAGAAAGGTTTCGGTGATAACGATAAGGTCGATATGGTGATCGTTACAAAAGTTGATGAGCTCGTCTGGTGAATGATCGACACCAGTGGCGTTAAATAGACCAAGTTTGATACGGTCTATCATTCTATCCCTTCCATCGGCTCAGACTCCTTGCCATTGTCGACTTTCTCACCAGACAAGAGTTTACGAGCTTCGTCAGCCAAGGTTACCAATTGGCGTTGGCGATGAACAGGCTGAGGATTCTCCTTTTGAAATCTCTTCCAGTATTCCAACCTGATATGGTGGTTGTGTTCTGCTGGGAGGGAGGTGAAATGTCGGAGTATGGCTACACCAAGGTGTTTCTTGGGCATACGCAGGCACATACCCAACATGTGCTCTTGGTATAGTTTCTTAGCTTCTGTAGCTCGCTCTTCCTCTGTTTTTGTTGCAAGCAGTTTGGGATCACCTATTGTGGATGCTGAGACTGGGCTGAAGTCGTCCTTTGGTGTCAGTTTGGCTTTCTTCAGCAGTTCACGAAGGTCCTTTTTGTATGATACATGGATTAACAATCCTACGATGCCATGAGCTGAGAAATGCACATTAATGATATGTTCTTGTGCAACGCCCAAAATTCGGAGTGCTCGACGAATTTCACTGTGCAACGTGCAACGCAGGGAAGGCATATATACCACGGTATATGCAGTATTAGCTGTGGCTGGCTGCAAGAGTCTGTGGGCCCAATTAGTCAGCTTTTCTGGTGGAGGCTTAATCGTTTTCTTTTTCAGTGTTATGTTGCGGCTTGTAACTTTTGCATATGAGGGGGATGCCTCGTTTTGCTCCTTTGGTGCATGCTGGCGTTTCTGAAGCCTCTTCTGTTGTTCGAGCTTTTTCAACTGCTGTTGAAGTTTTTCTTCTTTGCACCGTTCCAGTTTGGCCTTTGCATTGGCAATTTCCAATTTACACTCCTCCCATTCCTCCGTTGGAACCATGTGAATTGATTCGCACGTGCCTGTTAGCAGTTCATCGTCTGTTTCGGAAGTATCTGTGGCGTCTTTTTTGGATGGTACAGATCTTTGCGTTGACATGGATTGGGGCTTCTGCGATTCGAGTTCATTGATGCGTTGGCGGGCATGCATTAACTCTTGTTCGAGTATAGCATTACGTCTCTCAAGCTCCTCATTCAGTTGGATCAGTTCGTCATGCTTTTTTAGCAATGCCTCGTTTTGCTTAGCCAAAATTTGCACATTTTTCATTTCTTCTTCTTGTGCGTGCATGTGCTGTTCATGAATTGTCATACGAGATTCCATTACTGCTATCTGCTGATGGAATTCCCATTCACCAGGCGCTTGGGTCCTCATTGCATTGGGGTTTGTATTGTTATTAAACGAGTCTTGCGACAATTCAAAGACTTGAGAGCTTCTAAAGCTGATGTCACTGCCTTAGCTTGCCAACTGTGCAAGTAGGCCATTCTGTGAGGTGAGGCCTTTGGTCTCGTTCCCAGTTGGAGGGGAGGGAGGATTGTCACCTAATTCAGCGACTTGGCCAGGGTTCATCGGTGCGTTTTTATGATCCTTCTGTGGTATCGGGACTTTCAAGACTCGGTTCGGTGTTACGTTGGTGCTACGGTTCAGTTGGGTAGCGTTCTGCTGTGTGAGCCTGTTGTCGCGGGTGGTCGCTTTAATTTTGTGTGACAATGTGCTTCACAGTTAATTTGGGAATGAGAAGATATTGATTGGTATATAAAGAGGTGTTGGTTGCCACGTGCGATGCTCGACTATGTCTCACTTGTCCAAATATCTCGCGTGGCTGAAGCGCGCCACGTGCCTTACATTATGCATGTCTGGTATCGCATCTTTTCTTAATTTTTAAGACCGGAAAATGAACTTGACTAGCTTCTAAAATTACCAGCTGATACTCTTGGTTTCGAATGTATATACTGTACAGTGGCCGCTTTATATAACGATACGGTGGTGCATCTCAAACTTTATCGTTATATAAAACGGAATTTGGTAGTGACTACCATTTCGGTGCATCGAAAATTATATCGTTATATCGAATTATCATTATATAAAATAAAATTATATGAAGCAGCCCCTGCATAGGGGTTTCATATGATACTCAGGTAGAGAGACTGGTGCGTTATTCTAATGGTAGCTAAAAAATATTTTCTCATATGGAATTAATGACTACATAAGCAAAAGCTATGTGTGCTGATGTAGTTTACACCAGCAATGTGCTAATACTTGGTATTCCATCAAACTGAAAGCATTTTCGATATATTAAGGCTATGTCATCTGTTGTCAATTTATCTATTAAATGTATCACGATTTGCACATGTTTTCATAAATCTATATTGTTTTACAGTAAACAGCCCTTTACGAAAAAGTATATTTAGTCCTGTTTTTAAACATATGTCTAGTTATCAGAGAATACAGCACCATCTTCCCTTGAATTTGAGTATTGTTAAATGTCATCCATAATACTCTCACACTTTCCTATGCAAAGATAGTGTTAGTGGCATTGACGAAAATTGTCTAATTGTGGTGCGACTTCTGTTGACTCTTCGGAATGATTACAAAGCTATTGGGCAAAGTCTTCAGGTGCCAAATTTGTTACGGCTTTCTCAAGTTATATACAATATGGCACCTGAGAAGAGAATTATGCGGAAGATGAAGCATGTGGGTGTGCAGATGTTCTGCCACAATTATTACTGCATAATTAATAATAACTCAAGCATTGATACACGATGCTAGACGTCACTGGTCTGGAAGGGTAACTTTAAATCTGAGCAGCTGATCCAGGTATATGATGCTATAGTCGAATCCACTGACTTTGTGTGGTATCCAAGGTACTAGCTAGTCGGCACTACCGGGTAAACGTATGACAGTACCTGAATAGTACATTGACAGCCTTCTGGCTTGACTAGATCTTCCAAGAAGTCTAGAAACATTGCCGTGTCAGCTATACGATATGGCATCCTCCCGACCACGGCTATTTGATTATGAGTTTTATCTCGAGCAATATAAATAGAGAGAACCGTTAACATAATAAAGACATATTCGATTCTCACAGAACTTACTGTTTTTCTCGATCTATTCTCTCTCACCACACTTTGCCATAAACATATCAAGCACTCTCTGTCGTGGCTTTCTCGAGGATGGGCAATGGTGATAGTTTTAGCACTATTAGATTGCTTTCGTAATGATTTATTATTCATTCGCTCAAATGCGGTGCCATTGAAAGGAAAGTGTCTGTATGCAGAAATAGCAGTTTCCTTCTTAAAACTAAGATTGCAAACATCGAGCGTGTTGACTTGAACTTGTAATGCCGGGTCTTGAACTTCGTCCGGCCAGTATAAACCAAAGTGTCAATTCAGAGAATATAGTATACGCTTTGACCTTTCATAACGTTTTGCTACTCGTACACTGGTTCATCAAAGGTTTCTGAGTGGACCTTTAGTAGATCAATCAAATGCCGTCGACATTGATATATTGGTATAAAGTGATTAATAGGCCAAAAGGAAGTGACATGTACTGCTCACCATTGCTAATGCTTCTTCGACTATGCCATGATCTTCAATTCATTTGTTACTGGCAACATCCACAGGTGTGAATTCTGTCAATACATTGCATAATGGATATTGATCTTGTAATCTGGATGTACATTGTAGATGGTAGGGCTCTAAATACGGGCGGGCAGGCCCGTGGACCGCCCGTTTTGGCCCGGCATTTTCGGGCATCGGGCCAGGAAAGCTGTATGAAGGTGGGTGCCCGAACAGGCACGGTCCTATATAGCGGCCCGCCTGTCGGGCCACTGGCCCGACCGAGTGCCCGAATGTGAAGCATATGTATTTTCTTTATGAAACGTCCACCGAAATGGCCCTTGTTATATATGTAATTTGATTCTATCAAAACCGTGTATTGCAAATAAAGATTAATCAACTAAGTATACATCTTTAATATGGAAAGATTTGTCAAAAGGTTGAGCAGTTTCTACAATGATCCGGTTACACAATGATTGGTGTTGATGGGCCAAGTTGCGACAATGAAAGGCTGCTACGTCAATTAGCACTATTCAAACTGCCTACAGCACGCTAATCCGCAAATGTCTTAGAACTTGGATAGGATCGGTATTAGTGTGAAAGGGCTATGTGTTCAAGCAAAGATAATTTCCAGCTGGCATTGTGTAAGCAGAAGTAAAACGCGAAGATAAAGTGGATCAGTATAATGATAGCTTTATTACACGAAAAAAAAGGATAACAATAGTGATTGAAAAGTGCCTCGACCATACAGACGCTTTATTACCGAAAAAAACCAACCTTTGGCTTACTAAAGGTGGTGCTTCGCAGAAAACCATTGGATAAAGAAAAAAGAGCTATGACAAGCATCCTTCTTCATCTTGAGTAGTGCGCTTGGAAAAGTGTACATATTTGAAAAACAATAAGGGTGGCTGTGTATGCACCATTAGAGTATGTACGCAACCACCCTTTTTTGATTGGGATGCACAATGTCGAAATGGAATGGAGTGCCGGTGATAGAGTATTTCTTGTAGGAGAGTGAACGGTAGTTCACAATATAAGTTTAAGAGTGAAAAAAAAAGGTATGTAGGCTGGGTGAGTTAACAAAAATAATAGATCTTAGCACTTTTGGCTTATTCAGATCAAAAAGATATCAAGGCTTTGCCTAATGTTTGTGTGTAAACAATGAGTATAAGTTAACTGCTTTATTCGCTCTGCAAAATCGGGCTATTTATACTTGTTCAGCGGTTACACACTGATAAAGAAGTAGTAATAAAAGATAAAAAGAAGTTGAATATATGTGTATAGTATTATAAAAATAAGATAAAAAGAAGATAAGAATATGATGAAAAAAAGATAAAAATCTGATGGAAAAATTGGATTAGGAAACTGTGGTAGCACAAACCGACTTTACTCGTTACAATGCTCCCCGCCTTCCTTAATGCGGTCCCTCGCATTTACATCCTACTCTTGTTCGCTCTGATGTTGTTCTTGGTTACGAGCGCGCCGTTGCTTTTCACGACGAGCAAGGCGCTGCTGATGTCGCTCTCTCCGGCGCCACCTTTCTTCACGATGCTGCTTTTCTTGTCGCGCCATTTGTCGATAGTGGGCGACCAAATTACGTCGCTCATGGTAGTTGGGGACTACATTGCGAAGTAGCTTGCGAAGTACTCGAACTTGGTCAACCTCGTCTTGTTCCCTGCCATTTTGAGATGGGCAGCTGTGAACTTCCTTCACAAGTTTCTGAATATATCTTCTAACTTGTGTTCTTGCTCGTTCCTCTTCTTCCAGATAACTTGCAAGTGCGACTCGTATGTCCAAGACGTTTGTCTCTACTGCTGTACCCATAAGTAGGTAACTTCTTGCTGTTCCCATTCCATTTCTGGGATCGTTTAATGCATTTAATAATGCGTTCTGCTCTTCGTCTTCAGTAATTTGTGTAATTTGGGAAATCGCCGATGAAATTGATGCTGGTGTGCCCGGCACTTGTTGATCGACTATGGGTTCTTGTCCTGGGCCTTCTTGTGCAGTAGTTACTGCATTAGCCAAAATAGAAAATTCGGTGTTACCAAACATCTGTTGGAAGATGGGGTCTGAATATCGCCAACTATTGGTAGCAGCAGTGGCTGGCTCATACGGTGCTTGCAAAAGCAATGAACCCGCGGCTTCATGTTCTTGACCGTCACTTTGTGATGATTGTGGTACTGTTGCTTGTTCACGGGGGTAGTACGAATTAGGGATTTGTCCCAATAGGTTACTATTACCCCAGGTTTCTTGTTCCTCGGTTCCTTCTGGTACTCCAAGTGCAGCCAATGGGTCTGTCAAATGGGCCATGATGGCTTCGTATGCCAAATTAGCTTCTTGGTACTGTTGTTCCTGAATAGGATCGTGGTTTTCTTGTTCTCTGTTGTTGTCTGCCATTGTTTGTAAATTTGAAGATAAGGCTTTGGTTTGGTTGGTTGGATAATTGATACTATTTCTACTTTGTTTTTCTGCTTTTTTATACTTTTCTGTTTTTCTCTTTTGCTTTTCTCATTTTCTCATTTTCTCATTTTTTTTTCATTTTTTTTTTGTTCATTTCTCTATGATACTGCTGTTCTAATCTATTGTAAACTTTTTTTGTTGTTTTCTGGGATACGGTAATCACCGTACTATGATGCTCATGACTCTTGTCAAACGTTCCTGGCACATGACTTATGTGGGGATCGATCGAATTAAATTTCATATCCTCCTCATAAGGCGATCTTTTTGTATCTTTTGTTACTAAACTTGTCTATTTCGTGGATGATCTTGTTCTTCGACGCAAAGTTTCGGGTTGTTTTTGACTCATCTTTGCTTTCGGAGGTCGTCCTCGTTTTCGTGTTTTAACTTCTCGTTTTCTATCGTCCTCTAGATTTTCTTCTTCAAGGTAATCATCGGGTATTTTCATCGTGATTATGTTTGCTGACGCGTCGACCGTAGGCCATCGATATTCGGTATTAGGTAACCGATAGATACGTATCCGGTTGCCATGAGTTGCGCGCGGGAAAAGCTTTCCATCCATTTCTTTAAGCTGATAGTATCCTTTCTTGAAAGCTTTGTGTACGATTACTGGACCTTTCCAGCGATCTTCTATGCTAGCTAGATGAGTTCCTTCTATCATGGATTGATAGACTTCGACTAGTTCTCCAACGCTAAACGGTTGCTTGATCTCCTTCTTCGTGGATAGAATCTTGCTTTCAACCGTCTTTTTCTGGTTATTTTGGCTTTGGATAATCATTGCACCAGCGGTATCTCTAATCTCCTTTAAGGCTGTCGTGTGATAATGTACCAGCTTATCAATCAATGACGAGTCGATATCGCTATCGCTGTCGTCTAGCCATTCGTCTTCATCTTGCATTATCCTATCAAAGGGTGTATGCGGCTCTCTTCCATGCGCGAGGAAAAACGGAGATTGCCGGGTTGATGCTTGCTTCAAAGAGTTGTAAGAAAAGATAATGGCTTGAAGATACAAATGCCAATCTTGCTTTTCTTCAGGTGGTAGCTTCAGTAAAGCAGATTTTACACTGCGGTTTAGACGTTCGACTAATCCATTTGAAGATGCAGCGTATGGGCTTATTCGGCGCCTTGTGATTGAGTATTGTTTGCAAACGGCATCGACTAATTTGTTGACCAGCGGAAGGCCGTTGTCGGTAATAATAACCTTCGGGGTCCCGTGTTGTGTGATAATGTTGTCAATTAGGAATAACGAAACATCCAAAGCAGTTATTGTCTTCAGACACTTGGCGATGGCATATTTCGTAAAATAGTCCACTGCTATTATGATGTATCTTGATCCATTTCTCGATACTGACACGTGCTTGATGTCGATTCCCAATTGAGCAAATGGTTCCTCTATTACTTTGATCGGATGGAGTTCTTGTTGTATTAATGGTTTGCCTTGCTTCTGGCATCGATCGCAATGAAGTATATGCTGGCGTACGTCTTGAGTCATTCCGTACCACCAATAGCGTCGCTTGATCTTTTCTAGGGTGTTGGCGAATGCTAAATGTCCACCCAAAATGTGTTGATGTGCCATGAATATAGCTTCTTCGATTTCATGCTTTCTAAGCACAAGTTGCGGTAGTTTCTTTGATCTTCTATAGATCTTGTTGTTGTTGACGAAAAAGTTTTTGAATTGGCCTTTCAGTTGTCGTTTAGTTTTGGCCGAGATATCCTTAGGATATTCCAAGGTTTCGAGGTAATATTTCAAAGCGTCGTACTGTTTGTCTTCCATTGTTGTAATACTGATAATGTTAAAATGTTGATAGTGTTGACAGATAAATTGTTGTTCCGGTGTTCTAATAGATATCTTCGTGGTAATAAAGCAAAGCGGCGGTTGAGTTTAATGACATCCCGTTTGGTCGGTTGGTAGACTATTTCTTGATTAAACCAGGTAATCGTGATAGGTAATCCACATTGGTATGCTTCTTTCCAGGTTTATGACGTAAAGTGAAATCGAATTCACTTAAGTACATAACCCAACGTGCGACAGCACCTGTTAGCTTGTCAGATGAAGTGATAAGTCCAACAATTCCGGTATTGTCTGTCTCGAGTAAGAATTTGCGTCCATATAGCATTGGGCGTAACTTGCAACATGCCCAATAGACACATAATAACTCCAATCGCACTGCACTGTACTTTGACTCGGCCTTGTTTGTTGCTCTGGATAAATAGCTTATCACTCTTTCTCTTCCTTCTTCGTCTTCTTGACAAACTATGCAAGCTAGTCCATCTTTTGATGCATCCGTTTGGAGGATAATTGGCGATTTTGACTCGTAATCCGGTAATGTTAAAATTGGTGGAGTAGTCAGACATTCCTTTAACTTATTAAAGGCTTCTGTTGCTGCTGGCGACCATGTTTGTAATCCATCCTTGGTAAGATTATGTAATGGCCTTGCTATGGCTGCAAATCTTGGTACGAAACGGCGGTAATAAGAGGCGAGTCCCAAGAATGATTTAATCTCCGTTTTCGTTCTTGGAATTGGGATATCCTTGATCTTCTGGATCTTGCTGTTATCCGGTTTGATTCCTTCGTCTGTGAAAATGTGCCCCAAAAAGGTCAATTCCTTTTTGAAACAAAAGGTCTTTGATGGTGATATGGTAAGTCCTCCATTTCGTAAGGCCTGGAATGTACATTGTAGATGGAACAAATGTTGACGGGCCGTTTTACTGTACACATATACGTCATCGACGAATATGACGGCTGCTTGCATATCCACCACTGTTTTGAATGCCAAATCACTTAAACGTTGCATGTAGGATGCACTCGTTTTACATCCTTGGACCATTCTGGTATATTCCCAAAGAGCACCTGTGTCTGTGACAAAAGCGGTAATTGGGATGCTGCTTTCTTCAATCGGTACGACATGGAATGCATGTGTTGTATCGATTGAACTTCTGTATCTTCCTGTTCCAAGTTTATCGAATAAATCTTCTACGCGAGGCAATCTGTAACCGTCGCCTTTAAGTCGGCTATTAACCTTGCGCAAGTCAACCACGCATCGCCATTTTCCGGATTTCTTTCGTACAAGAAGGACGGGAGATGCCCATGGACTTTTCTAGGACGGATGATTCCCATTCGGTGTAGCTTTTCCAATTCTTGCTTCATTATTTGTGATTCTGCGTGAGATAGCCGATATGGGCGAGATCTAATCGGTGGTCCATCACCAACATCGAGTTTAAAGGTCAAAAGGTCTGTTTTTCCAACGGTTTCACCATCCCAGTTGAAAACATCTTGATAAGCACGAATCAACTCATAGAAGTCCTTGACGATTTCTGGATCATCTATCTCTGGTGGTGGGATCATTCGTTTTCGTTCTTCAGATAGTGGTACTGGATGAATCTTGAAAGAATTGGATAATTCTTCGGCATGGATCTCTTCCTCAGAAAGGTAGTTTCCGATTAGTTTCGGTGGCACCATTATTAAACTTGTATCTAAAGCGTTGCTAATTGTAATGCAAAAAGATGTTTCTCCTGGCAGTATATCAGATCCTTCGAAAGAATGCTGGCGTAGGTCCTGAGAAGATTCTCCGTACTTTGGTACGAATCTCAGTTTCGACGTTGGGGGTATAAGTAATCTTCCTTTTACGGCGATACTGTCTTTAGGAGGTATCGAAACCACTTCCACTATTCGTACTTTATAGCGGTTGGTTGTATGTTCTGGGTATGGTTGAGGACCATCTCCAACATCCATGGATGCATGCATGAACGTAAATTCTGCAATGGTGATATCCCTTCTTTGTAACATATCGGTGTTGATATCGTAGGCTCGTGTTTCAACGTTCCTTCCGTCGAGAATATCTCCTTCATACACACCAAGTAATGTCCCTTCTGGTATTATCTTTGGTTCTGGTAGTGGGTTTGTAAAAAATATGGTAAAATCAGTTTCATCTC